>CM068377.1:75452122-75871250 GCA_034770075.1 Aralia elata
TCTTTCTTGGGCTTATATTCTCTCCATGAAGGTACATACTCGGTACATTCCAAATTTTTTCTTTGAAAAGAGAGTAAGAGGACGGTGGAGAGTTTCTTTTCTTTCAAGACTCGGGATTTGTCATGACCACCTTGGTGTTGATATCTTCCAAAACTTATACAGATGGGTACTGACTCATATGAGTGGGATTTATTGTAATACTTTATACCCTAAACGAGTGGCTTGTGGGGGAAAAAGCCGTTTAGCAAAAAAGGAAAGCCCCAAAGGAAAGAAAGATAAGGGAATAGTCTTGGTGTTAATGTTTCAATTTTTAGCATTTAACCTGTGATGTTCCTGAAATTTCTATAAATAAATTTTTTAGTCCACCTGATTTCCAACATTTTTTTGGTCAGAGTAAGTAGCGTGACTCCACAATGAAAGTGGTTAATTTTGTCTTGTAAGGGTATATATCATTTATATTTAACTCTAATTTTTTCTCATTCTTTTTTTTTCTCCTTTTCATTATCCACCTAATCACATGTCTTACAAACTATTTACAGGTATGTTGGCAAAGAAGGTTTTATTTATAGAAATTTAGAGATAATTAAAGGTTTTTTTTTTTTTTTTTTTTCCCCCCCCCCCCAAAAAAAACAAAAACAAACCATTTTTTTTTATTTTTTTTAAATTTCTTAAAATTAAAAAATTTAGAGTTGAGGTTCCTAAATACCCGAAAAAAAACAATTAAACATTTAAAATTGTATTTAAACCTTATATATCTATTATTTAACAGTACACATCCAAATTATAATAAGTATTAAAATATATATTTTCCAATTATATTAAGGATGTGTACCGTGTTTGTGAATTTTTAAAAAGGAGAGCAAAAAGAAACGGAGCGGAAGAGAAATTTTGATTTAAAAAAAAAAATTAAAAAAATCTCTTGTTTGTGGAGTTTTTTTTGATTGATATTAAAAAAAGAAAAGAGAATGAGAGGAAATTTAAATTTATCTCCCCCAAGTTGAGAAAATTTGGAAGGAAATTAAACAAAGACTTTGTATAACATTTGAAAGTACCCAAAAAATATGCTTATTAGGGATTTATCAAATATAATCTCATTAGGGGTTCTCAATAAATAATGTAATATTGTAAGTTTATTTTTTCCTTTTTAAACTCCACCAAACACCAATAAAAGAACAAATATACTCCTCCTTTCTGCTTTTTTTTCTTTTTCTTTCCATAAATTTTAAAACCTTTCTTTTTTTTTTTTTTCTTCCCAACACTCATAAACCACGGTGGGGCCAACTGTAAATTGCCCATACAAAGTTTCCTCTTAGGTCCAAAACCACCAATTATTGGATATAATCCCCCACCCCCTCAAACATTATTGTAATATTTGTCTTAATATACAAAGAAGGAAAAGCTTGCAATATACCCCTCCCCATGTGTGGGGATAGTCCCCCCCCCAAGATCAAGCAGTCAACTGGGATAAATTGACCATTTTTCCCATGGACCCCAATATAGGCCCCCCCCCAAACGAAATCCTACCACCCATTCCTGGGGTATTAGAAGCAAACTCCAGGAGGTCGGGAAATTGAACCAAAATCCTAGACTCTATTTAAGTCCTAGGAACATCAGATTTGGCCCCTCTACAGTAGATGGAGTTGGTAAATATACCTCCCATGTGATTTTCCGGCGAGGCTCTGAGCGACCTTAAACTCTTTTTTAGCGAATCAAAACTGATGGACTATAATTCCCCTGACTATAAATTTTAGCTATCATTTTAATTGAGAGTGGATTGGTCTATTGAAAGAAGAAGAAATGAGTATAGGGCTGATGACCCGAAGAAGAAAGATGAAGGGTGAAATGCTAAGATAGGGCGTGAAGAATGTTTGCAGACTGTTGAAGGAGATGGGTTTTTGTGTTTGGACAAGAGAAGAAGAATAAGGCTACGTTTGGTAAATTAAAAAAATGCTACTTCAAACCCAATTTAGCAAATAAAAATGCCCTTCAAAGTTCAATGGTTACAAAAATTATGCCCTTCAACGGTTAATAATAATATTTTCCCCCAACGGTTAATAAAAAAAAAAAACCTTGCAAACGGTAATAAAAAGTGGAACATCTATAAATACTACCCAATCAACTACTGAATTTTTAAAAAATTAAATAGTTAGAGTTTTTTTGAATTTATTGATTATTTTAATACTTTTTATATTTTAGATCGCAACGGGATAGTCCATCTGCTACGAAACTGATGTAAAGACTAAAAGGACCACAATTTGATTGATGTCATTATGGACTAAATATAGGTCCAACAGGATAGTCCATCTGCCTGGGAGATGCTCAAAGCCCTCCTCCATTGATGAAAAGGATCTTCATTGTGTTAGGTTTGCCCATTGTTGTCACCCAAAGCTAATTGCCTGTTATAGTCTTCGTACATGCGATGTTGGAGGAGTAAATCTATTATTCCCTTGGTTTTTCTTTTTCTTTTTTATTAGTAAAATAAATTTTGAGCCTCCCTTGGTCCAGATGATGAATGACCCCCAAATTTATGTCGAGTAAATAAACGAATAATAAATACCCAAAACAATTTTTTAATTTTTTTTATTTTCCCCCCCCCCCCCAAATGTTTTTGTGGTATACATGAGATAAGGAGCGAATTAAGGAGAAAATGACCCCCATACATTATTATTCTATCTTAGTCCGCATTACGAGTTTCATGTAAGTTTGCAATTTCCAATTTCCGTCCATGAAAATTTATCGACACAATCATAAATTGCTTTCCATAATAATTGTTACTACATAATTTATTTATTCCCCCTTTTGGGTAATCATTAAATTTTTCTCCTTGTAAATTATTGCTATATCTTCTTAATGACCATTTTAACAAAAATTCCTAAATATTTTTGATTATTTACAAATTCCCCCATCGTGTATAATGTTTTCCGCCAATCCTTATTACCATATCCATTCAATTAACATAGAAACAACCAATACCACCACTGGGTATTTTCACCCCCTAACAAAGTCCTCTTAATTTCCTGCTTAACAATGAAAATAACTGGCTGAAAATATCATCCATGGTTTGTTCCCCCAGTTTTCCCCCCAAATTTAACTAGTTAGAGGAGATAGTATATCACAAAAAATCAAAAACAAACAATAAAAACGCATATTTTATGAGATGGACCAAATCTAAATTAAAACTTATTTTCCCCCCGTTCACAATTGCACTTATAGCCAATACGTATTTCCCTTATATATTCTTTAGCCTTATTAAGTACAATATGTTGTTGAAAGAAATTAAAATTTTCATTTGACAACAAACATGTCCCAGCCCACTTTCCCAACTGATTGGAAAATACAATAAAATGTTTCACAAAAACTCATAAACTTATTTTTTTAAAGAATATCCAAAGATTTTACTTATGGATACACCATAGACATTAAATTTCTTTTATGCGAAAAAAGGGAGGGATATCCTAGAGAATATTTAACTAGTTATATACCCCAGTTAATACATTAATTTGTAGGATTTTTTAGATAAATTCCAAATTATACAGATTATTATTAAAGAGTATACCAAAAATATTTAAAACATATGGAAATTTTATCATAATTTGGTGATGTCTATCATCAACCTTTATCATCAATTGAAAGTTTCAATAAAATTTAAGTTCATCAAAAAATATATTTATGTTACAAGGTTATAATAAACATAATAGTGCCCACCACAACCCTCCCAAATTTATATATTTAAAAAAAATTATTACCCATTTACTCATATTTTTGCCATTGATCTGTTTCATCCGTTCACGGTTAATTAAATTTTACATAAAAAATTATTATAAACCAATTTTTATAAACACACTAGAAGTTATATATCCTTATATTACCGTGGAGGGTTATCTCTCCCCCAAGCCCTTTCTCTATTAATTTATTTATCAATAATTATTTTTTTAATAAACTGATCATACAGAACATAATCATGTTATAAAGTGTGTCATAAGTCAACAAGTATATATTATATGTGCCAAAATAATAGATCCCCAGGAAAAAAATAATCTGGTACCCCAGGCAGTTATGATCCTGCTGAAGGGATATATTATCTGGCCACAAAAAGTTTGGAAAGAAGATATACATATGTAGGACGGAAAGTGGCATCAGCACCGGCCAACCCATGAGGCCTAAACAACAAGGATGAGTAGGGTATGCTACCTTATGCCTTCTATTTATCCTTTCAAATCTATAAGAAAATCTTCTTTTCTCTCAAAATGCCATGATGACTTGCCATTACTTCTTGGTCTGTTCTCCTGTTACCAAGTTTTTTGAATAAACTGAAAAGAACAAAGAGATGGATCCAAAAACACTTTGACACACTTTTTTTTGTTTGTCAAAGTTCTCCGGGTAACCCAATATTGATCACCCTTTTTTTTTGTCCATAGTTTCTCGGTTACCAAAATGAAAACGGGATGTGAACGGGAAAACCCCAACAATAACACAAATAAATCTTTTATAATCCTTGATTATACCCTTCACCATTATAACACAACCACCCCAAAAAAAACTAATATAATGGCTTATTAAGATTATTACAATCTAAATATAAAACTTAAAAAAAAATCCCCCTTCCCTAAACTCAGTTAACATGAAAGAAAAAAACATTAACAATTTAAATTGTTTCTTCTTCCTTTTTTATCCTAATTTCAAATTTTCTACTTCTTTCCACTTTTTCCATTAAAAAATTCCGGAAACATTAGATGTTGGTGTTGAAGATTGGGATCCAGATGCATCTCTCTAGGCTTCTTATGATCAACCTTACTTTAGTTGGGGGCGCGTCCTTTGTCTGGGTTGGCATTGCCTGTCCCCTTCTTTTTGTATTGGTGGTGCCCGTACCCAAAGTACCAAAATTGGACATTACCTACAGTTCCCATAATAAAATAAATAAAATAACATAAAATAAAATTAAAATAAAAAATAAATAAACCTGCCCCCAAATTTACTTCCCCTTCGGGCCTATGCTATTGCCTTATATATTTGCCAATTGTCCTTTAAGTTATTATTTACACATTTTTATACAGTCAAACTTAATTATATACAGTCATACTATAATTATATTTACATGGCCGGAACTCGTAACCATTTTCAACTATTGCTTTTCCCGACAAGTTTTTTCCCCAAGATTGATATTGATTAGTTATTGATAGTTGAAGGTGAGAATAGAAACAATTAAAACTTCATGGTCACAACTATAAATGAATATATATTTTGGGAAAAAATATGCTACTAACCCTAAAAAAATTAAAAGAAAGAAAAAAATACTAGTACAAAAGGGGGAGATCACGTAGAAAAGAATTGAATTAGTTCTTTATGCGTACAACGTACAATCTGACATAACTACACTACCATACAATAAAATTGTTTAACGCCAAGATTCGTCTGCGCACGACCTCAATCACTAAAAATGCGCTAATCCTGCACCATAACGATACCACACTCAGAGTTCCGGGTGGTTTTGCCATCGGGGGATAGCTCAGGCGTGAGAATTAGTACAGGCTGTATCAAGATTTTGATAACAATGGAGGTTTGCAATTTAGTGTTTAGTTTTGCATTACCTTCGAATAGAAGGAGGAAGCTCTGTATATATACCTCCTTATGCCATCATCACGCCTATGGACCCACTTGACAGAATAAAGCATATGTCTCCATCAACCAAATCATGATAAATGCTCCAATCAGAATATAAGTCAACCCAGTTAGAAAGTAGTTTCCTTAACTGAATCACTTTATCCCAACTAAAATCCCAAATGAGTTCGGATCCTCCATACCGGGTCGGGTATCCCGAACCCAGAACCCAACATTGCCCCCTACTCTTTAATTATAGAAAGAATTATAATAAAAGAGTAAAAAGAATGAATATATCTTTAATCACTGATCCAAACACTCCCTTAACCTTGTAACCGCCTCAAATTATTACCACCATTACTACCATAACGTCACGTGCCAATAAAAGAGGCCCACCATATTTAATGAAATGGCGCCGTCTGTGGGAACCGTGCCGGATTCAAAGGGCCACTCTCAATAAAGTTAAACCATTCCCAAATGCAACCGTCACTTTCAATTCAAATTTTTCAAACCTGTCAAATCTCCTCTGCAACTTTCACTGCGATTCCCATCCTACTCCAACCACTTGATTCCAGCACCTCTCTTCTATTCATCAATGGCGACCAACGACGCCTCAAGCTCTTCTAACCCATCGAAAACTAGTGCCTCAGCCTCTACTGCGAACGAAATCATACCTCCCATCATAGCGGTGACAACAGAAGCCACCATAGTCACAACCACTGCCATTCCAACAGTCGTCGTCTCCGCTGCGCCGGTAGCCATTACTTCCGCCGCTGAAACCAGCTCCACCTCACTGGGACTCAGCACTTCATCCCAAGGTCCCATCACCAGCTCTGATTTCCCTGGCAACCCCTTTCCTACTACGTCGCCCCGCACCGAAGCCGAACTCCAGAACATGAAGATGTTAGAGGAATATTCCTCGGAAAAAACTTTCTCCCACATAAATACCAGATCTTCCATTCAGACTAAAGATCTCGCAGCTATCCGGGAACTGTACCAGATTCCTATATCCTACCAGATACGCACAGCCGACCTCAATGAGAGGATGTACCAGACGCCCCAATGGGCTGGACCGCCGTATCTGTTCAAGCCCTAAAATATGGGCTCAGATTCCCCCTCAATGCTTTTATGCTTACTTTTCTGAGCGTGGGTTGTGGTCGGGGTCGGGACTCGGCTCGCCCAGCTAGTCCCAAATTCCTTCATCCCACCTGGTATGCTTCATCGCCTACTGCCATGATTTGCCAGGTCGAACCGACCCTGGACTTCTTCTTTGCGCTATTCAAGGTCATCCGATCTCGCGAGGCAGGGTTTCGGCAGATCAGCAAACTGCCCGCCAAAGGGGGCTCAGAAGCTGTCCTTGATGAAGACCCCAACTAGCAACAAAGGTTTGGCATCCTCAGTGGTTCTATATCAAGGGGCCCGATACCATCCTGATATCAGATTGGATCGGCCTCACCAAAAACACCAACAACATTGAGGCACATTTCCCCCCCGGCCGATCGTATGGACGAGTTCAAGCAAATTCATCAACAAGATGCCCGACGAGGAGTGGGACTTAGAGCTCCTCGGCAACCATACTTGGTTGTATGACCAAGGATGTAAGAACTAAATCCCGAACCTTAACTCTTAACTTTATTGCTTATCATTCCTTTTAACTCGAACTGACCCATAACATTCAACTTCTTACAGTAACTCTTATTAAGCCAACCGCCCCGACTGAAGTCGGCCGAACCGTTCCCCGGATCATCTAGCCGAACTTCATCAATCCTGAAGGAATCCTGGGAGACGTGCCTTTAAAAAACCAAGTGCCGATAGCGGCTCGCCCAATTTTAGCCATCCCGATGACCCAAGTCCTCAAGAAGAACACTTTGGAGATGAGCAGGTCGGAAAAAATGGCTTTGATGAAGAAAAAACAACTCAAGAAGAAGGTGCCACCTAAGCCAGTAAAGACTCCTGTGGCGATTCCCGACCCGGCTACCCTGGGAATTATCGACGAGGAAGAGACTGATGACGAAGTCCCTAGAGCCTTTGACGAAGAAGAGACCTCGTAAAGAGCCTTCGACTAGCTCAGCACTTCTAACCGCACCCACACATCAGATCAAAATCCATCCAGGCGGAGCCAGTTCATCCGATCCCCCGGACTCTTCGACTCCTTCTTCCAGCAACCAATCCAAACCACGAACCCTCTGGCCCCAAAACCCCTCTGACCCCTTTCCCTATGATCTTCTTGAACGCTTCATTATGCCAGCCGATAACGAGCAATTCAGGAATCATAGCCTAGACCAATTCTTAGAAGATTTCATCAAACTTCAATTCCAGGTAATTCTGTTTTCATCATTATTGTGGAAAGATACTTTACTTACTTGTTCCACCCAACTAACACACAATTTTTACAGTCTAGCTCCGTGTTCGCCCGATCTCTCCCATCCCTGCTTAAATTAACAGAAAGGAACAGGGAAATTGAAGCAGCGAATGAAGCCCTAAAAGATAATGTTCAGACTCTGAAGTCTGATCTAGAGAAGGAAAGGGAACTTCACGCTGGCACAAAGGACAAACTCACCGAAGCCAGTCGGGAGAGTTATCAGCTTCGGAATCGGGTCGAGATCCTTCAGGCGGAGATCGTGGAGCATGAGAAGCAGATAGACCGACTCATGGAAGAGCGAGTCTTGTTGAAAGAAAATGATGCCGACCAGAAGGAGGCTATTGCGGCCCTTGAAGAACAAATGGAGCAGACACACTCCAAAATGACCGACCTGATTCGCACCCTTAATTCATTGGAAGAAGAGCACGCCGAACTGAAGAACCAGGGGTCTTCCTTGACCGAAGAAGCCAAGCTCCAAATAATAGAGGAGTATAAGGCATCTCCTGAAACTGGCCGATAAAGTCATCATGCAGTTCTCTGAAGGGTACCAAAGCCACAAAGAGAAGATTAAGGAGAAGATGACGGCTGCGGGGTTTAGATACCTCTATCCTTGACTCTTCGGACGATGAAGAAGAACCAGAAGAACAAGCTCCTCCGACCTAATAGTATTATTTTCTACTTTACTCTTTTCTTTTTTGAATGTAAATGGTGCAACTTTGTAATATCAATGAACATTAATGAAACTATTCAACATTTCTCGACTACACAATCTGATAACATTTTATTTCAATAGAACATAAATATTTACATAATCGGTAAAAAGAAATGACTATGACTTACTGGTAATATCTCCTAAGTCTCCCAACATGCCATGTATTCTTAATATCCGATCCATTCATAGCCCTAAGCCGGTAAGTACCTAGCTTGGGCACTTCAATAACTTCATACGGCCCCTCCCAGTTCGGCATAAGCTTGCCTGCATTCTGGGGAGTTGAGGCTGCAGCTTCTCGAAGCACCAGATCACCAACTTCAAATCTTCTAACTTTCACCCCTTTGTTGTAGTGCTTGGCTGTCCTCCTCTGATAAGCCGCTAACTTTATTAGAGCTGTCTCCCTAACCTCATCTAACAAATCCAAGTTGAGGCGAAGTCCTTCGTCATTATACAACTCCTTGTATTGACTGACCCGAAGTGAGGGGGACCCGATCTTAACAGGAACAAGGGCATCGGTCCCATAAGCGAGACGAAAAGGCGAATCTCCTGTTGTCGTTCGGGTTGTTGTCCGATATGCCCATAATACACTAAGCAACTCTTCAGGCCATCTCCCTTTAGCTTCATCCAACCTCCTTTTTATTCCATTGAGAAGAGTTCTATTAGTGACTTCTACTTGACCGTTTGACTGAGGATGGGCCACCGAAGTCTTCCCGTGTTGAATTCCCAGATCCGTGAGAAATTCTTCAAACTTCGCTCCTACAAACTGCCTCCCATTGTCCGATACTATCACCATTGGAATGCCGAAGCGATATACAACAAATTCTTTGAGAAACTTAAGACACTCCGGCTCTGTGATCGTTTTGAGAGGTTTTGCCTCTACCCACTTCGTCATATAGTCGATGGCCACAATAACAAAACTGACCTGCCCCTTAGCCTTTGGCAATGGTCCTAGAATATCAATCCCCCACACAGCAAACGGAATAGGTGATAAAACTGAGTACAACTCTTCGGGAGGTTGGTGAGGGATTGTTCCATTCAGCTGGCACTTAGGACACTTCTTAACATATTCTTTAGATTCTTGGAAGATGGTTGGCCAATAGTAACCCTGCCTCAGAATCTTGTACGCTAATGCCTTAGCGCCTATATGGTCTCCACATATACTTTCATGGACTTCCCAAAGTGCGTAATCCGCTTCGGAAGGGGTCAAACATTTCTGTAGTGGAGAGGAGAACGATCTTCGAAATAAGTCCCCATCAATCAAGATGAAGAACGAACTTCGGTGTTTGATTTTCTTTGCTTCTATCCGATCCGAAGGAATGACGCCATCTGCCAGATATGAAATATACGGCGTGAGCCAACAGTCCATTCTTTCTATCGGGAACACTTCTGACCTTCGAATACTTGAATCGCCCAGGACTTCCAGGTATACAGACCCGCCAAAAGAAGTAGTTTCTGTTGTTGCCAATCTTGCCAAGGCATCGGCTATGGTATTGTTTTCCCGACCAACTCCTTGCACGCTATATGATTCAAAATAATGCAGTCGGTCTTTAACTGTAGCCAAGTACTTCGTCATCCTATCCCCTCGGGCTTCATACTCTCCCACTATCTGTTTAACCACTAACTGGGAATCACTGAAGATGATCAAATGCTTCACTTCCAAACTTCTTGCCAACCGCAATCCGACCAAAATGGCTTCATACTCTGCCTCATTATTGGTCGCCTTAAATTCGAAGCGAATGGCCTGTTGGACCTTAAACCCCTCCGGACTAATCAAGATGACCCCTGCCCTACTGACATCCGAAGTCGAAGAGCCATCCACATATAGCGTCCATGACGTAAGACCTGTCTGAACGTCCGACAACGAACTCACAATCAATGCATTATCAACTGCATCGGGTTTGGTAAAAGAGCATTCCACAATGAAGTCGGCCAATGCCTGACCCTTAATGGCAGTCCGAGGATGATATTCTATGATGAACTGGGTTAACTCCATCGCCCAAGCAGAGAGGCGTCCCGACAAATCCGGCTTGTTCATGACCTTCTTCAGGGGCTGATCGGTATACACTACCATCAATCTTCCTTGGAAATAATGCCTTAGCTTCCTGCTAGCTATCACGAGTGCATAGGCGAATTTTTCCAAGTTGGGGTATCTGGTTTTCGGCATCCCGAAGCACATGGCTGACATAGTAGACGGGGCACTGCCTGCCCCCTACTTCCCGAACTAATACCGCTCCCACTGCCAATGAGCTCGCCGCCAGATACAGGTACAGGGGTTCCGAGGGAATAGGCTTTACCAGGAGCGGAGCTGAAGAGAGATACCTTTTGATTCCTTGGAACGCATCTTCACACTCCGAAGTCCACTGGAATGTCTTTTTATTCTTTGGTCCTTTCAAAGTGTTAAAGAAGGGTAGACACCGCTCCGCCGATTTCGACATGAATCTCCGAAGCGCAGCAATTCTACCGGTCAATCGCTGAACGTCCTTAAAAGATTGGGGAGACTTCATGTCTAAAATGGCTTTAATCTTTTCTGGGTTAGCTTCAATCCCCCTCTTGCTGAGCAAATACCCCAGAAATTTACCCGAACCAAGGCCAAAGGTACACTTAGTCGGGTTCAGCCGAAGCTTGTACTTTCTTATTGTCTCAAAGCAGCTTTCCAAGTCATCCAGGTGGTTCCGAACTCCCATGCTTTTGACAATCATGTCATCCACATATACCTCCATGCTTCGACCTAATAACTTGGCGAACATGTAGTTCATCATTCTCTGATATGTAGCTCCCGCATTCAGCAATTCAAACGTCATCTTCTTGTAAGCGTATATTGCTCGATGCGTAATGAACGCCGTCTTCGGCATGTCCTTCTTATCCATGGAGATCTGGTGATATCCAGAGAAAGCATCCATGAAGCTAAGCATGTCGAACCCTGAAGTTGCATCAATCAACTGGTCGATATGCGGAAGAGGGTAAAAATCCTTCGGGCAGGCCTTATTCAGATCGGTGTAGTCTATACAAACTCGCCATTTACCATTCTGCTTCCGCACCAATACCACATTTGCTAACCACTCCGGATAATCAATTTCGTAAATGAAATCCGCCTCTATCAATTTGGCTCATCGTCGATGATCTTTTGTCTGTCCGGAGCGAAAATTCTCCTCTTCTGACGGATAGGCTTCTTAGAAGGGTCAACACATAACTTATGGACCGCCACTGATTTATCGACTCCGGGCATGTCAGAAGGCTCCCATGCAAAAATATCCGCGTATACCCGAAGTAGCTCGATTAGATTAGTCCGAAATGGCTCTACCAGTCCGGCGCCTATCTTGATCAGCTTATCACTCTTTCCAACAACCAATTCTATCTCCTCTGTCTCTTCGGCAACGCCAGGGGCTCGGAATTTCCCTCAGTGAATGGCTCGACCTCTATAGCCATCGTTTGCTTCTGCTTGCTGACCCCAACCGCCGAGGATATTAATGAATTCCCGGTAGGTTAACACCTGCGTGCCATGTCTAGATCACCCTTTACCTCGCCGACCCCCTCCGAAGTCGGGAACTTAATCTTGAAGTGACCTATTGAGGTAACCGCCTAAAGTGCTGCCAAAGTGGGTTTACCCAAAATGGCGTTGTAGGCCGAATCTATCTGGACCACAAAAAATCTAACTATGACTTCTACCTGCCTCGGTGCCGTGCCAAAGATAACCGGTAGCTCCACGATTCCGGCCACTCGAACAGGATCGTTGCTGAAGCCATACAACGGAGATTCCTGACCCACCTCCATCTTCGCTCCCCTAGGTCTAACCTATTGTAGGCATGAGTAAACAATATGTCGACCGAAGATCCATTATCGATCATTATTCGTTTCATATCCATGGATCCGACCTGGGCTGTGATGGCTAGCGCCCCTTCATGGGGATCAATTGGTTCCGAGGGGTAATCCTCCTCAGTAAATGATATCACCGTATTGGGAAACGGGCGATCTCTAACCAAAGGTCGTTCCGAAACTGACAACACGACATCCATCAGGCCCCTCCTCTTTTTACCAACTTTCTTCCCGAACGTTCCTCCAGTGATGACATCAACACAATTTCTTGGAAGGTTTGGTGGGGGTGGTGCCTCAGGACGTCTTTCTCGGTTTGACCCTCTTCGGCCATCCGAAGTAGAATCCTGCCGACCTACTACATACTGCACCAGTTCACCGTTTTGGATTTTCTTCTCTATCAAATCCTTTAGGTTATAGCAATCCTCCGTATCATGACCGAATGTCTGATGATATTTACAATAACGGCCAGGGTTGCCTCGGTGGGATCGGGTTGCGGTCGGACAGGGTTCAAATGAGGGTTGATTTCTAATCTCTTCAAGAATTTTCGCCCGATCTTTAGTGAGAGGGGTGTATACCTTATTCACATTCTTCTTCGGGTAAGGCGGTCTGGCATCACCTGGATTAGCCCCTCCTTGACCATTTCCCGACCCAGGTCCACCATAGAAGTTACCTTTCGGCTGGTTGCCGGGCCGAGGGATGTAATTCCTATCCTTCAGTTTTGTATTATCCTCATTCCGATCCTGAGGATTTAAGCTTTTGTAGGCTTCTTCTATGGTGATAAGTCCTTCAGCTCGACCATAGGTTTCAGCCAAATCCGTTGGTGGATTAAGAATGAGATCTTTCCACAAGTCCTTCGACTTCGTGGCATCCAGACCCGTAGTGAAAAACCCGACTGCTTGCTGTACATTCAAACTAGTTACAGTACCAGCCATGTCGCGGAATCTTTTCACATACTCTCCCAAACTCTCTCCTGATCTCTGTTTTACTTGGGTCAGAGCAGTGGTTAGCTTTCCTCTCTTCTTATTGCTCCCAAATCGCGCATGAAATTTATCACTTAGGTCTTGCCACGATCCAATAGAGTTCGGGGGAAGGGACACCATCCATTCCCGAGCCGCAAGCTTCAGAGTAGTGACGAACATGTGGCATTTGGCAGCATCCGGGTGATCATAATAATTCATTACTTGATTATATCTGTGAGTATGATCATAGGGATCGCCAGTACCGTCATAAGAGTTCAGGGGAGGCATTTTCTTGGTCTTGTCAACTTTGACCTGCTCGATCTCCCTGGTAAAAGGTGAACTTGATGTGTTCGGCAACTCCTTGGCCTGAACCACCGCGGCTAGTTTTTCTTCTAACTCAGCCAATCGTATAACTACGGGATCGGTTTCGCTTCTTCGGGGTGGCGACCGGGGCCTGCCATCGGAACCGGATCCCCCTCCTTCATTAATATTACCGTGCCGAGAACGGCTTATCCACCTGTTCCGATCCGGAGTGCGGCTCCTGGGCCTGTTTCGGTCCTGTGAGCGGCTTCTGTGCCTTCTGCGATCAGGGGAGCGGCTCTGACGCCTGCTCCTCAGGCGCAAAGGGCTTTGATGCCTGCTGCGGATTAGGGAGCGACTATCTCGCTTGCTCTCATTCTCCGAGCGGCTCCGTCGCCGGCTCCGAACCGGGAGGCGGCTCTGACGCCTGCTCCGAACTGGGGAGCGGCTCTGACGCCTGCTCCGAACCGGGGAGCGGCTCTGACGCCTGCTCCGAACTTGTTCGGAACCATCCGAACGATTAGTCCTGGACTGGTTCCTATCAGTGTTCTGTCGGTCAGGGGGTCGGCTCGATGAAACCTCATCCTGTCCTTCCAGCCTGGCCAAATGCTCAGCTATTTCTCACTGCTGTTGGCGTAAGGCCTCCATTACTTCCTGGTCCTTTGCCCTACGTTGGGTCAGGATCCATTGCCGTTTATCCCCATGATCGGCATTGCTGCCTGAATGAACAAGGGTTCTAGCTGGGTTGGTAGTCATATGAGCCGAAGGTTCTGGCGTCTGTTGGTTAGTGTGAAACAGACGACGACGAACCGGGGCAGATTGGACTTGTAAAGGCACCCTAGGCCGACCCCTTGGCCCCAACCTCTCCCTAGCTGACGACCTGAGTCGGTCAAGGACCGACCTACGAGTTGGTGTATGGGAATCAGCTGATCCTTCCCCTCCGTTATGGGCTGTATTCACCATATCTATTCTCTAGCTTTAACAGTGATTGAGAACTAACACTAGGCCCTCCTTCTAGCGCCAATGTTAACGCCAAGATTCGTCTGCGCACCTCAATCACTAAAAATGCGCTAATCCTGCACAATAACGATACCACACTCAGAGTTCCGGGTGGTTTTGCCACTGGGGGATAGCTCAGGCATGAGAATTAGTACAGGTTGTATCAAGGTTTTGATAACAATGGAGGTTTGCAATTTAGTGTTTAGTTTTGCATTACCTTCGAATAGAAGGAGGAAGCTCTGTATATATACCTCCTTATGCCATCATCACACCTGGACCCACTTGACAGAATAAAGCATATGTCTCCATCAACCAAATCATAATAAATGCTCCAATCAGAATATAAGTCAACCCAGTTAGAAAGTAGTTTCCTTAACTGAATCACTTTATCCCAACTAAAATCCCAAATGAGTTCGGATCCTCCATACCGGGTCGGGTATCCCGAACCCAGAACCCAACAAAAATAATCATTACTAAATATTTCTCTCTATATATGTAATCCATACATCTCTAGGTCAGGGCATATACGCTCTCATAAAACTACCAAACCTTTGCCTACAAAAATTCATAACTCTCCTCATACGCTTTTAATTTCTCCCTTATATCATTAATACACAGATGGAGAAGAAGATGAAGGTAAAGAAAGGTTGGATTGCGGTCCAAGTTGGATTAGAGGAGGAAGACGGAATTAGGGCTACAAGATTTGTTATTCCCATTTCTTACCTCTACCACTCTCTCTTCCAACAACTCTTAGACAAAGCTCATGAGGTTTATGGCTACCATACCACTGGTCCGCTTCGACTTCCGTGCTCAGTTGACGAATTCCTTCACCTACGGTGGCAGATTGAGAATGAAACCACGAATCATCATCATCATCAGCACCATCACCTTCATCACCTTTCTAGTTCCTTGTCCTTCCACTCTTGTTGAATAATTATAGATTATAGCCAAGGTTTTTTTTTTTCTTTCGGTTTTGCTAGTTTTTTTGAGTGAGGCAATTTGTTGTGACGGGATATGTGGAGGGAGGTCTTTTTAAGTTATCTATAACGTGTAGCATATGGGTCTCATTACCAGCTGCCAGAACACGAGAATGAGACAATTTGCATAACTTGCTAGCTCTAAATACCATGTTGAAACATTCAATTCAAAATCAATTGACGGTAAGTGATGATGTCTATTCAAATTTTTAATAGAGTACTTAGCGTTTGTTTGATGTGGGTCTATGAATCTCAACAGTTATGAGGCGTTTCAGTTACATATGCTCTCATTCAAGTTTCCTTTTTTTTTTTCCTCCTTTTTTAATCTTATTTCCCTAGTGGATGGAGAGGGTGCATATGGTTTTTTTCCCGTCAAAGTGAAAGGAAAAATAGTTCAAGATATATCCACTGTCCACAAACCGTCTTCATGATTGCATGTAATGGCTTAATTGATTTCTATTGATTTCTTTATTTCTTGAATTTTTCCTTTTCCATTTTCTTTTTCGTTCCCCAAGAAAATGTATCCTTCAAGACTCAAACAAAAGAAAACAACCTAAATTTATAAGATACAGTGGTAGTCTCTTTACTCAGTCTATAAAATTCAGTTGTATTAGTACAGCAATCAGCAAATAATTGTATTTCGTAAGACCTTTATTATACAATTATTATATAATTATACCTCTCACCTACGTAATAACAATTTGTTTCCATAAACTCTCCAAATAGACCACATTTTGAACTGTCTGTAATTAGGTTTCGAAGTTATAACATGACTGCAGAAATTATGTTTCACTACCCAATTCTGTTAGTGATTACAGTATGTGTCATAAATTCTGTTTCAATAGTTTTTTATTATAAACAAACAAACAGGTCATAAAAGCCTTACTTTTGTAAAAGTTTCGACAAATAAGTACTCGAGTTGTTCCATTTGACCGGATATCCTGTTGTTTTATTCTTGCGTAGTGAGCTGCTACTCCAACATGTATGGTGGAATATGCATGAGTGGAAGCTAGTCACACACACCACTTTGGAAGATATGGATAAAGTTATGTACCTATGATGATTCTCTATCCCTAAGGTGGGGTCTTTTGTGGTTCACTCCACGCTCCGACCCTGCAATTCATGCTTTTACAGTGGTCCAAAGGGTGACACTACTGTAGGACGCCTCCGGTATAAATGTTAGTACTTAAAGGAAAGATAAAGTATCAACTGTGTGTGTGGTGCAAAATAGAGTGTCTAACCTTTATTTCTGTTTCCGTCTCTTATTTATACTCCTCTGCAGTGGAAAGTTTCTCCTCAATCATCATGACAAATAAAAGGCCACCCCACGTGGGGTGGGCAGTTGCAGTCTTGTCAACCGCCGTACTAGTGAGCCCTTCCAATTGGTTATTTTAGAGATTAACCCAAAAGGCTCCTGTACCTTGGATTTGGGCCTTCAAGGTATCAGTCTTGGGCCCCATATATTCCTACGCTCTACCGGTGTTGTTCCTTTGGGTATTGGGTTTTTGGTAAAAATTTTGGGCCCAAACCTTTACCCCGATCTCTTTCCCTAACATTGCCCTCTACTCCTTTATTCTACTTTAGTGGGATGGAGGAGTATAAAGCGTGACATGATGAGTTTACCCGAGTAACAATGCGAAGGGTATGAGCTCGGGATATCTGTTTGAGGGTGTAAAGAAGTCTTGTAGGTTGGCGAGTGGGTGGTGTCAGTTATGCTCGTGGCACGAAATACGAGGGGGAATCATATTTAGACGTGTTTAATACGTCGTTGCTTGCAATTTTTCAAAGTTCGTGATAATAATGACGTCAGACACGACGCCTTAGTTACGGTGTGTGGGTTACAACTATTTATCTAAATCTGAACCGTTGGTTTCAAAATAGATGGTGGATCTGGCAAGAGGGGCTATGTATAAATAGTAAAACTCGTTTCGTTTTTCACTTTTTACTGTCAGTTGTGTTTGTCTTGTATTAGAACTTCTCTCCCTCCCTTGAATTTTTCAGCCTAAAAATTTGTGGCCGTCCGTGAGGGTTTTAGCGTTCACTTTCATTTTTTTCGGTCTCCATACTTCAAGTAAGTTGATCAAACTTACTCTTTTAGGCACTCCTCTAGAATACTCACTGCCTTTTCCATTATTTTTGTGTTGGTTATTGTATTTGTGGGGTTTGCAAGCTCCTTTTATTACATTTTTTCTAGATATCATATTTCTAGTTATGGCCAGAATAATTAGGGTTCCGTTTGGAACAGGTAGAACGAATTTGCCAACCGGTGATAGGCCTGAGCCAGTAGAGGGTGCTAGGGAAGAAGACGCTGTGGGTAGTGAAGAGTTGCATTCGAGGACCTCATCGGGATCCCCACGTGACCAAGTAGGCCAAGGGGAGGGGACCATTGTTGCATTCACTGAGCATGAAGGGGGAGCTCAAGGTGATCAGGGTGACGGTGCTCAGGTTGAAGATAATGACCCGGCATTCGAGGCTGAGCCGCTCCGTGCCGTCAACACGTTTGTAGTGGAAGATCATGAAAAGGCTGTCTCGACCGTGGATGCCAATGCTATGGTTGGTCTAGTAGAAGTGTTTAGGAAAGCTCCCTATGTCCATATCACTCAGACAAGTAAGTATGACGGCCGTTCCCTTGAAAACCTATGGGGTGCTATCCAACTTCCTCCTGAATACAGATTGAGAATGCCAATCGTCGCTGAAAGGATATTGTTGGGATATAATATCTAGTGGGACCCATAATTCTACTATTACTTTGATTATTTGGAGAATGTAATTTGGAATGTGGAAAGTTGGAAAATGAAAGGACAAGGAATGCGTAAGGTTGAGAATTCAGAAGGTTGCAACCAAAATAAATGGCGGAGCCCACAAGAAATTAAAAAGGATTAAACCTTTCACTGCCAAAACCTTTCACCTATCAAAAGTCTCTTCATCTTCCTCTCTCTTGTATATATATCATCTCAGCAGGAAAAGGAGGGAGAAGCATAGACATACCAACATAGATATTCCCATCAGATAGTTTAGAGAGAGAAAGGCTAGAAAAAGCAGACAACAAATATTGAGTTTAGTTATTAGTTGAGGACTTGTATCTTCCTTATTATTTTCATAGTGAATTTCTGAAATCTCTTCTCGTGGTTTTTTCCCAATTGGGTTTCCACGTAAAATCCTCGTGTCATTATTTTATTTTCACGTGTCATTATTTTATTCTACACACACTAAAACAAATGCATATCCTCCACCGTTAAACGTCTTTTCGGCTCGTTATTTGGTGATTTGGCGAGCGGTCAGAATTTGACGTTAACATTGGTGCTAGAAGGAGGGCTGTTTTAGTGTCGAACTAAAATCACCGAGTTTAATTTGAAGTTACTGAAATTGCAAGTGTTATTTTTTGCTCGGAAAACTACTTGAAATCGTTCGGAGTCTTCATTATGCATGTTACAGTCTTCGACTCACACGGCTTAGACAACATGGCCATGTTGGTGTTGATTTTCTACGATAAAAGGACAGAGTCTGCATATAAAGCTAAGTTGCTTTTTATTTATTTATTATATTTTCCAATGTGTGCATGAGGTTTCTGCCATATATTAATCATGTATGTTCATAATACTTAAAATATCATCTTAATATTATCAATATTATCGATACTTGCTTTACATGTATACATAACATGAATATAAACTCATACAAAACAAGAAAAATCTCTTTTTCTCTCTCAAATTTGTTAACTTTACATATTTGTGTGCATATGAATACATATCCGCATATGCAATTACCTCAATTATATATTTGGTTAATCTAATCAATTATTAACATATAAATACAAATTTTACTGTTGGTAAAAACAACGAAAAAGGTTTTTTTTTTCTTGGACAGATGGAGCATTTTTTACCCACACGACAAGAGAAATAAAAAGGTATAAGGTTCCTATTAAAATGTAAACCGAGATCAAATTACTCTGATCCTGATAAAAGGTGGGAATTTTTAGCTACTTTTAACCTGGAATAAGAAAGTGAATTACAACAATACAGTCTTTTGCTATTATGACTTGAATAAATTCCTAAGGTATAACAAATATATTCAAGTTGTAGAATATAATCGCCATGCATGGATGAATAGAGCATGTACAAGATTTCTAGTAATTTTTGTTCATATCTTGGGAATATGAGGGTTTACTTTCAAAATTAATCTCATTATTTAGTAAATTGAGATTTTGACCATTGACGATGTTTATAAGGTTTGACTTTCAAAAGTGAGACTCTTGTTATGAAAAAGAGACATTAAGCTAGACAATAATTCTTGTGAAATAGAACTCTATTCATGTGATGTGTTAGTCCTTTTTGTTTCTTGATCTCCTTACTAAGCATATAGTAAGAGAAGTTGTACTTTATTTATTAGACATACATATAGTTCGGGATAAAAAGATAATACATTTGTTATATAATGGTTTTTCTTGTTGACATCAATTTAGTTAAGGCAAGGAAGGAGATTCTGAAATTGCCAAAAACAATGATGACATGGTTAAAAATGTCAATGATAGCAACGGAATACCGGGAATAGATGGTTTGGCTGATACGAAGATGCAAATCTGACGATCAAGATGAAGTATTTTCCATACAAATTACGAGCCTTTCTTATTTGGAACGACTTATCAATTATGTTCAAAGAAGGTCCATCTACTTACAAGGCCTACTACCTGCGCCTTGCACATGTATGAAGTATACAGTAAGATATGACCCCAGCATCGACATTTGGTCATTGCTTTGGCATCGGCGTATTATCCACTTCGGCCACTACAACGCATCCGGCTATTCATGTGCCCACTGTTCTATGAGTTTCAATCCCCCTCTCTTCGCCATAGACTCCACTTCGACAATTTTGGGCCTGGCAGCGTCGAATTTAAGCTTCGGACATCCAACTTATGAGCAAAGGGTGTGCAGACTTGGTTCTTTTGTTATGCCTTATTGGGTTTCAATAATTCAACCTTGGCAGTCACGACTTCGGCAAACAGAGCCATATCATTAATTTATTGTCTCTCTCCGACTACAACAATAAATTATTATCATTGGCATTGACGAAGGGGTTCAGCGTGGATTCAATCATTAGATTCTGACACTTCTCTATCCCTCTAAATAGCTTCGGCAGTTTTATTGTGCCTCCGGATAATCTTCGACGGATCACCATCGGTTGCTTCGGCGCCTACAGTTAATTTGCACCTGCAACTTACAAGATGCATAATAAAAATTGATCGGGGCTTTACCGAAATTAATGGCTTCAGATTTGTTGGCTTCGGATTGGGTTCAACATCTTGATAACTTCGGGTTCGGCATCTTAATAGCTTTGGGTTCGGCATAGTAACCTTCAACCACTTCGACCATGGATTTTCAGGAATTGCAAAAGAAGATGAAACCCATCAGTACCCACTTTGAATCATTTCGGCCATGACAGATTTGAGGCAAGGAGAAACTCAATTGGTATAACTTTCTTTCATGACCTCTAAAAAGTATTGTTGAAGAAGGGAGAAAAAATGGAGTTCATATCTTCGTGGTCAGAGAATTTATAAAAAACGAAAGAGAATTCGGCCTTTTGGTTTGGTTAAAATAGTTTGTGGATTCGGGCTATAGTAGTCGGGTCAAGACAAATTGGCCCATGACTTATTCTAACACGAGCCTACTCTAGTTCCACTTTCGACCAAACCTATGCAATGTTCATCTCTACTTCAGTGTGTCAGATTACATTATACAATGGATTTGGATAACTTCAGCACTCGGAATAATTTTCATACCAGATTAAAAATTTGTGTTTGTCAGACAACCGCACACTTCGGGCTTCAGTCACCGTCTATTATCTCTTTCTTTGGCATGACAACACAGCTGGCGGAAAAAAAAATTGTTTTGGCATGCAGGATATAAACTTGGTATTTGATTCTGGCTGAATTGG
Source organism: Aralia elata (assembly GCA_034770075.1). Taxonomy (NCBI): domain Eukaryota; kingdom Viridiplantae; phylum Streptophyta; class Magnoliopsida; order Apiales; family Araliaceae; genus Aralia; species Aralia elata. The sequence continues at coordinate 75,473,774 of CM068377.1, forward strand.
CTGGGGGACAGAATGTACGAGCCTGATATAAGCTTTGACGGTCCAAAATGTTCACCCATGACACTTCGAGCAGTAACGACTCACTTCGGGTGATGAAAACTCACTTCAGATTACGTCACTTTGGCTTCATTATGTCCTCGATTATCTACATTCGGCGGTATAAGGTCGGATCAATGCCTCCCACAGGGGTCGGGAAGGCTATTATGGTGTTATAAGGTCAGATGGTGTTATAAAGTCGGATCGAAGCCTCCCACAAGGGTCGGGAAGGCTATTATGGTATTATAAGGTCGGATGGCGATATAAGGTCGGATCGAAGCCTCCCACAAGGGTCGGGAAGGCTATTATGGTATTATAAGGTCGGATGGCGATATAAGGTCGGATCGAAGCCTCCCACAGGGTCGGGAAGGCTATTATGTCGTTATAAGGTTAGGTTGATGCCTCCCACTGGGGTCGGGAAGGCTATTATGGTGTTATAAGGTCGGATGGTGATATAAGGTCGGATCAATGCCTCCCACAGGGGTTGGGAAGGCTATTATGGTGTTATAAGGTCGGATGGTGATATAAGGTCGGATCAATGCCTCCCACAGGAGTCGGGAAGGCTATTATGTCGTTATAAGGTTGGGTCGATGCTTACCACTGGGGTCGGGAAGGCTATTATGGTGATATAAGGTTGGATGATGATATAAGGTTGGATCAATGCCTCCTATAGGGGTCGGGAAGGCTATTATGATGTGATAAGATTGGTTCGGCTGTGATAAGGTTGGTTCGGATGTAATATTCGGTTATGATAAGGTTAGGTTGGTTTGAATGTAATAAGGTTGGTTTGGTTGTGATAATGTTGGTTCTCTATCTATATCTTCGGTTGTGACAAGGTTGGTTCGGTTGTGATAAAGTTGATTATTTATATCTTCGGTTGTGATAAAGTTGGTTCGGTTGTGATAAGGTTGGTTCGGTTGTGAAAAGGTCAGTCATGTATCTATCTTCGGTGGTGATAAGGTGATTTATTTATCTATCTTAGAATTGAATAGAGCAGTGAGGGGCAATATTAGGAGCCAGAAGTTTTCGTTCGGCGTATAGTCTTTAGGTGTGACAGTTCATCTTCGGCAGTTATGGATCTTTTATTGGTATAAATCTGTGTACTCTCTTATTTTATGTTCCTTACAATAAGAGAGTAGGGGGCAATGTTGGGATATAATATCTAGTGGGACCCATAATTCTACTATTACTTTGATTATTTGGAGAATGTAATTTGGAATGTGGAAAGTTGGAAAATGAAAGGACAAGGAATGCGTAAGGTTGAGAATTCAGAAGGTTGCAACCAAAATAAATGGCGGAGCCCACAAGAAATTAAAAAGGATTAAACCTATCACTGCAAAAACCTTTCACCTACCAAAAGTCTTTTCATCTTCCTCTCTCTTGTATATATATATATCATCTCAGTAGGAAAAGGAGGGAGAAGCATAGATATACCAACATAGATATTCCCATCAGATAGTTTAGAGAGACAAAGGCTAGAAAAAGCAGACAACAAATATTGAGTTTATTTATTAGTTGAGGACTTATATCTTCCTTATTATTTTCATAGTGGATTTCTGAGATCTCTTCCCGTGGTTTTTTCCCAATTGGGTTTCCGCGTAAAATCCTCGTGTTATTATTTTATTTCCACATGTCATTATTTTATTCTACACACACTAAAATAAATGCATATCCTCTACCGTTAAACGTCTTTTCGGCTCGTTATTTGGTGATTTGGCGAGTGGTTAGAATTTGGTGTTAATAGATATTTGTCCTGCCCGAAGGCCATTGGGTCGAATTACCTATAATCCACTTTAGGTATAGCCTTAGGTTTCCTCTCCATTCTTTTATTAGAGAATTGCTACTAGATTTCCTTCATTGCACTCTCGGGTACCTAGTGTCGAATTCTATTCTGTTGATCAACACTTTCATAGCACACTGTGCTGAGCGCAAAATCAGACCTAATCATCATTTATTCTTTTACATGTTTAAGTTTCAAAAATCTCAAACCAAAGGGTTATCAAATACAACGTCAAGATGGGAAGCCCGAGCTGGTAATCACCCCTTCAAGTAATAAAGGGTGTCATGAAGACTGGGCGTATATATATTCGGAGGGGAGGTGGCATCTCTTCCATATTTTGTAAATCCACATAGTGAGGATGCCCCTTATAATATAAAACATAAAATTCCTCTGAGGGTAGTGGACAGATATATTCGGGACTTTGGCACCCATGTGGTAGGACAACCCTAGTCTTCGAAAGATTTCTAAGACCAAAGATTTCTTTTCGATCATCGAAGTAAGTCAGTGGTTTTTAATAATAGGTAGATATCTTTAGAAGAAATGCTCTTGTTCGTTATCGTTTTGTTACTCGGGCTAATCTTTTATTTTTACTCTGTTTGTTTGTAGTTCTTCGAGACGATCTAGCTATGGCGAAGAGGAATATCAAGATCGATTCGAAAGCGCTAACCCTCGCGCTTGCCCCGATGCCAAAATTAATCGGTGACCTCGCTCGTGGTGTTTAGATTCCTGAACAACTCGAGGCAAGTATCCCCGCGGATGTGGTGGCTGCGGTGCCGACCTCCAAAGGGAAGGGGAAATTGAAAAAGAAAATAAGCAGTGACAAGCCGCCTTCAAAGAGAGCAAAGAAGATAAAAGAGGTAGAAATGACCATTGAGATTGCGAGGAACCAAGGATAGAGGAGACAGTAATAGGTATTAATGAGTGGGTTTTATACCTACGAATTAGATATCTTTTGAACCCAGTTCTTTGCTATCCTTAAGTATTTCTAGTATCTATTTACTTGTTTTATGCTTTTGTTGTGCAGGGAACAGTCTTGGACGACCGTGGCGGTATTTAGCAATTCCAGGGGCAAAAGGGTAATTTCAGCAGGATGGAGTACCTCGCCGCGGCGAGCCTCCCAGGCCATTTCTCTCGCCGGGGCGAGCCTCCAAGGCCTAAATCCTCGCCGGGGCTAGCTCCCCAGGCTGTTTTTTCCCGCCGGGGCGAGGGTGTCGTTTTGCAGGTGCGGCTTGCTTTGTCTGTTCTGCATTGGTGGCTCACTAGAGGAGGAAATTGAGGAACAGGAATATGGGAGAGAGAAGAGAATTATCAGACATCCAGGGAGTTGGTATTGCATTATTCAAGCTTGGTTACACATCTTTGAAAAGCTAGGGTTTGGAGCTAAAAAGAGAAGAACAAAGGAACAAAAGGAAAAATTATCAGAATTTCATCAACCAAGGAGGCTAGGAGCACGAAATAGGAGGGCAAGGATTAGAGAAGAAGAACTACACCACACCAATTCGGGAATCTTATCACAAAAAGGGTGTATCTTCATATGTTTTAGTTCTTCTTTCTTATTTTGTAACTTCAACCATGTACTACAATCAGATTATGATGTTATTGAGATTTAATATGAACTAAATTCTTCTTTCTAAGATTGCAATGGAACCCAACTTGTAGTTTAAATTGAATGCTCTCTCTTGAATGGTAATTAGGCATTTTGTGAATTGGAGTTCATAACCTTTGCTTAAGGATTAATTGCTTGGCCCGTAATTACTTTGGTAACTTATATGGAATTGAGAGAGGAAGTATAAGTTGAGACCTAGTTATGAATTCATGTGAAAATTGGATATTCTTTATGGATAATGTATGAGATTATGTGACGTGAGTCTTATGTATTATTCTTGAGGGTTGATAATTTGATTGTATTTAGGATAGACATATACCTAAATACCACATGTATCCAATTGAGAATCCGTGTTTAATGATTTCTATTGTGAAAGTCCGTAATTGATAGAATGGTTAATGGGATTTTATGTGACATGTGTCTTATTGATTATTCTTGATACGAAATTCTTGCTAGTGTGTAGAATAGAGATATATCTATACACCACAATAGGAAATACGTATTTGACCATCGAGAGAGGCTTAGATATGCTTGTGATTTCTCGGGTAACAATTCTATGTCCTAATTTACTAAATAAGAGAACGTATGATGTTTAAATGAAGAGTTGGGGGAAATTGTAATCTTAGATCTTTTTATCTTGAACTTTATCCGTGTATAGTTAAACGTTGTTTTCTAAATTGTCTTTATTTAGTTTTAATCAACAACAAACACAAACCATATTGTCATTGTTTAAATTAGATTAATTTTTCATGCGATTGATATTTGGTAATTATTTAACATAATTCCTCGTGGGTTCGACACTTTACTTATCTTATATTACTTGTGGGCCGCGTATACTTGCGCGTGTTTTATTGATTGCGAAATCAAGCAACAAGTTTTTGGCGCCGTTGCCGGAAAATTATTTTACAATAATTTTACCAATATTGATTATAGTTGAATTGATCTTAATTTAGACTTGTTTTTAATTTTTATTTAGTTGATTGTGTAGGTACCCTTGATTTGTATGCGCCGATCACAAAGTCTTGAGTTATTTCCTTACGATCCCGAGATTGGGAGAAATACCCGAAGACTAAGAAGAGAAAGAATCAGGGATTCTAACAATCAAGAAACTATGGCGGCAGAGGAACAAAAAGCATTGAGAGACTATGTAATGCCGCAGATAAGTGATTTACAGTCTAATATCACAAGACCGACAATAACTGCAAATGCCTTTGAAATTAAATCGGGAACAATACAAATGGTGCAAAATTCGTTACAGTTTGGGGGTTTGGCTAATGACAACCCTAATGAGCATTTGTTGAGCTTTATTGAGATATGTGATACTTTCAAATTTGTTGGAGTGACGGATGATGCTTTGAGACTTAGAATTTTTCGTTCACTTTGAGAGACAAAGCTAAGAGTTGGCTTCACTCATTGCCACCGGGATCCATCACTACATGGTCAGACTTAGCACAGAAATTTTTGGCAAAGTTTTTCCCTCCTGCAAAGTCTGCTAGATTGAGAAATGAGATTGCAACCTTTGAACAACACCATGGAGAATCATTGTATGAAGCTTGGGAAAGATTTAAAGATTTGCTTCGGAGATGCCCACATCATGGATTCCTTCCATGGATGCAATTGAATACCTTCTACAATGGATTAGGATCTCACAATCGGTCTAGTTTAGATGCAGCTGCGGGAGGATCTTTTATGGCTAAAAATTATGGGGAAGCACTTGATTTATTGGAGGTTATTGCTGCAAATAACTACCAATGGCCTACTGCTAGGATGAGTCGACCAAAGGTAGCCGGAGTATTAGAGGTAGATGCCATCACATCCTTAGCAGCTCAGATGGCAGCAATGTCAAAGAAACTTGATGCCTTAACTGATTCAAAAGTACAACAGGTGGCTATTATTTGTGAAGTATGTGCAGGGACACATGTCAACGACCAATGCCCATTTGACCACGAGGCAGTTCAGTTTATAAGTAGCTATCAGAGACAGCCGAATCAGTACCAAAACACTTACAATGCTGGAAATAGGAACCATCCTAACTTTTTATGGAGCAACAATCAAAATTTTTAGCAAGCTCCTAAGCCACACCATCCACCAGGGTTCCAAAATCAGCCACAACATCATACAGCTCAAACCTCACAATCACAACCAGAGAGAAAATCAGATTTTGAAGAGTTGATATTGAAACACATGGCTAACCAAGATATCTTGATTAAAAACCAAGCAGCAGCACTCAAAGCTTTGGAGAATCAAATTGGGCAAATGGCTAGTTCTATGTCAAACAGACCCCAGGGATCTCTTCCTAGTAACACAGAGACTAATCCAAGAAGAGATGGGAAAGAGGAATGTCAGGCAGTAACTCTCAGAAGTGGTAAACAAACCTTACAGGAGCCCGATTTGCAAAAGGGGGCAGCCCACTCAAGCTCCCCTCCGGACATGAATAATGCAGATTTTTCTAAGGAAATGGACAGCAGTGTACCACCTGAGTCGGAGCAGAAAGATACCACAGATAAACCTAGTGTTGAGCCTACTCAAAAGGTGTATCCACCAGTACCTTTCCCTCAGAGATTGCAAAAGCAAAAGTTAGATAAACAGTTTGCCAAATTCCTAGAGGTCTTCAAGAAGCTACAAATTAACATTCCTTTTGCAGAGGCATTAGAACAGATGCCTAGCTATGCTAAATTTATGAAGGGAATTCTATCTAGGAAGAAAAGGCTAAATGACTTTGAGACTGTAGCTTTGACGGAGGAATGTAGTGCCGTGTTGCAAAGAAAGCTACCCCCCAAGTTGAAAGATCCAGGCAGCTTCACTATACCGTGTACTATTGGTAGCCTTTCATTTAACAAATGTTTGTGTGACTTGGGTGCTAGTATTAATCTCATGCCATTATCCGTGTATACTCAGTTGGGGCTTCCTGCACCAAAGCCTACAAACATTTCTCTTCAGCTTGTCGATAGGTCGGTTACATACCCAAGGGGAATTATTAAAGACATTCTTGTTAAGGTGGATAAGTTCATTTTCCCGGCTGATTTTATCATCTTAGATTTTGAGGAAGATAAAAACATTCCTATTATTCTGGGGAGACCATTTTTAGCCACTGGGAGAACTTTAATCGATGTGCAAAAGGGAGAGCTCACTATGAGGGTTCAGGATCAAGAAGTCACCTTCAATGTATTTAAGGCCATGAAATTTCCTTCGAATGAGGAAGAATGTTTTCAAGTGGATGTGATCGAGCGAGTTGTAAATGATGAGTTTCTGAATGTGTTGAACAATGATCCATTAGAGACTACACTTCTGGGAGAGTTTGACATGGATGATCCAGATTTGGTTGAGTATCTACATATTTTGGATACAGTGCCACGGGGAAGCAAGTTTCAAATCCCGTTTGAATCTCTTGAGCATGCTGAGAATGCTACAGATCGGTTGAGACCATCCCTTGAGACACCTCCATCACTTGAGCTAAAACCTTTGCCTAACCATCTCAGGTATGCATTTTTAGGTGATTCAGCTACTTTACCTATTATTATTGCATCTGTGCTTAACGAGTTTCAGGAAAGTAAGCTGTTGCGGGTTCTTAGAGAGTACAAATCTGCTATTGGATGGACCATCGGCGACATCAAGGGAATAAGCCCATCTTACTATATGCACACAATCTTGATGGAGGATGATAGTAAGCCCACTGTGGAACATCAAAGGAGGCTCAACCCAATCATGAAAGAGGTGGTAAAGAAAGAGATTTTGAAGTGGTTAGATGCTGGAATAATTTATCCTATTTCTGACAGTGCTTGGGTGAGCCCAGTTCAGTGTGTACCCAAGAAAGGGGGTATGCCAGTCGTGGCCAATGAAAATAATGAGTTAATTCCGACAAGGACAGTGACCGGGTGGAGGGTGTGCATGGATTACAGGAGACTTAACAAAGCGACCCGAAAGGATCACTTTCCATTACCCTTCATTGATCAAATGTTGGATAGACTAGCTGGGCATGAGTACTATTGCTTGTTAGATGGATATTCAGGCTATAATCAGATTGCTATTGCTCCAGAAGATCAAGAAAAGACTACCTTCACATGCCCATTTGGTACTTTTGCTTTTAAAAGGATCTCATTCGGATTGTGTAATGCACCGGCTACTTTTCAAAGGTGCATGATGGCTATTTTCTCGAATTTAGTAGAACGCAATGTTGAAGTTTTCATGGATGACTTCTCAGTGTTTGGTGATTCATTTGACAACTGCTTGGAAAACCTAGTTCTAATACTGAAGAGATGTGTGGAAACTAATCTAGTGCTCAACTAGGAAAAATGTCACTTCATGGTGCAAGAGGGGATTATACTTGGGCATAAAATGTCATCCAAAGTTCTTGAGGTGGATAGAGCAAAACTTGAAACTATAGAAAATCTACCTCCACCAACCTCAGTGAAGGGCATTCGCAGTTTTCTAGGACATGCGGGGTTTTACCGAAGATTCATTAAGGACTTTTCTAAGATCACAAAGCCTTTATGCAGTCTACTAGAGAAAGATGTGCCGTTCAAGTTTGATGAAGAGTGTTTGATCGCATTTGAGCGTTTAAAGAAGAAATTAACCACTGCACCAGTGATAATTGCTCCGGATTGGTCAAAACCCTTCGAATTGATGTGTGATGCCAGTGATTATGCGGTAGGGGCTGTTTCGGGACAGCATAAGGAGAAGGTTTTTCATGCTATTTACTACGCCAGCAAAACCTTAACTGATGCACAGCTAAATTATACAGCTACCGAGAAGGAGTTGCTTGCAGTAGTTTATGCCTTTGACAAGTTTCTATCTTACTTGATTGGAACAAGGGTGGTTGTATTCACAGACCATTCAGCTATTCGATATCTAATTGCTAAGAAGGATGCTAAACCGAGATTGATTAGATGGATCTTATTGCTGCAGGAGTTTGACTTGGAGATTCGGGACAGGAAGGGAACTAAAAACCAAGTAGCCAACCATCTATCTAGATTGGAGAATCCGGGACATGATAAGGAAGATAAAGTTCTAATCAATGAGTCGTTCCCAGATGAACAGTTGTTTGTGGTTCAAGATGAAATCCCATGGTATGCTGATTTTGCTAACTACTTGGTTAGTAACACGCTCCCCCTAGACTTGTCGTGGCAGCAAAAGAAAAAGTTTCTTCATGACGTGAAGAGGTATATGTGGGATGAACCGTATCTGCTCAAACATTGTGTGGATCAAATGATTCGAAGGTGCGTTCCACAGAGTGAGGTTGAAAGCATTCTTCATCACTGTCATGATTCGTTATATGGAGGACACTACGGAGGTGAGAAAACAGCCACTAAGGTGTTGCAAGTAGGGTTCTTTTGGCCAACTTTGTTCAAAGATGCTCATCAGTTTGTGCTAAGCTGTGATAGATGTCAACGAATGGGGAACATCTCTAAACGACACGAAATGCCTTTGAACATGATCCTTGAGGTTGAAGTATTCGACGTTTGGGGTATAGACTTCATGGGGCCATTCCCACCGTCTTTCAACAATCTATATATTCTCTTGGCGGTGGATTATGTATCTAAATGGGTGGAGGCAGCTGCATTGCCCACCAATGACTCCAAGGTAGTGCTGAAATTTCTTCAAAAGAATATCTTCACAAGGTTCGGTACTCCAAGGGCAATGATCAGTGATGAAGGGAGTCATTTTTGCAATAAACACTTTGCAGCCCTCTTGGGAAAATATGGGGTCAATCATAGAATTGCTACTGCGTATCACCCCCAGACCAATGGACAAGCTGAGGTTTCTAACAGAGAAGTGAAGAAAATTCTGGAAAAGATTGTCAGTCCCACAAGAAAAGATTGGTCAACAAAGCTGGATGATGCACTGTGGGCATACAGAACGGTTTTTAAAACACCCATTGGTATGTCACCATACCAACTAGTTTATGGCAAGGCATGCCATCTCCCGGTTGAACTTGAGCATAAGGCGTTCTGGGCCATAAGAAAGATGAATTTTGATCTCACAGCTATAGGCGAGAAAAGGCTTCTTCAGCTCAATGAACTTGATGAGTTCCGACTGCAAGCTTATGAGAATTCAAAATTGTACAAGGAGAAGGTAAAAAAATGGCATAATAAGAAAATTGTTGACAGAAAATTCGAGCCTGGCCAAGCAGTATTGCTATACAGCTCTAGATTGAGGCTTTTTTCAGGAAAGCTCAAGTCACGTTGGTCGGGGCCTTTCATTGTCAAGCACGCATTTCCTCACAGGGCTGTAGAAGTCTATGGTGATAATCTAGAGGAAACATTCAAAGTTAACGGGCAGCGTCTTAAGCATTATTGGGGTGGCGGCTTCACTCTCCAGAAGACCTCGATCACTTTAGCCGATTAACCTTGAAATTGATGAAAAGTTGGGCCGAAGACTCTAAACCAATCGCTCGGTGGGAGGCAACCCACCATCTTCCGTATCCTTTTATGATTTAGTTTGTGTGTCTTAATTATTGCATTTCTCATAATAGTTAGTTTTTGAATTTTTCATATTTAGCGTGTTGTGTGTTAGTTGAAGATTTTTCCTTGTCGAGTCGCTTTCGAGAGTCATTTTTGGCCATATGTTCCTAATATCTGTTTTGTAGGTTGCAGAGATACAGGGGAGTGGTATTAGGCATGGTCCCTGTATTAAAATTTCAAAAACTCAAATTTTGCTTCAGCAGAGGAGCTCGCCGCGGCGAGGTTTTTAGGCTTGGAATCTCTCGCCCCGGCGAGAGACGCGGAATTGCAGAACTTAAATTTTTTCTCACGTTCGACTCTGCACCATTCTCCTTCATCCCCATCTTCTGCAACCTAAAACCCAGCACCTCCAAATCGACCCAAACCGCTCGAAATTCACCATTAACACACAACCCACTCTCAATTTCAATTGAATTGAGGATCTTGCAACCCTTTTCCATACAAATCCATCTTCAATTAGGGTTTCAATCAATTCCACCCGTGACAGTCACCACCATTGAAGCCGCACGAAATTGGTCAGTTATTTTGAGGAATTGGGGCTGAAATACAACCTCAATACATCTCAGTGAGTATTCAAGCTGCAATTTGGTGAATTCCATCAAGCACTTCCACCTTCTTCACACCCACCAACTGATAGAGGCCAGGTACGAGAGGATGAACTGATTTCCTACTGTTTTTGCGCTAATGGTTGTTAATTATTGTTGAGATTGCATCTGGGGAGTCAATAGTTAGAATTGATTTCAGTGAATACTAATTTGGGATTGTTAGTGTTCATATCTTGAATTGCTTTATCTGCAAATTGTTGAATTGGTTGACATTGAGTACCCAGTTGAGTTTGTGTTGGCTCAACTGGAAGATTGGGAATATATTTGGTGCATATTACAAACTTCTTGCAGGAAATTTTGGTTTGAGAAAAATTCAAGTTTGGGGGAAAATCAGTAATCAGTTAGTGCACAGCTGGTGCTTGGGTCAGTTTTAGAAAGGAAATTCTGTTTGTTTGCTACCATGCCTCCTAAGAGATCTCGTACTGAGGGATCCTCCTCCGCACCACCCTGATAGTATGACCACAGTAAATTTATTAGTGCTGAGGCAGCCGACAGATTTGACGAGTTCATCACGGGTAAAGCTCTAACTCCCGAGCGGGGCCTCAGGCCAGAAAAGGGTGTTGATGGGGAGATCTGGGAGCAGATTGATGAGAGGGTTTGGGATACCTTCACGCACCACCCTGACCCGGCGGTTGTTCCTGTGGTACAGGAATTCTACGCCAATGCTCAGGACAGACAGCCGTTTGAGGCCATAGTCAGGGGAAGGAGGGTACCTTTCAGTGCACAGGCCATCAACAGCTACTATAACTTGGTACCACCTGACATATGCCAGTACACTAAGTTCATTCGCTCTCAGCTGGACTATGATAAGATTGTGGCAGATTTGTGCAAGCCAGGCACCACATGGATCACTAAAAGAGAAAGAGGTGCTTCTCTCTTCCCCAGCAAGGACCTCAGCCTATATGGAAAGATTTGGTACGCATTCCTGAGTGCCAAGCTTATGCCATCCTAGCACGTGAGCGATGTTTCGAAGGACAAGGCAGTGTTACTATATGCTATTGTCATGGACTTCGCGATCGATGTAGGAAACATCATCGGGGGTAGTATCCACCGACTTCTGAGGGGTAATATTCAGGGCAGATTACCTCACCCTCTCTCATATGCGGACTGTGCAGACAGGCAGGGGTACAGTGGCGAGATGATGAGGTAACACAGCAGCCATCACAGATTCTCGACCACAGGCTGATTGCGAGGTACAAAGTTTGGGATGGAGCCGAGTCACATCCTCGAGGCCGAGGCTTTATTATTGTGGCTACCTCCGAGGATGAGGAGGATGATGTTCAGTTGCCTGCCAGTTCATCGCGGCCTAAGGCAAAGTTCAGCTCTCAGATCCGTAGCCTCCAGTTACTTATAGACAGACGAGCTAAGAGGCTAGAGAGGCAGAATCAGTGCATAGCAAAGAGGCAGGAGCACATGTGGAACTTCACTACTAGCTTCAACGCGGTTCTAGCAGCACAGTACCCGGGTGCAGCTCCACTTTATTTTCTCGTGCCTACACCGCTACCACCTTTCCCACCTTCTGACTCTGACGTCGAGGAGGTGGAGGACCACCCCACCGATTGATATCCAAGGGAAGTCCTCACTTCTTCATTTCTTTATCCTTTCTATAATGAGGACATTGTTTATTTCAAGTTTGGGGGTGTTTAGAGTTTGTAGTATATTATTGCATTTAGTTATAGTTTGTAGCATGTTGAGTTTGTAGTATATTATTGCATTTAGTTATAGTTTGTAGCATGTTGCATTTAGTGTAGTGTTGCATCCATATAAAAAAAAAATATTTGAGGTGTATCATCAAAATGACTTTTCTTGCTATTAATGATTATTATTGTTATTGTCATTTGCTTGATGATCAGTGTACATATTCATCGTCTGCTTTTTGTTTATTTTTATATAATATCGTATAGAACTGCATTTAGAAGCTTATGAGCAGTGCATTAAGGAAAGGCCGATGATGACATGGTGATCACTGTTTAATGTATTCAGCACTTTGGATTTGAATTGCTATATTAGAAATGTCATCTTATGCCTATTTCTCTTAAATTTTTAACCCTTTGAGTTCCTAATGCACATAGCAATGTTGTTGAGTACGTGAGATTTTATATTCAACTCTTTGATACTGTTGCTGATTAAAAGATAGGATAGCCGTAAAAAAATGATGCTTATTCACTGCTTCGATGTCTGTCTTGAATGCTGATAATTATTGAAAATGTAGTATAGACAGATATGAGCAAATCTTGACTAGTTTATCTTTGTGGCCTTTGTCACTCGAGCAAGTAAGCCCTTTGGAGCGTTTCTACGCTTGGTGCCTTAAAACCATCTGGTTTGGGAGTCATCGCTGGAAAGTTTGCTACATGGGTGACATTGAAAAGCCTAATGAAGATAGACATTGCACAGATCTAGATGTAAATAAAACTATCATCGAGATGGAGCGTAAAACGCACTCGGTGATTGTTGTAGAATTAGCTAAATAGAGTGAAAATAAAAGCTAGTGAGCACGTGACATGCTAGTAGTTGGCTATTGACTATTTTATCTTCTTTTGAGCACTGTAGTTCTTAGATCGAATTGTGATCATTGTGTACTCTGACATTTTGATCACACACGCACAGAAGGGTTAAACATTTGGCGAAATTGGTGCGGGTTTCATTTTTGATAATCATATTATTGAGATGTTGCTGTTTACTTGTTTCTGATTGTTGAGGCTTGATTTCCTTATCTTGGCTGCTCTAGGCTTATAGCTCATGCATTTGAATTCATTTAATTAGTTGCATTGTGTATTTTTCATTTCCTTTGTTTTTGCTTGAGGACAAGCAAAGTCTTAAGTTTGGGGGTATTTGATGAGTGGGTTTTATACCTACGAATTAGATACGTTTTGGACCCAGTTCTTTGCTATCCTTAAGTATTTCTAGTATCTATTTACTTGTTTTATGATTTTCTTGTGCAGGGAACAGTCTTGGACGACCGTGACGGTATTTAGCAATTCTAGGGGCAAAAGGGTAATTTCAGCAGGATGGAGTACCTCGTCGCGACGAGCCTCCCCAGGCCATTTCTCTCGCTGGGGCGAGCTCTCACCGGGGTGAGCATCCAAGGCCTAAATCCTCGCCGGGGCGAGCTCCCCAAGCTGTTTTTTCCAGCCGGGGCGAGGGTGTCGTTTTGTAGGTGCGGCTTGCTTTGTCTGTTCTGCATTGGTGGCGCACTAGAGGAGGAAATTGAGGAACGGGAATGTGGGGAGAGATAAGAGAATGATCAGACATCCAGGGAGTTGGTATTGCATTATTCAAGCTTGGTTACACATCTTTGAAAAGCTAGGGTTTGGAGCTAAAAAGAGAAGAACAAAGGAACAAAAGGAAAAATTATCAGAATTTCATCAACCAAGGAGGCTAGGAGCACGAAATAGGAGGGCAAGGATTAGAAAAGAAGAACTACACCACACCAATTCGGGAATTTTATCACAAAAAGGGTGTATCTTCATATGTTTTAGTTATTCTTTCTAATTTTGTAACTTCAACCATGTACTACAATCAGATTATGATGTTATTGAGATTTAATATGAACTAAATTCTTCTTTCTAAGATTGCAATGGAACCCAACTTGTAGTTTAAATTGAATGCTCTCTCTTGAATGGTAATTAGGCATTTTGTGAATTGGAGTTCATAACCTTTGCTTAAGGATTAATTGCTTGGCCCGTAATTACTTTGGTAACTTATATGGAATTGAGAGAGGAAGTATAAGTTGAGACCTAGTTATGAATTCATGTGAAAATTGGATATTCTTTATGGATAATGTATGAGATTATGTGACGTGAGTCTTATGTATTATTCTTGAGGGTTGATAATTTGATTGTATTTAGGATAGACATATACCTAAATACTACATGTATCCAATTGAGAATCCGTGTTTAATGATTTCTATTGTGAAAGTCCGTAGTTGATAGAATGGTTAATGAGATTTTATGTGACATGTGTCTTATTGATTATTCTTGATACGAAATTCTTGCTAGTGTGTAGAATAGAGATATATCTATACACCACAATAGGAAATACGTATTTGACCATCGAGAGAGGCTTAGACATGCTTGTGATTTCTCGGGTAACAATTCTATGTCCTAATTTACTAAATAAGAGAGCGTATGATGTTTAAATGAAGAGTTGGGGGAAATTGTAATCTTAGATCTTTTTATCTTAAACTTTATCCTTGTGTAGTTAAACGTTGTTTTCTAAATTGTCTTTATTTAGTTTTAATCAACAACAAACACAAACCATATTTTCATTGTTTAAATTAGATTAATTTTTCATGCGATTGATATTTGGTAATTATTTAACATAATTCCTCGTGGGTTCGACACTTTACTTATCTTATATTATTTGTGGGCCGCGTATACTTGCGCGTGTTTTATTGATTGCGAAATCAAGCAACAAGTTTTTGGTATCGTATAGACCATTGAGATTGCTAGGAACCAAGGACAGAGGAGACAGTAATAGGTATCCTTATGGCCTCGGAGACTGTCGAGCTTTCGGGATTAGAAGCTAGCGCTGGACCAACCACGAGTGGGTTGCGGCTTTGGGGATTTCGACTAGAGACACCAAGGCCTAGCGATAGGTCGGGAATGACAAGTGACACCACGGGCCCAATAATTATTCTAACTCAAACCCCTTAGCCGGTAGGGCCTTCAGGGGAATGTTGCATCAATTTTTGATCTTTGGATAGGTGATTCCCATTAGCAGGGAAAACAGATATCACCTCCCCAATAGAGTGCTTTAAAGAGTTTTAGCTTCCACAAGATAACTAGCACTTCAACGATTGAATGATGGGGTCTTTGACAGACGAGATGTTGGCGTGTGTTGGTCAGGTAGTGTATCTATTTGAGTTCTGTTGGTTATTTTTGAGCGATTGTGTACTTGTCGTTTTCTCACATTATCAAATTCTTTGGTGCAACTGAGCAGCATTCTCATTCGAGTTGCACCCTCGGCTCAAAAGCTGTTGGTGGACTATAATGAAGAGAAAAGAAAGTGGATTGCAATCACCCAGCATACAGAGTCATTAGACACTCAGGTGAAAGAACTTGAGAAAGCGTTGGCGGTTGCCGAAGAGACAGTGAAAAAGGGAGATTAGGCGATATCCAACTGGGAGAGGAACACAACATTCTAAATGACTCGTTCATCATCTTGGGGAAAGAAAAGAATGATGCCCAAGAGGCTGAAAAGGAGGCCACTGACCGAGCAGTGATAACCGAGACTCAACTGTCATCCCTTCAAATAGAGCTAGATAGGGTAAAGGACAACCCAAGTGAGGAGGTTCGTGAGAAAGTGATAGACAAGTATATTCAATCGACTGAGTTTTAGAAGTGTATTACTCAGATATGTCCCCTTAGTGGGGTGCCAGCTTCAACAGCTGCCCGAGGTTCTAACAGGAAAAGGGAACTATGATCCCCGAAGGAAGCAGTATCTAAGATTTCTGGGCCTCCCATACTTCAGGTTGTCTAGAGTTCACCTTGGTGGATGAAGAGGATGAGGGCGTGGATGATTCCTTTTTAGAGAGCCCGAAAAAAGAAACGGACGAGCTTGTAGAGGTATCAGAGAAAGGCCCGGGTGGAAAATTAGACGCTACTAACGGCCATTAGAAAAGCATTAATTGAATTCTTGAATTATCTATATCTTTGTTTTGACTATAAAAAGATGAACTATGTCTAAAAAAGACCATCTATTTTTAATATTTGCTTTTATTTCTGTGTATATATTTATTTCATGTGAAGTGCTTAGTAATTTTCTATTGTGCAAAATGACGAATGTGTGGATCCTTTCGATTGTTTTTATTGTTAAGGGCTCATGCCCAAGTGTACACCCTTTCGGGTACTTTCATTTCTAAGGGCATTTGCCCAAGTGTAAGCCCATTTAGGTATTTTTGTTGCTAAGGGCATTTGCCCGTGTAGACCCTTTCGGGTCTTTTTAGTACTGAGGGAATTTACCCAAGTGTAAACCCATTCGGGTATTTTCATTACCGAGGGCATTTGCCCAAGTGTATGCCTATTCATGTATTTTGAAGTTTGAGGACAACTGCCCATGTGAAGCTTTTTTGGTTCCCTCACATGTCATGTGCAAAGATAATAAAACGTATAACTTCATCAAAAGTGGATTTCATCCATAAATGAGTTACAAAAAGTCTCCTTGTAGGGTATTTACAAAAGGAATTCGCCCATGGGCGCCCCATAAAAATTTTATCTAGGAAAGAAGAGAACTACTGGTAGTATTTTCAAAGCCGGCTAACATGCCAAGTATTCTTAATCTGAGTCTTATCCATTCGAGTTAACTGGTACGTTTTAGGTATGACGATCTTATAAACCCGATAGGGACCTTCCCAATGGGGCATGAGCTTTTTAGTGTGTGATAGATTCAAAGCTTCGGCCTCTCTCAGGAATAAATCTCTTGCCCTAAACACCCGAGGCTTGAGATGTTGGTCATAATACTAAGTGGTTTTGGCATGGTGCTATTCGGATCAGGGCTGCCTCTTTGGCCTCGTCGAGCAAATCAAAGTTGAGTTAGATACCCTCAGGCTTTAACTGTTCAATAAAGTGTTTAATCCTGAATGAGGTTGACCCAATTTCGATAGGTATGATCGCCTTAGTTCCATATGCTAATTTGAACGGTGTCTCACATATAGTGGACCTAGGGGTAGTTATATAAGCCCAAAGCACCCCAAGAAGTTCTTCAGCCCACTTTCATTTTGGCCTCCTGAAGCTTTTTTTTATTGCTGCGAAGTAGGATTTGGTTAGTGACTTATACATGAACGTTGCCCTGAGGGTGTCCCACCGAGGACCTCCTGTGTGTTAGACTCAATTCTTCCAAATACACTTCGAACTCCTTACCTATAAATTACAGACCGTTGTCTAAGACTAATATACGGGGTATCCCAAAGCACATGACAACAAAGTCATTAAAAAACTTCTTGCAATCCCATTCAGTGACACGTTGAAGAGACTTAACCTCCACCTATTTGGTCATATAATCAACTGTCACAATACAAAACTAAAGGTTTCCCAGAGCTCTCGAGAGTGGTCCCATCAAATTAATCCTCCATATAGCAATGAGGATCGGGAAAGTATTGAAGATAAAGGCTCGGATAGCTGCCTAAGAATGTTGGCATAGATTTGACATTTATGGCATTTTTGGACATAATGTTTTGCATCTTCGTGAATGGTTGGCCAAAAATATCCTTGTCGTAGAATTTTATATGCTAAGGCCTTACCCCAAGTGATACCCATATATGTCGGCGTGTACCTCTTCTGGGCAGTAGTTCGCCTCGGACAAACTAACACACTTCAGTAATGGGGCCAACAATGCTCTTCAGTACAAGATTTCCTTACTCATATAGAACTTTAAGGCTTTGAACTTTACCCGTCAAGCATCTTTAGGGTCCTCGGGTAGAATCCCTTACTCCAAAAATAAGATTATAGGTGTCATCCAATTCGGTCCCACTTTAACTTCAAACACTTTATTCTTTTGTATGCTTAAGTAATCTAAAGCTTCCACATACATTGACCCTTCTAAATCACTCTCTTGTATGGTAACAACCTTGGAAAGAGCATCGACTATCTGATTTTGATCACGCACGATGCCCTGGATAGAAAAATCCTAGAAACAATAAAGTTGCTTTTGGACTACCTCCAGGTATTTAGCCATTTTGTCTTTTCTAGCCTCGTATTCTCTTAAGATCTATTTGACAACCAACTGTGAATCACTGAAAGCATTCAACTTTGTGACTCCCAGTCTGCGGGCTAGCCATAGCCCAACCAATAGGGCCTCGTACTCAGATTCATTGTTGGTAGCTTTAAATTGGAATTTTAGAGCTTATAAGGATTACGCCTGCCTCGCTTTTCTCCATTATAGACAACCTGTCTACATATAAATTCCTACTATATGGGCTCTACTATGGTTCGGGGAAATCAACCGGTCTTTTTCTGAGGGTTGGTTTTTTGGGAAGATACATTCCACGATGAAATCAGCCAAGGTCTGCCCCTTGATCGCACTCCAAGCTTGATACTCAATGTGATATTGGCTGAGCTCCACCGCCTAAGTAGCCAACCTGCTTGAGTGGTCGGGCTTGAAGAATATTTTTTAAAGGGTTGGTTGGTCATCACCTTTATCTTTCGCCCCTAAAAATAGTGACGTAATTCTCTTCATGCCATTATCAATGCGTATGTCATGTTATTCCCAAAGTACTGAAAGATCTAGAAGGGGGTTGAATAGAATCTTAAAAAGTTTCTTTTTAGAGATCAATTACCAACTTATTTAATCAAGTTAATTGATTGATAATGCACAGCGGAATTATGTTTTGAAAACTCCTTCATAGATTAAGGAGAAATCACAGTTCTAAATTTAGTGTAAAAATGTGAAATCAAGTCACAGAAGCAAACCGTAGAGTAAGTAAGTACAATCGTAGTGTAACAACAGGAACGTAAAGTGCAGTAATTTAAAACATAAAAGTAAATAACACAGAGATTTTTAAGAGGTTCGGAGCACAAAAGTCTCTTAGTCATCTCTTCTACTCCGAGAGTATGGATATTCCACTAAGGAATAGCGGGATCACTTAGATCACAGTTCACACAGAACTGTCGTACAACTAGTTCACAAAGAATCCTTCAAGTCACACAGACTTGGGATTACAAAATGATCACTAAGATCAAAATCATAAAGATTGATGAAAGATGTGAGGTGTTGCTAAGTATCTTGAAGCTCAACACGATTTGACTTAGTAGTAGATGAATTCTTCATGATCGTAGAGTGGGAGCTTTTAAGAACTAGAACTAGCAACACTTTGACTCTTGATTGATCGTTACGTTATTGATACTTGTCACTGTAGTCCTTTTATAGACTTTCTTAGGATCTTCCCGTTAGAAAGTTACCGTTGCTCTATTCTATCTTGGACACTTGTCATTCTTCAATTATTTAACTGTGAAATGTTGTCAGCTTAGACCACTTTAGATCACTTTTATCGTACTGAGTCAGGTGCAGAGGTAGCCGCGTGTCTTTATCATTAACTAATATAGTTAGACACATTTTTATAAATTAAAGCTTTATTTTTATCCTCAAATGTTTTGAAAAATCAACCTTGGGATCTTCATTCTTGATGTACGACCTTGTCATACCTTGTTAGAGATGATGAACTCTACAGTTTTAATTAATCGTAGAGTTATGTGTCCATTCGTAGAGTTTCTGGTCCATCAGACTTGACTCTACATATTTTCACTTGATTTTAGTATTCTTCACTCTACGATTCTTCATCTTAATCTAGTAAGTCTGAGTCTTTGTCTT
Source organism: Aralia elata (assembly GCA_034770075.1). Classification (NCBI taxonomy): domain Eukaryota; kingdom Viridiplantae; phylum Streptophyta; class Magnoliopsida; order Apiales; family Araliaceae; genus Aralia; species Aralia elata. Next base: position 75,493,568 of record CM068377.1, read on the forward strand.
TTCTCTACTTGATAACTTTTAGCTTAACTTTGGAATCTTCATTCTGATCATGAACTCTACGAACTTTAGGCATGTTCAGTAAGTTCTACGATCTTCGAGTGTTTCCTTGTTTTCATTCTACGAAATGTCTTAACACTTATATCTTTAGAAGGCATTTACTCTATGAAATGGATCAACCTAACAAATTTGACCCTATACTAGGTCTTTTTATATCAATTGTCTCTTAAGGGCTATACAAAAGCTACTGGTTTTAATTAATTTCAAACTTCATTATCAAATCTAAATTCATGCAAAAATCTATGTACTAACATGTCAGTTTCTCCATATTCGGGTACCTTAGCTCGGCTCCCTAGAGGATCTGGCTGACATAGTATATGGGTTGTTGCACTCTATCTACTTTCGGAATGAGAGCGACCCCTATAACCTTTGGGCTACCTGCCAAATATATATATATTAGCTCATAGGGTCGGGCCTTTGAAAGTATCGGAGGCCAAATCAGGTATGCCTTGATGTTATCAAAAGTTAACTGACACTTGGGTGTCCATTCGAAACTGCATGTGTTCTGAGCACATTTCAGAGTATCTAAGAGTGGGAGACACTTTTCGGCTAACTTTGAAACAAACCTCTAAAGGGCAACAAGGCTTCCTGTCAACTTTTGCACGTCCTTGTGCCTCTTAGGTGGTTACATGTCAAGCACGACTTGAATTTTTTCTGGGTTAGCTTCAATCCCTCTTTTAGATATTAAGAAGTCGAGGAACTTTCCAGATGCTAACCTGAAGGTGCATTTTATCGGATTAAAATGCATATTGTATAGATGGAGGGTCTGGAAATAGTCCCTAAGATCTTGCATGTGATCGTCTGGGGTTAGGCTTTTCACAATGATGACATAAACTTTCATGTTTCGCCCGATCTGGTTTTTGAACACCGTATTCATCATGCGTTGGTAGGTAGAGCCGACGTTAACTAGCCTGAACGACATGGCTTTGAAAGCATAAATAGTGCGATGCATAATAAAAGTAGTCTTGGGTATATTCTCTTTCGTTATTTTTATTTGATGATAACGTGAGAAGGCGTCCATAAAATCACTACTAGAAAAATAAGAATACGTGACGAAACTTTGTCACAGTTTTTAAAAGCAATCACAAAAGATAATAATTTGTGATGGATTTTTTAAGCAATCACAAAATAGTAATATATATGATGGTTCTCAGTGATGGCTAATTTTGCCATCAATGTATTATAATTGTGATGACCATGTCAATCACTAAATTTTTCACGCAAAATAAATTTTCTTTTTGTGACATACTAAACCATCACTTATAGATATACCCTTTTCGTGATTGCATTTAAGCTATAACCAATATTTTAATGAAAAATAATCAAAACAATATTTTATGACGGTCATAACAATCACTAAAAAAGATAGATTTTTGTGACGACTTTTATTTGCAATTACAAAAAGAAGGTATTTTGTGATGAAATTTTCAAGCCATCACAAAATAATAAAATATATGATGGCTCTAAGTGATGACTAATTTTACCATCATTATAGAGTATTTGTGGCTGCCATTGCAATCACCAAATCTTATGTGGGACAAATTTTATTTAGTAAGTCAACTCACATATGTTTCCTTTTATATTTTGTTTGAAAATTATAATCATAATTTGGGCTTTGATGTAGTGGTAATACTTGTTATTTAGTTTGCAAATGGGGGGAGGGTTCGAATCTTATAAGTATAATTTGATACAGTTAGTATATTAAAATAAATTGTCCGAAAAAAGAGATTTACGTTCTTACATTTGATCCCTAAAGGCATGTATTTTTTGTGATGGCTTTGACAATCACAATAGATTACGTGTTAATGTGATTGTATTAATCATCACAAAAGCATTAAGCATTTGCGTGATTGTCAAAACCATCACAAAAAGGCTTTCATGATGGGGGTATACAAGATGGCCTTCGTGACGGCTAAAGTCATTACAAAAATCTTTTGTGATGATTTTTTGAATTTATATGATGGAATTGAGCCATCACAAAAGGCTATTTTTTTGGTAGTGAATTGGGCAGAAGATGCTTAGCTGTAGCATCGATAAGTTGGTCAATCGAAGGCAAAGGGTAAGCATCCTTTGAGCATGCTTTGTTCAAATTTTTGTAATAAATAGAAATTCTCCATTTACCATTACTCTTTTTCACCATAATCAAATTAGCCAACCACTCGTGACATTAAATTTCACATATGAGATCAACTTTCAAGAGTTTGTCAACCTCTTCATCAATGATGATCTGTCTATCCAGGGCAAAATTTATTAGCTTCTGCTTTAGAGTCTTTTTGGAAGGGTCCACATTCAATTTATGCACGACTATGGACTCGTCAATCTTAAGCATGTCCTCGAGATACCAGGCGAATATATCGACGTACTTTCGAAGGAGACGAATAATATAGTGTTTAATCCACTAGGACACAACTGCGCCGATGTTGAGTTTTTTGGAAGGGTCGCTTAGCACTGGCTCAAACTGTTCAACCTCCTCTGTCAGTTTGGCTTTTAGCTCTTTGTGTTTTTCCTCGAAGGACTCCACCTCGATCGGCCCCTTTTCATTCATCGCCTGCGCAATAGTCATTGTCCCCTGGCCCTCATATTTTTTCCTTATCAGGGTAGTTAATGCCAAATTTAAGGCGGCATTATAACACACCCTCGACACTTCTGGATCAGCTCGGACTTCTCCGACTCCATATGGGTCGGGAATTTCATCTTCATATGAGAGATTGAAGTGATGGCCCTTAGGTTAGCCAAAGTCGGGCGACTAAGGATCACATTGTAGGACGAAGCTCCGTTAATGACTTAAAATTTTACCATCATTCCAACCTAGCAAGGCTTATATCCAAAGACCACAGGCAAATTGATGGTGCCCCGAATGGGAACCGGGTTATTCCCGAAGCCTTACAGGGGCAGCTATCGGCATGGCTCCATTGGGTATCCATCCAAAAACATTCTATTATAAGCATAATAGTATAGGATGTCTACCAAGGAGCCATTGTCAATAAGGATTTTCATCACATCTTAGTCAGCTATGTCTAACTTTACAACCAAAGCGTCAGCGTGTCTTGGACTAACTTCTCCATAATCATCATCTAAGAAATTAATCATGTTATCGGGATTGAGCTTTACTTTTTTTGTTTGGTACGGTGTCCTTCAATCAAGAAGACTTTCTTGACATACTCATCTTCGGAAGACGTCGAATCCCCTATAATCACATTCACCACATGTCTGCCTGAGGGGTTTTTGGATGGCCCTTCGGCTATCATGAGGGCCAATTTTACTTTCATATACTGACTGATATTCCCTTTTTTCACTTGTTCTTCCAAGAAATCTTTTAGTGCAAAACATTCCTCCATATCGTGGTCGTGATCATTGTGGTAGCTGCACTTTCTGCTTCGGCTGCGCTTCTCGGTTGGGGCCTTCAACTTCTATGGGTGCCTGAAGAAAGGCTTATCTTTGATTTCTTTCAAAATAATTGATATTGGTTTATTCAAAAGGATATATTCTTTCTGTTCTCCCTTTCCTGGAAAATCCTTCTCATTCGTCGTTATCTGATCCCTCATTTCATCCGCGCCTCGCCCACTGTCCCCCGACCATTAATGTTTTTTGTCTGTTCGGGGGTATAATGCCCGAAGGGCTTCATCTACCAAGACATGCCCTTCGGTGATCTTAGAAACCTCACCCAACGTCTGTGGGATTTTGCTCAAAATATCTTTTGCGAAATCCCGATAGGCATAGAAGTTCAAATTTCTTATGAAGTACGTGATTGATCGCCTCCTACGTCCTGAGATTTTTTATGGGAGCAACCCCTTTTTTAAAGCGTTCAATGTAATCCCTTAATGATTCATCCTCCCCTTGCTTAATGTGCATTAAACTGACGGCGTGCACTTTACTCGGACAATTGCCATAAAAATCGATTGCTAAACGCATCTCGGAGTTCCTCCCCGGAACCAATGCTCTGAGCAAGAAGAGAAGAAAACCATGCTCAGGCATGTAACTTTAGAGTTAACATAAATAACTTATATTTAGTAGTTTCAGTGTAGTTCAGCACATATATCAAACTTTCATAATATCTAGTATGGTCCCTCGAGTCTGTGGTACCATCAAAAGTTTCCAACCCTGTGACTCTTACATTGGAGTCGAGAGGACCACTCTCGAGCAACTCGATGAACGGGGAAACACCACCTGAATGACTCTGACCACGCACCTCCCTCTCAAAAGCTTTAAATCTCTATGCCCACAGTCGGTACGGGGAGTAGGGTAAGGCGATTGGCATTGCTCCCTCTACTGCCATTTTTGTCTTTAGGAGGAGTTTGCTCTCTCGACCGTCCTAACCAGGTAAACACTGAAAGTTGTGGTTCTGGGGATCTCCTCGAGACTCTTTGAGGAGGGGTCGGTGTTCTGTGTTGCGTATGTCTGCTTCCGTCTAGTGCTCCATTGGGAGATCTTTTTTCGAGTCTGTGCGCGCCATCAAATTTATACGTCTCAATGTTTCTTCATATTGGATTTGCAGGGTAGCCAGTTCATAGATTCGTGCCTGGTGAAATGCCCCTTCGGCATCCCCGATATCTGCTCCCCTTCTTTCTTGTGTATTAGGAGGCATATATACATGTGTTCGGCTTTGCGAAAGGTGATGCCGCAAGTTATTTGCTACTCTCGAATGTATCAACCGTTCAGTTCGGACTCCACTTTCTTCAACCTGTCCATCGGAACCTTGAAGGGTGGGTTCCCGATGGTCGGGTTGATGATGGTTGGGTGCTTAAGAAGTCATGCTTCTTCCTCCATGATTCTTGTTCTTACCAAGTTTGTTCCTAATTGTTCCAAAGCTGCCAAATATGTTAAACTAGATTCCCGACCTGATTAGGCGATGAAACAAAAGGGAACTTGTTAGGTTGAACTCAGGATGTAAAATTTCTTGGCCAGAACTTATGAATGTTCCCACAAGTTAAGGCCCCCCTTCTAGCGCCAATTATAATTCTTTATCCTTCAGGTGGGGTCCTTTGTGCTTCGCTCCACGCTTCGACCCTCCAATCCACGCCCTTACGGTGGTCCAAAGGGTGGCATCATCGTGAGACGCCTCTGGTGTGAGTGTTAGTACGTGGAGGGAAAGATAAAGTATCAACTGTGTTTGTGGTATGTAAAATAGACTGCCTAACCTTTATTTCTATTTTCGTCTCCTATTTATACTCCTCTGCAGCGAAAAGTTTCTCATCAATCATCATGACAAATATAAGGCCACTCCACGTGGGGTGGCGCATTGCAGTCTTGTCAACCACCCTGCTAGTGGGCCTTTCCAATCAGTCATTTCAAAGATTAACCCAAAAGGCTCTTGTGCCTTGGATTTGGGCCTTCAAGGTATCAGTCTTGGGCCCCATATATTCATACGCTCTACCAGTGTCATTCCTTTAGGTACTGGGTCTTTGGTAAAAACTTTGGGCCCAAACCTCTACCCCGATCTCTCTCCCTAACAACCTAGATAGAAGATTAAAGCTCTCTTAATTTCTCTTTTGACCTCTTCCTTAGACTTCTTCATAGGCCTTAGGATGAAATGTATCTCTAAAGTTTAATTGTAATAGTTTAGATTCTTATATAAATACTATCTTCTTCTTATTTTTTATCAGCGAAAAATTATATTAATAATAAAAAAATGTTTCCTTCAATTTGCATTGTAATTCCATTTTCTTTTCTCTAAAAAAACTTTTAGAGCTTTGTTGGCAATCCATTATACTTGATTTAGCATTACAGTTTACATGAAGTTTTTATTAAAGTATATATCACTGTACTTTTGTGTTCATAAAGAAATTCTTGTTGAACTATTTCTTCTAATAACCAAACAAGACCTAGAAAAATCTACTAAATTACACTAAAAACTATTGGGATGGATTTCCTGTGATGACCCGGATTTTCAGAAAAATATTAAAATAAGAATTTAATAAATAAAATTCTTATTTGGTGTTATGATATGTGGTATTATATTGCATAAGTCAATACGTGCTTTGCAATATGTGATTTTTGTGAATAACAAAAATCTATTATTATTATATATTTATTATTTCATGTAAATAAATTGTAGAATCCATTTATTAAGAAGAAATGAGATGAGTATAGTTTATGATGAAGGAAATTATTAAAATAATTTATAATATTATATTATTTTAATATAGTAAATTGGTGGTATTAAATATATTTAATAACCTCCATTTTATTGAGAGAATTATGTAATAATTATTGAGAGTAATGTATGTATGTTTTAATATAGTGAATATATAATTATATTTACTATAGTTAAATAAATTGTGAGGGAACAATTTATAGAAAGAAAAGAAAATAATTAAATTTATGTATACTAAATTAGAGTATACATTAAATAAGGGGATTTATATGTAAATGGATATTAGTGTCAAGAATTAATAAATTAAATTAATATTTAATTTATGATTAAATGCATGGATTAATAAATTGTTGAAGATATTTTATGGGAAGAAGAAGATGATTAAATTTAAATATACAAAATTTGTTGTATATATTAAATAATTAAATTAAAATAGTTAATTGAATATTAACTATTTTAATTGGTGTGTTACATTGAATAAAGAGAACTAAAATAATTTATGGAGTTAAATTATTTTAGTATAGAGAAATTATTTCATTAAATAAGTTATTTTTATTTAATGCATGGTTTTCATTTTTATGGAAAAGATTTTTGGTGTAATATTTAATGTGTGTTATTTATTACGCGATACGTACGGAAGGGTATGTAATAAGTAAATTAAAATAATTTATGATATCAAATTATTTTAATAAAGTGGAAATTATTGCATTATTATAAATTGAATTTTTGTAATATATGCAATATGTAATATATATTGTAAGTACTATAATATATATTATATGTATTAGATGTAATATGTTATATGTATTAAACCAAGTGCGAGTGATGGGAATGCAGTGTGATGCAATATAAGTAATATACGTATAATTCATGATTTAACTAAGTTGGGATTAAATGAGATAAAAAATAATAATTAAAAAAAAAAAAGGTTGCTGAGTCATTTTAAAAGAAGTAGGAGCTGGCACATTATGAGAATACTAAACACCCACAAGAGAAACCAAGCATGAGCTGTGAGTTCAATACACACTAAGCCTATATTTGATAAATGGGAGAGATAGAGAGCAAATGAGCATTCTGAAGGTGGGTCTCTATCAGCTAGACTCTGGAATCATAAACAATTAGGTATGACAGTGAACTTTTTATTAATCTATTAATTCCTTGTTCCTCAATTGTATCTCTGTTATCTCATATTCATAATTCCAAGATTTGTAAATTTTCATACTGTTTTCAATGCAATTCGGTCTACAAAATTACAAATCTTAGCCCCAACTATTAGTTTATATAGATATTGTCATTTTAGCACAAACCCATCATCCAATTTCGTTCAGAATGTTGCAATTTTCTGGGATTTAGATAACAAACCACCTAAATCAATTTCTCTTTTTGATGCCGCAATTCGGTCTAAAAAAAAAAAAGAAAGAAAGGCTGCCACTTCGTTTGGGTTTGTTAAATACATGGCAGTTTATGCTAATCACCACTCGTTAATTTTATCCTGGTGGAAATTAAGGGACAAAGGAAAGGAAGGATAGCACTGAACCAATTGCAAAATATGGGTGTCGTTAAACCTGTTGAGCCGAGTTTGTGGAAGGAGATTTAAAATAATGGGCATTTGCTAGTTACCCCTTGTAAATTAAGCCTTCTCGTGATAAATACTTTAGTTTTGTGATTTCCCAGATAATTTTATTAAGTTAGCTAGAAATGTTGGAATTACCCATTTGTACTAGAAATATAAATGTGAGCATAGTGAATTCTTGGAATGGGGTAATTTGCATGACTGAATGGTATCATAATGCTTTTGGGCATGTTTTATATGTTTGGAATCTTTTCATTAAAGTATTTAAAGCCTTTTTTTTTCCCCAAAGAAGTGATCATTTTATTATTTATAAACGTGTTGTTATGATAATAGGGCTAATAATTTCAAAGTTGTAAGGATTCTTTACTTTAAAAGAGAAAGGTCCCTTGAAGTTTAGCTTTATAGTTTGAGCACATATTTTTGAGCCTTTTATTTTACATCATAAGGATGTTTGTAAAGACCAAATCTTGGTACAAATTGTACCTTGTAGTGTGGTCTAGAGGTGGAAGCAAGTCTCAAGTTTTTGGGATTTATATATATACACTTACTAACTAAAATAATAATATATTATCATATAATATATTAATATTATATGATATATTATATAATATAATTATATAATATATTTGGTTATCTACTATTGATTATATAGTAGATATATTAGCATATTACTGTTTCCACTTAAGTGTTCCTAAAGAAAGAGTAATACTCTTTCAATGAAAGTTGTGGCATAAAACTAATCTTGTTTAAATCTGAGGTGTAGTTATTTCTGCTTATCTTTGTGTTCAACAAGGTACAAATAAAAGATTCACATATAAGCATGGATGAGGTATTTGAAAAATGTCAAGTCACTATCCGTTCATTCTAGAAGAAAAAGAAATATTGGATGCGAATAATATAGATGATGAACTACGGACTGAGGCAAGTCTTTCAGTTCCTATGTGTTGTTTCAATTTGTTGTTGAATATATAATGTGATCTTCTTGAATATGATGAATTACATGTTATGCTTTATGAAATGTGAAAGTCAAACTATGACTAAATTGATTGAGTTATGGGACTCAGTCTATATGTGATAAGTGATATCTTAGATATATCAAACATATGAAATTGTATGGCTTAGAGCATAGTAGAATAATTATGATGTATCAGCTGAGCATGAAATTATGTGCTACATGAAGTATGAAAACTGTTAGATTTGCTGAGCTGTCGAGCTCAGACTTGCAAAACCCAAATTTTGCAGGATAAAAATGCAAGGCAATATTATCTGCTATCTCGACGATAAAGATTAGAAGTCGTGCAAAGCAACTTCATTTCTTTAATTAGAACTTGTATTGAAGCATGACAATGATTCTTGATATGTGTAACTAACTGGTACGTAAAGTTTGAATTATTCAATATATAAAGAATATTTGTTTTGAATATATTGGGATGAGTATTATATAAAGAAAATCAATATACTGATAATATTATATAAGAAAGAATTTGAATGTAGAATTGAGTTGTATATACTCATATCTACTTCAATGTATAATTGTAAAGGTTGCGATTTCAGGGAATAGAGAGAAAAATATAAAAAGTTTTTAATTATCCGCATTTTCAGCTATTATTTCATCTAAGTATGAAGTAAAGTTGAATCAAGATAGTATTTAACGCACAAGGTCGGGATTAAGAATAGTCTTGATTTTGGATTAAGTTGGTCCTGATTTTGGGGGCGTTACATTTCCCAAGTCATATAATGATAAAACTCATACTAAAGGCAGGCTCCACGGACCAAATCAACCGTTGAGTTCCCAAATTTCAGCAACTCGTTTCGGTTTCCTTCATTTTATGTGTACTGGATAAATTTCGCTTAAGCCGAAATAACATTTTTCAATCTTTCATTCATTGACAAATACTACATAAAGTATATTAGAGAACCAAAGTGAACGAAAAATCAAGGAAAATTAACGGTGTAATCGACAAAAATATTACCTTTCTCCATAAATCCAAAATAACGGATAATGCCTCCTAAAAATCTTTATGATTAGTCAATTTTTCAATCATTCGTCTCAACATATTTATGTAATTTGATTGAAATTATTCAATTTCCACAAAGACGAACTCTGTAAAGAATCTCAAGGGAAAGACTTAAATCCATTCTAGGGTTCCTTTGAGGTGATTACCATTGATTGTCGACCAGAGAGAAATTCTGGAAACCTAAGAAGCGAGAGAAATTGACTGTATTGTGTTACAATTAAGCTAATAAATTGACTGGAAATTGAAAATAATAACTATTATCAAAAGAAATTCGTCATAGATTTTTCCATAAATCTTTTTACAATCATTTAGGCTGTTATATACTTAGCCGATTCCAACAAAATGTAACAATCTTCTAACAACCTTCCCCACTAAAAAAGAAACACGTGTCCCTTACTACAATCGATGCATAACAACTTCGTGCATGAAGTGATGCGTTTTGATGTAACTGATCTCTAATATCCCAAGAATGAAACGCTGCATTTTAATGCGAACCACAACTGTAACGGCTATTTCTTCTCATTCATTGCTTTCCATTCCTGACAATTCCCCATTGCTTGAAGGGATCCTTATCCCCAAGCATCGAAATCTGGATATTGCTCTATCAATTTGCTCCACTCCTCCTAGGTAGCATCTTCCGGAATGCTATGAGACCAATGAACTAGAACCATGGTTACTGGTCTTTGGCCCTTCTTAACCAATCGCCTATCCAAGACAACTACAGGTACATGTCTTAATTCCCCTACATTGTTTGTTTGTGGTAACTCAGTTTGAACTACCTTGGTTTCTCCAATTTTCTTCTTCAGTTGCGAAACATGAAAAACGTTATGTATTCTAGCATTGGGAGGGAGTTGTAGTTTGTAGGCTACTTTTCCAATCCTTTGAATCACAATGTAAGGCCCATAATACTTTGCAGATAATTTGAAATTTATTCTTTGGGTAACTGTCATTTGTTGATAGGGTTGTAATTTCAGATACACTTCATCTCCTCATTAAACTCCCTCTCAGTTTTTTTCTTATCTGCATAGCGTTTCATTCTTTCTTGTGATTTCTGCAGATTTTCTTTCAATAGTTGCTGAGTGGCTTCCCTTTCCTTCATAAATTCAGCTATCAAAGGATTGTTGTTGTTTCCTCCTTGATGATAATTGATGACTGGGGGGTTAATGCCATAAAGGGCTTTATAAAGAGTCATTCCAGTTGCTGAATGGAAGGAGGTATTATACCACCACTCTGCCATCGGTAACCATTTACTCCACTATATAGGCTTGTGACTGATCATACATCTTAAGTACATTTCAATACATTGATTAACCCTTTCAGTTTGGCCATCCGTTTATGGATGGTAAGCTGTACTTAGCTTTACCTGAGTTCCCATGGCCCTGAATAGTTCCTTCTAGAAATTGCTTACAAATATTTTATCCCTATCAGAGATGATAGTTTTTGGAGGTCCATATAATTTTATCACTGAATCCAACACCACTTGTGCTACCCGTGTTGCTGTAAATGGATATGTGAGAGCCATAAGATGACATCCTTTAGTGAGTTTATCAACCACCACTAGGATTACATCCTTCCCATCTAATTTAGGCAATCCCTCTACAAAGTCCATGGTTAGAACTTCCCAGGCCTGGTTAGGAATAGGGATAGGTTGCAACACTCCAGGGGTTGGAATATGTTCTCCTTTACTCCTCTGATAGACCTCACATTTAGCAATTAGTTCTGTCAAGTCTCTCCTCAAGGTAGGCCAATAGAATAGCAGTTCAACCCTCTTAATTGATGTTGTTACACCTGAATGTCCTCCTTCAGGGCTGCTATGAACTTGTTCCATGATTCTGTCCCTCAGATTTCCAGTGTTGCCCAAGTAAATCCTACCATCCTTTTTGAGAATCCCTTCTTGTAGCTTGTAGTTGGGCCAACTAGTTGGATCTATTAGGATTTGAGCTATTATTTCCTGAGCATTTTTGTCATTCTCTAAGCTGCTAGTAACTTCATTACTTCAACTAGGGGTAGCTGATTGTATAATTGCACAACTTCCTTCCAATTCATGCCTTCTAGATAATGCATCTGCTACTAGATTTTCCTTACCTTTCTTGTAGTGTATAACATAATCAAAGCCTAACATTTTTGACAACCATTTCTGTTGTGCCAAGGTGGTTAATTTCTGTTCCATGAAATATTTCAGTGCTTCATGATCAGTTTTTATGATGAATTATTGTCCCAATAAGTATGCCCTCCACTTCTGAACTGCCATAATGATTGTTAACAATTCCTTCTCATAAGTTAACAAGCCCATGTGCTTTGGAAGTAATGCCTTGCTTAAAAAAGCTATGGGCCTTCCTTCCTGTATTAGAACTGCTCCCACCCCTATATAGCAAGCATCTGTTTCAACTACAAATGTCTTAGAAAAATTAGGCAATGCTAGCATTAGAGTATTAGATAAAACTGTTTTAAGCTTCTGAAATACTTGTTTAGCCTCTTCCCCTCAACCAAATGCTCCCTTCTTGAGAAGATTAGTCAATGGTTTGCTGATAATTTCATGATGTTGGATAAATCTTCTGTAGTAACCTGTGAGGCCTAGGAATCCTCTTAGTGACTTTAAGGAATTAGACCTGGGCTATTGTAACATTGCTTCCACCTTACTCTTATCAGCAACCACCCCTTGCTCACTAATAACATGTCTTAAATACTCAACTTCTGGTTGTGCAAAAGTGCACTTTGACTTCTTAACATAAAATTTATTCTGCCTTAGAACCTCAAATACTTGTTGCAAGTGTTTTTCATGAATTTCTAAGGAAGGGCTGTATATCAAAATGTCATAAAAAAAAACTAAAACAAACTTCCTTAGGTATGGAGCAAATACCTCATTCATTACACACTGGAAGGTGGCAGTTGCATTGGTCAAGCCAAATGGAATAACCAAAAATTCATAGTGTCATTGATGAGTTTTGAATGCTATTTTCTTTGTATCTTCAGCCCTTGCCCTGATTTGGTGATAACCACTCCTCAGATCTAGTTTAGTATAGATTTTACTGCCCTTCGACTCATCCAAAAATTCCTCTATAATTGGAACGGGAAATTTATTCTTTATAGTTATACTATTGAGAGCCCTGTAATCCACACAAGCCTCCATGTGTTATCTTTCTTCTTGACCAATAACACTAGGGAAGCATAAGGAGAAGAACTATGCTTGATAATTCCACTGTCAAGCATTTCTTTGACCATCCTTTCAATTTCAGTCTTCTGTATAAATGGGTATCTATAACGGTTTGAGTTTACAGGCTTACAGCCAGGCATAATGGGTATGTGGTGATCCTGCAATATCAAAGGGGGTAACCCTTGTGGCTCTTGAAAAATATCATCATATGATCTCACCAAGTGTTCTACTGCTCCTGAAATCTTATTAACTGGTTCTGGGGCTCCTTCACTGCTGTTAGCTGTACCAAAAAGTAGGTTTTCTCTTTGGGTTTCCAGTTGAACTTATCTGTTATTTGCACCGAATAAAACTATTTTGGGTCTCCTTGATCTTCTAGTATAACCCCTTTTTCCCTTCCAATGTATTATAATTTCTCTCTTTTCAAAATCCATATTGATGTGGCTAACTATTTGCATCCAGTGAATCCCCAACACTGCATCGTACCCCCTAATGGAATCACATACATAGGGGTTTGAAACTCTCCTTGAGCCAACTTCCACTTAAATTGGGTAATCTTTCTATCACACTTGATGGATTCTCCATTAGCAACTGTAACCTTAATATGAATGTAAGGTTCAGTCGCTAATTGGAGTTTTCTCACCAAGGCTTGTGAGACGAAGTTGTGAGTGGATCCACTATCCAACAACATGTTAAGGTCTGTTCTTAACTATTCCTTGCAATTTGATAGTGTGAACCCCATGAGTTCCTATAATGGCATGAAGTGAAACCCCACATTCCTCAATCTTCAGTAACTCTCCTTCCTCTCTTTGCATAATGACTGCTAATTCATGGTCTTGTTCCTCTGTAATTGTCTTTTCCTCTTCCTCGGTTTTCATTATATAGATGTCTTCTATTTACATTTGTGCTCCTGTGTGTATACCTCATCACAATGGTAGCATAACCCTTTCTTCCTCCTTTATGCCATTTCTATTGTAGTGAGTCTCTTGATTGGAAAAAACCTTTGTCCTGGTCCCATCTTAGTTGGTTGAAGTGGTTCTTTGCTTATCTCTATGATTGGTTTACCCCTTTGCATCTGATTTCCCCCCGTAGCCTTGGATGTAACATGTGCTCTCTTGTCTAGAGATTCAAGATAAATTTCTTGCCTCCTTGCCTGACTAATGGCCTCTCTAAGAGTTTGGGCCTCACAAGGTATAGTGCATTGGCAATTTCTTCCTTCAAACCACTAAGGAAACCCTCAATGAAGTAATCTTCAGTGCAACCCTTGTTCTGGTTCAGCATATATGCTTTAAATTCCTCAAATCTCCTTATGTAGTTATCCACTTTTCCTTTTTGCATCAATTTATTAAATTTCCCTATTAAGTTTTCAAGTCTTCCTTTTGTAAATATATGGCAAACATACTGTGCAAGGTCATCCCATAGTAACCAGGGTTTCTCATCTTGCAGGGATTGATACCATACATTTGCCTCCCCTTCAAGATAGAGAGCAGCATATAGAACCTTAGATCTGGGGTTTAACATGGGATTTACTTGGAAAAAAAATTCACACTTCTTCAGCCAACCTCTAGGATCTTTGCCATCAAAATGTGAAAAGTCCATCTTAGGTATGGGAAAGGATAAGAAGGGGTTAGTATTGTGTTAGGCCTTTGTGCCAAGCTGGAGACATTTTATGGGGGTACTACTAAGGAATATTGGTTGAATTGGTAGGGATTTGGTTGGTAATTTGGTGTGGGATGGGTCATGACTGGTGGAGGTAGGGGTTGCATTGAGGGGCTATGTGGCATATTGTGAATAGAGGAACTCAATTGGCTCGAACAAATATATGCAGGCATAACGGGGTTTGTTGTAGTTATTGAAGCAGTGATTCTTACAGTACCTGGTACTTCTGAGCAGGGGTATGAACCCATCATAGGCGTAGTATAGGGTTGTAACTGGATCATATTTGAGTTAGCTGAAGTCATAGCAAGGGTCCTAACGATTGGTTCAGGAATGGATACTATGGAGGGTATTTGAGTATAGTGTATAAGAGCTGTATTGTGATGGTTCTGGGTACTAGTACCCGGTCTAGGACTATGGCTTATGATTGGTGCAGATGCGTTAGTGGCAGGGAAGAAGGTCGAGGCCGTACCAAATTGTAGTGGAGGGATAAGGGATGTCACCGAGGATGAAGGTTGTAGTGGCTCGAGGGGCATAGAAGATATGTCAATGTTGAAAGGGGGTGTGTGTAGCTCAACTGCTGCATTTTTCTCCTTCTCCGATCGTTGAAATGCCTCCAGTGCCTCCTTAATTTTCTGAGCTATCTCTTCACTAGTATTCTATAGCTTCTGATAGAATTGAGCAATCTGGTCACTCATCACTCCCATCTACGTTGAAGTCTGCTCGCAGTTTTTGGCGACCAGCTCCTGCAGCTAATCCATCCTTCCCTCCATGGTCTTGAGTTCCTTTTCATGCTTCTGAAGACTCATCTTCGCAGTCATATCTGCCATCAATGGCCCTGGAATGTTCTGATACCACTTTTGTTACAATTAAGCTAAGAAATTGACAGGAAATTGAAAATAATAACTATTATCAAAAAAAATTCTTCATAGATTTTTCCATAAATATTTTTACAATCCTTTAGGCTGTTATATACTCAGCCGATTCCAACAAAATGTAACAATCTTATAACAACCTTCCCCACTAAAAAAGAAACACGTGTCCCTTACTACAATCGATGCATAACGACTTCGTGCATGAAGTGCTACGTTTTGATGCAACTGATCTCTAATATCCCAAGAATGAAACGCTACATTTTAATGCAAGCCACAACTTTAACGACTATTTCTTCTCATTCATTGCTTTCCATTGCTGACATATTGAATATCTAACATCTAAATATTCCTATTAGATCAAATAAGCTCACCAACCCGTTCGCCAACCCCGACAAGTGTTGTCCGATTTCACAATCAATAATTACGTGCAAGAATACACGATCAACAAGTAATATAATGATAAGTAGAGTATCGTTCCCATAGAAAAATATTGCGGTTTATACTTTTAACTACCAATCTAAATTACTCTATTTTATTAAACAATCACAATTTGAATATTGATTAAGACTAATTAAATTAAAGCTAAGATCAACAACTAACACGAAGATTGAAATTCAGATTTTAAAGCTTAAGACTACAATATCCCCCAATCATGCAAGATAACTAAGTTCTCCAATTCATCCAATTATTAAATTCAATAGAGTTGTTAACAAGAATTCAACTTTATTTGTAAGCCCTTTTTCAAGTGATCAAACAAATTTATTTAACCCAGTTAATTCTGCGATATTCCTATGCAAAATTAAAAGATTAAATTCATTAAATACCAATTTCCAATAGTTACATGCAGTAAATAGATATCCCTATTCACTTCACAACCCTGATTATTCATCCCTTGCAAATAATTAAGAATACATGCTATCATATTCAGATCTAACCCTAGATTTCATATACCTAATTCATCTAAGATATCCCGCTAATTGTTGGCCAAACAATTAATCAATAAACACAGAATAAGATAGACAACTTAATATGAAATAATAATTGAATTTAATTAGCTACTTAAGTCATAAGCACAAAAGGTTCAATTGTAGCCTTAATTCAAGTTTAGTTCATGCTGAAAATAAAAACCAAAATACTAGAATAAACCATCATAATTAATTACAAATTTGAGATAAAAGATTAGGTAAAACTCAGTAAGTTTTGATGAGTGTGTTTTATACACACAAATTACGTGCTTTTGAGCTTGATAATTTGTAAATCCTAAGTCATTTCGTTTGGTTTTATGTGTTTTCATCTTATTGTTGTGTAATATAGTTTTGTATTACTTTTATATGTTTTTGTGTGCTTTTATGTGTTTTTACTTTGTTTTGTAGAAATTGAAATAAAGGCCCCTTGGATCGTTACGTTTTTTGCTCGAATTTGGCATTTCAGCTGCTTGTTTCTCAATTTGACCTTGATGCAATCCGAATTTCTCAAAACTCAAAGAATGAAAGTTGTAGATATTTGTCTTAGCTTTCCATAAAATCTGAAATCATCCAATTTGAAGTTCGTATGAGAGAATTATGGTCATTTTACCATCGGATTTTGCATGAATTTTACACAGCAGCTGCTTCCAGGCCAATTGGATCCTTGCTCCGGCCATTATCTCGTAGAGCTCCAGTTATGGAAGTTGTAGATCTACTTCTTACCTTTCCATAGCCTCATTAATTGCCTTAATCTGAGTTCGGACGAAGCAGTTATGGCCATTTTACCAACAGACGTCGAAACTGACTCGGGGTACAGAGTTCCACCGCCGGGGCGGCAGTTTCTAGTACTATTTCGCCGCCGGGGCGGCAGAATTCAGGCCATTTTTCACCGCCGGGGCGGTAACTCCCTGGATACAGTCAGATTTCGCAATATTTGGCCAATTTTTGATATCTAAGCTAGGGTTTCTTATACCCATCTTATATAACACCAAGGGGGCGGCTCATATAGGGATTCTAAGGGATTCTAACACCATCTAACACTATTAACATCAAATCTAGAGAGTGGGAGGCTACACATAACATCAATTAGAGAGGAAAAATCTACAATTCAAGGAATTTTTAGCAAAGTCCAAGGAGCAAGAAGAGCAAGGAGTATCAATTCTTCAGGGAAAGCTAGAGAAGAAGCATCAAACCATTAAGCAACAATTGAATATCTCTACAAAGGGGTTTTATCATTCTATCTCTTGTATTTCCTTCTTAATTTGTAATTCCATCATGATGCATAAATCGAATATGATGTTTTATGTAGTTACCATGAACTAGAACTAATTTTCTAAGATTTCAATGGAACTCAATACATAGTTTGAATTGAATGCTCTCTCTTTGATGTTGGTTAATTATTTGTGATTGGATATCATAATTTGTGCTTTATATATTAATTACCTAGCTAGTAATTACCTTGGGAACTTATATGGAATTGAAAGAGGAAGTATAGGTTGAGACCTTGTTATAATATCATGTGAAAATTAGATATTCTTATGGGTAATTTATGAAATTAAGTGACGTGTGTTTTATTTATTACCCTCATGAATGGATAATTTGATTGTATTTAGGATAGACATATACCTAAATGCCACATGTATCCATTTGAGAATCCTTGCTTAATGAGTTCTATTGCGAAAATTGGTAATTGATGGAGTAGTTAATGAGGTTTTATGACATACACCTTACGAATTGTTCTTGATATGAGAATCTTGCTAGTGTATAGAATAGAGATATATCTATACACCGTAATGGGGAATACGTATTTGACCATCGAGAGAGGCTTGTATATACTTGTGATTTCTCGGATAACAATTCTTGTGATTTAACTAGTTGAAAAGAGAGAGTTAGGATATTTAAATGACGTGTTTGGGGAAATTGTGATCTTAGACTTGTTAATATTTGATTTTATTATCTTAATGCTTTCTATAGTTCTTGGATTAATTGTTATCTTTATTAATGCAAAACAACAAAAAGAATCACCATTTGTTTAAATAAGATTGAGATGATAAAAGGTTAATACTTGGAAAAGACTAGTAATAATTCCTCGTGGGATCGATACTCTACTTACTCTTTAACTTGTTGACCGCGTATACTTGCGCGTAATTGTCGTTATATTAATCGGACAACAAGTTTCTTCAATCTTCCAGTCACAAATTTGAATTCTTCACGAAGCTTTTTTAATATCCAATTTCCACAATCAGCTCTGCAAGTCAACCTCTGCGTGTTGGTAATCGTCAGTGTAGTATCTATCCTTTTTCCATGCCTTCATATGTCTCTTATAGTCTCCTCGTCATATTAGTAGAAAGAATCCTTGTTAGCGTCAACCTCCTGAAATAATTGATTCTGCTGAAAGTAATTCTATTTTCTCCTACCGCGCATCCTCGCCCTGGCGAGAAATTCCTTTGTAAATTCCATGCCCGGCGAAGTCGCGCCCCAGCAAGAACTTTAGCTTACAAACTCTTGCCCCGGCGAGAACCCTGATCATAAACCAACAAAATGCCACTAAGCTCCAAGTTTTCTAGTTTACCAATCCGCACCTACTTCCTATAAAATAAACACCAAAAACAAGTAAAAAGACACTAATAACTCTTAAAGATAGTAAAGATCTAAGCCAAAGATGTATCTAATTCGTAAGTAAAAACTCACTCATCAAATACTCCTAAACTCAAAATTTTACTTGTCCTCAAGCAAAAATACAAAACAAACAAAAATAACAACTAAACTAACTACCTACATGAATGCACATGCATGATTGACTAAACTCAAGAAATTAATCAACATATATTATAAAAATCCAGCCTCAGAAATCAGTAACTAACAATTCAATAGGACTTCAAATTCATGCACCATCAACAATCTAACCTGTCACCAGTTATATCTTTGCTCTCAACCCTTCCAAGTGTGTGTGTGCAATATATCAAACCAATCAAAATCTGAATTCAACCCTCAGTATCACAATGCTCAGATAAAGATAGTTTTATATATTTAACTTTTAAGCTCTACTTTTATCCACTTTTCTTCACTTCTCTTTTCTTTTTTTTTCTTTTTTTTTCAACGAGTGCGTTTTACGCTCCATCTCGTTGATATAAGTTTTTCTTGACTTGTACAATGTTTATCTTTATTACGCTTTTCAATACCACCCTTGTAGCAAACTTTTGACCAACGACTCCCAAACCAGATGATTTTAGGGCGTTGAGTGTAAAGACACATCCTAAGGGCTTACTTGTTCAAATGACACCGGCCACAATGACAAACTAGTCAAGATCTACTCTTATCTGTCTATGTTCTTTTTTTTACTTATTTCTTCTTTTTCTTGCAATTTAGACAGACATCGAAGCAGTGTTTATTCAACAACATTAATTCTTTCTCTTTTTTTTACGATCCAACAAGTGATAAAAGTCAATATATCCTTAACGAGCACTTAATACACAAAAGTTGAACCAAATCCTAACCAATTCAACACATTGACGTGCGTAATTAAAAACTAAGGGTCTCAAGTAGGCACAACCAAGAACAGTCAAAATCTTGACTTAGCATTCCCTATCCGTCTCGTTAAACTAATTAATAACTGATCAAATTTTCATCATCGGCCTTCCATAAATGCACTACATTAATTCATTGCTCGAGTACCCCTAAGTGCAATTCTATATGATCATACTCTACAAAAGAAAACGTATATATATATATATATATTAAGCAATAACTGAAATTGACACAACTAACAATTGCAATTTACCATGAAACGAATGCAAACTACAATGCAACTAAATTTACAACTAATATGCAACTAAATAAAACAATTTATATGCATGTACACACCACCAAAACAGAATAAAACTAGCAATTGTTAGGTTTGTATATAGCGCGAACATGCAATCAAATTACATAAATAGTGCGGAAGCGCGATAAAACAGATTTTAAAATTTTTTATACAAACCATCACCATGATCGATCAATGTGCTCAATTAACGATATAAACGAAAGAGAAAGAGAATAAGAATTATACCCTCGTAGAACAAAGCTTCCTCGGGTACAAGTTCAACTCCTAGTCCTTCGTGTTCTCCTCGAATTCAACGGTGTGATTCCTTCCTTTGATCAACGTTAGCCACCCAAGTGTTTGGCCTCTAGAGGTGATCCACCAAGGAAGAACAAGTATTCAAGAAGTTGGGTGTTTGGCAAAACCCTAGTTTTTATCTCTATAGAAATTGCAAGTACTCTCCACAATCTAATGCAAGAGTGTGTAACCCCATCTATGATAAGACTCTTCTTATTTATAGATGTAGGAATAACCCTTCTCTAAACTATTTAGGATTAGGGTTTATATTCTAATTAAACTCCTTTAATTAATTATGCTCCTAATCCAATTAGGAATTCGTGAGAGAGTACTTCTATTAATTAATTCTCAATCTCTATTAGGAAATAAATAATAGTGCTATTAATTAATTCCCAATCCCTATTAGGAATTAAATAATAATAATAGTAATAATAATAATAAGACTCCTCTTATTAATTTATATTTAATATTTCCAAATATTAAATAATAAATATTAAGCTATTTAATTTATTCTATCTCCATAGACTAAATTAAATACACTTAACTTATTATTACAATTATGCCATTTACTTCTTAAATAAATATTTTCCTTTTGCGGTGTGACCCTTTAGGCTCTCCATATTAAACCGGTTGTGAATAAATCAATTAGAACAATTCTAATCTTATTTAAATAAATAAATTAAACTCTTTAATTCATTTAAATAAATAATATTTATTCTACAATAAGGGTAAGCCCCCTTAGCGATCAACGACTTTCCAGATAATATAGATTTCAACATTAATCACAAAAGAACCTTTGAGTAAATAGTTACCGTACAATTCAATCCTTCTACCATACAATGTCCTAATTAAATATAAGACATGGATTTACTGTCAAGTCTTATTTTATTTAATTATATGCATTTCGATTCCCAAATGCACAACTCTGATTAATACAAATTAGAAACTCCTTTCTAATTTCATTCTGCCTTGGCCAAGGACTACTGAATTGTCATTTATCGAATCACATAGGGCATTCACATCTTTTACTAGACGTGGTAGATTCTCTGTTGATCATTCACCTATCTCCATGTACAACTTATTATACCCAATCATACCCTTTGATATACCCTAAAGGTCTTAAGGGACATGTCAAAGTATAACTCATCATACACAAGATACTATGATGATCTCAAGTCCAAGGATCACTTGTACTACTATCACTAGAGGAATTCCTATTGACAGGCGAGTAAAACTCCATTAGGTATTCCTTAGCGAGTCACGTTCAGTGAACTTATTCTCTAATAAGCACCTACATACTTGCTTTAGTGTCTCCACACAAATGATTATGAGATCAATCATCCTCTTCCTAAGAGCAAGCAGCGTATGTACTAATCTATCCGGATTCACTAATCCCCAATTTAGTAATCCAACGATTAGGAACAATTTTAGTTTGTGAGCTATCTAGAATTTAGATCTCATTAGCATGATCACCATCATGATTCTAAAAGCATTGCTCAAAACTATGGGTTTATCACATTTAATATAACAGCAACATGTAGATAATATAAAATGCCTTTTAAGAAAATCAATTCTTTTATTAATAAATGAATAAGATTACAAAGTATATGCTACATCATATCAAATATGATTGGCTTGTGTGCATACTACTTTCAGCAATAACTAAACCTCCCCCAAACTCAAACTAAACAATGTCCTCATTGTGCGAAAAATAAAGAAAATAAGAACCGAGGACTTCCCTGACAAGTCAAGCGTCGTGCTCGACCTCCACATCATCATCTGGGTTTGGTAGTGGAAATACCAGCAACGACCGAGGCTCTGAAAAATGAACAGGATCCATTAATGGTCTCATCTTATCATACATATTGGCTAACGTTTGCGTACAACTTGTCTGATAAGCGAACATATGTGCCTGTCGGTCTGCTAACCGTTGATTCTGCCTCAATATGGTCTTATGTTGAGCATCGATATGACATTGCAATTCGCGGAATTGAAGACTGAACTTGGACTTGTCAGAGGAAGTGGACGTCGAAGGACCCTCTACCTCTTCATCGGACTCCTGCTCCTCACCTTCAGAAGGAGGATAAATGATGTACCCCAAACCACGGGGATGTGACTCACCACCTTCCCATTCCTTATACCGTGAAATTAATCGGTGATCCAACAGAAGCAAAGGTTGCTGCATAGCTTCCTCAGTACTCCAGCAAACGCCCACTTGAAGGCACAACCCACAAATCAGAGAAGGGTGTGGCAAACCACCCTGAGTATTTCCTCGTAAACTTCGGCGAATCGACGCCTCAATCACATTCTCCACATTAATCTTTATACCCGTCACAATTGCATATAACATAAGAGCTTTCTCCTTAGGGACATCACTCACATGTTGAGATAGCATCAACTTCGCTGACAGAAAAGCATACCAGACCTTTCCATAATGGCTCAGGTCCTTACTAAGGAAGTACATTGTAGCTCGTGGTCCTTTTGATATCCAAGCCATCCTAGGTTTGCACAAGTCTGTCACTACCTTCTCAAGATTTGGCCCGGCGGAGAGAAATTGGGAATAGCGACATCGTTTGTCAGGCCTCAAATTATAATATTCATTTATAGTCTGTGCACTAAAAAAAACCTTCTTGCCCCTGATCATAACCTCACAAGGTGCCTTATCCTCTGCATTGGCATAAAACTCCTTGACAATGGCTATACAAACAGGTTTTGGATGAGTTGTGAACATTTCTTATCCCCTTTCTATAATCTGCAGCATCATCTCACCATCTACCACCTCGTCAGGTTGGAGACCGCGCTCGGGAGTTAGAGCTTTCCCCAAAAAATATATGAATCAAATCTGTCTGTGGCCTCAGCACTGATGAATTTCTTTCTATCATATTGCCTCATTGGTATCGAAGATGAACTCTCACCCTGTTGTCTTTTGGGAGCCATGTGCCGTGATATTAAGTTTCACTTTACTAACAACCCCAATTGTCTACTCGTTGAAGCAATAAAACCAACACGACGCGTGCCTACTATGTAATTTTTTTGATATAGATCTCCCCCAAACTCAAACTAAACCAATTTCCGACTAAACTTTGCACAAGTGAAGAAAATAATACAAATCCAGACCCAATTGATCCAGCAGAAATTCAATTGAACAACAAATCAAGAATATGCCATGGGTTCACACTGACCAATTCTAACCCCAAACGACTTTATCTAAAAAAAATGGAATGCTAGAGTATCAATTTTACCTAATGTATGATACCTGACAGAAATAAGTGACAATGTAGGAGACTCTTTGTACGTTGAAATAGATGCAATACTAGCCTTGTTACTTCAAATAGTTGATAACCCTAGTAATTGTTTAGTCGAAGCGGCAAATTCCTTGTAGATAGAGAAATTCGACTTGGATTAAAATTGGGGGTATAAGCCGTGTATAAGTTTTGATTTAGAGAGAAAATCTATGTGATTTGCGCGTAAATCAAAGTGTGGATAGGAGAGAAGAGAAGAAACGAGAAGAAGAATAGGTTGGGGAATTTTGTTTCGTTTGGGAGAAGGAAGAAATAGGGTTTGGAGAAGTTGATTTGGAAATGGGATGAAAGAATTCGAATTGGGAACGGTTTTTAAAAAACTGAATCTGTCATCTTCGCCGGGGCGAAGATTTTTGCCTTGAAATCTCGCCGAGGCGAGAATATCTAGAGAAGTCTAGGCTGGGGCGAAGAATTGAGTCGCTGGGGCAAAAACTGGCAGACGGGTTCTTGCCGGGGCGAGGATCTCTAGGCTATTTTTCCCGTCGGGGCGAGGATCCTGGATTTTGAAATTTTAATTTCTTCCTCCTTTCTTCAACTGGTGCCTTCCCAAAACCTTGTCCCTTCTTCTAATGCACTCCCCAAAGCCTTGTCCCTGATTAAAGTAAAATATGACGGATTAATACAACTAAGAAAGATCGGAGAAACACTAAAAATATGAAAATAACTGAACTACTATTAGGCTAGCTATATGCAAAATATTAACTAAGCTAAATCTACTAAAGCAATAAAATAACATGATTGGGTTGCCTCCCATCAAGCGCTTCGTTTATAGTCGTCAGCCCGACTTTCTTTGCAGTCTCATGAATCAATCTGATCGATCGAAGTGAGATAAATCGAGGTTACTTGTCGATCCACATTGCCTCCCCAATAATGTTTAAGTCGTTGACCATTGACCTTAAACGTGCGCTTTGTGTTTGGTTCTTCGACTTCGATTACCCCGTGGGGAGCTACAGAAATGACCACAAAAGGACCTGACCATCTAGACTTCAACTTCCCGGGATATAATCTCAATCTGGAGTTGAACAACAATACCCTCTGTCCCGGTTCCAATTTTCGCTCAATTGTTTGCTTGTCATGCCACCTCTTAACTTTTTCTTTATACAGCTTAGCATTCTCATACGATTGGTGTCGAAATTCCTCCATCTCATTCAGTTGAAGAAGCCTTTTCTTGCCAGATGCCTGCAAATCAAAGTTCAACTTTTGAATGGCCCAATGTACATTATGTTCAAGCTCGACCGGTAAATGACACGCTTTTTCATAAACTATTCGATATGGTGACATTCCAATGGGATTCTTGTAGGCCGTTCTATACGCCTATAAAGCGTCGTCTAACTTCATTGCCCAATCCTTACGAGATGGATTCACCACTTTCTCCATAATTTGCTTAACTTCACGATTTGACACCTCTACTTGGCCATTTGTGGGTAGCAATCCTGTGTTTGACTCCATACTTAGCTAACAATTTAGTGAACTGTTTGTAGCAGCAATGGGTGCCTTTATCACTGATTATAGCTCTTGGTGTACCGAATAGAGTAAAAATATTTTTCCGCAGGAACCGCAGAACTACTTTGGCATCATTTGTGGGTAAAGCAGCTGCTTCAACCCATTTTGATACGTAATCCACTGCCAAAAGTATGTACTGATTGTTGAATGACGAAGGGAATGGCCCCATAAAATCAATGCCATATACGTCGAAGAGTTCAACTTCAAGGATAGTGTTGAGAGGTATTTCATGTCGTTTTGAAATATTTCCGACCCGTTGACATCTGTCACACTTTAAAACAAAGAGGTGGTCATCCTTGAACAATGAAGGCCAGAAGAACCCGGATTGAAGCACTTTCGCCACTGTTCTTTCCCCCTATAGTGTCCCCCATACTCTGAAGAATGACACTGATTCAAGATGCTTTCCATCTCTTCACGTGGCACACAACGTTGTATCATTTGATCCACACAAGTCTTGAAGAGAAATGGTTCATCCCAAAGGTATTGCTTGACATCATGGAGAAATTTCTTTCATTGCTGAGAATTTAAATCAGGCGGGAGTACATTACTGACTAGGTAGTTCACGTAATCAGCATACCAAGGCACTTCTGTGTTGATACAGAATATTTGTTCATCCGGAAATAGCTCATTGATCACCACATTATCTTTTTCTGAATTTCTGTATTCTCAAACCTCGAAAGGTGATCAGCCACCTAATTTTTCGTACCTTTTCTATCTCGAATTTCCAGGTCGAATTCTTGCAGAAGAAGGACCAATCGAATTAACCTTAGTTTGGCGTCTTTCTTTGCAATCAAGTATTTGATAGCTGAATGATTAGTGTAGACTATTACCTTGGTTCCAATCAGATATGCTCGAAATTTATCAAAAGCAAATACTATTGCAAGTAACTCCTTTTCTGTGGTGGTGTAATTCAATTGTGCATCAGTAAGTGTCTTACTTGAGTAGTAAATGGTATGAAAAATCTTATCCCGACGCTGACCCAACACTGCTCCCACTGCATAGTCACTTGCGTCACACATCAATTCAAATGACAACGACCAATCAGGAGCAACTATGATCAGTATTGTGACTAACTTCTTTTTCAGCACTTCAAAGGCCTCGATGCATGACTGGTCTATCTTGAAGGGAACATCTTTCTCAAGGAGTGCACATAATGGTTTTAAAATTTTAGAAAAGTCCTTTATGAATCACCGGTAGAAGCCCGCATGTCCGAGAAAACTTCTTATCCCCTTTACAGATGTCAGCGGAGGTAATTTTTCAATACCTTCAATCTTCACTTTATCTACCTCTAAGCCGGCTGCAGACACTTTGTGACCCAAAATAATCCCTTCTTGCACCATAAAGTGGCACTTTTCCAAATTAAGCACCAAATTTATTTCCACACAACGCTTCAACACTAAGATGAGATTGTTAAGGCACAAATCAAAACTATCACCGAATACGGAAAAATCGTCCATAAATACCTCCAAATTCTGCTCAACCATATCCGAGAAGATAGCCATCATGCATAGCTGAAATGTAGCCGAAGCATTGTAGAGGCCAAAGGACATTCTCCGTAATGCAAACGTTCCATACGGGCATGTAAAAGTCGTTTTCTTTTGGTCCTCCAGAGCTATTACTATCTGATTATATCCCGAGTATCCGTCGAGAAGGCAGTAAAACTGATGACCCGCCAACCTATCCAACATCTGATCAATGAATGGCAGTGGGAAGTGATCCTTGTGAGTAGCTTTATTTAACTTGCGGTAATCCATACATACTCGCCACCCTGTAACTATTGTTGCAGGAATGAGTTCATTATTTTCGTTTTCAACCACTGTCATTCCTCCTTTCTTCGGCACACACTGTACATGACTTACCCAAGAACTGTCTGAAATCGGACAGATAATACCGGCGTCTAACCACTTGATGATTTCCTTCTTTATGACTTCCTTTATAATCGGATTCAATCTTCTCTGTTGCTCAATAACCGGTTTTGCCCCCTCTTCATGCAAAATTTAATGCATGCAGAACGACAGACTGATTCCCTTAATGTCTGCTATTGTCCACCCAATTGCTATTTTGTACTCACGTAATACCCTTAACAGTTTTTCTTCTTGAGATTCATTCAAATGGGCTGAAACAATAACCGGTAGTGTGTCAGAATTACCCAAGTAAGCATACCTTAAATGGGAGGGAAGAGGTTTGAGTTCGGGTATAGGTGGTTCCTCCACTGATGTTTTGGTCCTCTTTTCTCCCTTTTTTGGCCAGTCAAGAGTATCTAAGTGCTTGCTGAATTTCTGAGAGACAGGGGATGCATCTAATACCTTGACGTAATCCCAATCTTCCAAGTCATCAAAATTGTCTATACCAACTAAGGCAGCTTCTAGTGGATCTTCTAAATAGCTTGCTTCAGTCCTTTCAGTCACTATTTCATCCATCAGGTTTATCCGTAAGCATTCTTCGCCTTCTTTAGGGAATTTTATTGATTTGAACACATTGAAGGTGACTTTTTGATCTTGCACTCTCATTATCAATTCACCTTTCTTAACATCTATCAGAGTTCTTCCTGTTGCTAAGAACGGACGACCTAATATAATTGGGATTTCCTTATCCTCTTCGTAATCCAATATAATGAAGTCAACCGGGAAGATAAACTTATCGACCTTAACCAGAATGTCTTCCACAATATCCCTCGGGTATGTCATTGACCTGTTTACCAATTGCAAGCTAATATTCGTCAGTTTGGGTGCCTTAGCCCTAACTGAGTGTAAACTGATAAAGGCATTAAATTGATACTTGCTCCTAAGTCACATAATGCCCTTCCAGAAAACTAGTTACCAATTTCACATGGAATGGTGAAGCTTCCTGGATTCTTTAGCTTAGGTGGCAATTTATTATGTACGATAGCACTGCATTCTTCGGTTAATGCCACCGTTTCAAATTCTCCCAATCTTCTCTTCTTAGACAAGACTTTTTTCATGAATTTTACATAAATGGGCATCTGTTTCGGGGCTTCTGCAAATGGTCTGTTAATGTGCAGTTTCTTGAAAACATCTAAAAATCTGGAAAATTGCTTATCTAACTTTGCTTTCTGAAATCTCTGAGGAAATGGAATGGAAGGTACTACACTGTCTTGCTTGAGTTCTTTTGGCTCTGCCTCCAAACATGTATCATTCACCTTTTGTGTCTCATCTGCCTCACTTTTCTCTTTATCTTCTTCATTAACAACAACTGTTTCTGGCTTAGAATTTCATTTTACCATATTAGGAAGCTCTTTTCCACTTCTTAACATTACAACCTTACAGTGTTCTTTTCCACCAGTTCTCGGATTAACCTCTGTGTCGCTTGGAGGTGCTCGTTGTGGTCGACTGTTCAAAACGTGAGCTAACTGTCCCAGCCGATTCTCTAGATTCTAATCGACACTACTTGGCTTTTCACATTCAAATCTACCTGAGTCAATAGCTTATCCTGATCATTCATTCTCTTCTCTGATGCGGTGATGAATCTTGCTAACGATTCCTCTAAACTCGGTTTTCTCTCTGCCTGTTGTGGAACTTGGTTTTGAAAGCCTAGTGGATTTTGTGGTCTTGGAGCTTGGTTTTGAGCCTGGTTATTATTACTCCAAGAAAAACCCGGATGATTCCTCCAACCCGGATTATAAGCATTCTGATATGGTTGTTGCTGTGATGCCCCCAAATTCAGGTCTCAAACACCCGGATTTGGTCATCACGATCCAATACAACATCCACCTCCAAACAACATAAAATGACTAAATGCGGAAAATAATAAACATATGTTGTTCATTCAAAAGGTGTTACTAGT
Source organism: Aralia elata (assembly GCA_034770075.1). Taxonomy (NCBI): domain Eukaryota; kingdom Viridiplantae; phylum Streptophyta; class Magnoliopsida; order Apiales; family Araliaceae; genus Aralia; species Aralia elata. The sequence continues at coordinate 75,522,665 of CM068377.1, forward strand.
CCCAAGATTCGGTAACCTTAATACATGAATACAAATTTACCCTAGTACAGTACTTTATGGTTTAAATAACAATAGAACTTCCTTAACTACGCATGAAATAAAATACAAATACTAGTAGACTAATACTTCATCTTTTCCTTGCCCTTGTCTTTTCCTGAGGTCTCGGACTTAACTGCAATAAGGTTCATGATATAGCAAGGGTGAACAACTAGTTTGCCCAACAAGTTTAAATATAACAATAAAGAATATATCATGATGAACGGAATATGAAGAGAGGAATTCAACAATATGAATATCGGAAGCAAAAATAATAAATGCTTTTAGAACGAATGATAGTCAAGTAAACTTTGAAAAATAAACTTCTAATAGAATCAATAGCTAATTGACCCTTTGGTTACTGGCTCAGAAATAAGTACTCAAGGGGATCAGCCTCTAGTACCCTATGTGTATGCATAACATTTAACGTATGTTCTTTGTATCTTATATCCGATATGTGGGGTACTCCCCTATATTGAAGGGGTGTTCATAAAGTCCAAGATTTTCGCACCATCAATTGGTTTGGATAGCTTTTAAAATCTATACCGCAAATGTCTAGCCGGACAATGGCTAAGACCTAACTATGGCAGTTCATCCATATTAGAATTTTAAATAAAATACAAGTCAACGTCTGCGCGAAAACAATTGCACAAGGTGCGAGTGCCAATAACAACGATGTGGAATAATTGTTAAGTAATTAAACCACTTAGAGCATGCTTGAGGAATTAAAGGTTCAAGTAAATAATACGAGAATGGGTTCCGGGAACTTGCAATAATAAAGGTTTCGGGGTAGAGAACTTGCATAATACACCACATCCTACTTGAATGTAAATTGAGTAGGTTTAAAGGAAACTTGCATAACGTATACCTGTTTGCACGAAATAAAAATAGTGCATAAGGTTTAGAAACTTGCCTGATAGCTCAGCTACAATAATCTAGCTTTAAATTAAATTGCGTGAAACGACCTATCATTAGTAAGTCGATTCCTTAGTTAGTACTGTATAAACTAGCATGGGTTTACACTTACAAGAGATTACATACCCATTAATCCTATCACATAGACACGTAGATGTAACCATCTTTACTAAGTCTATAAACATTACTTCCCATCTTAGATAAATGAGTTAACAAGCCTAGAATAGCTTGGTTTTATACATCAATGTAAGCTTGAACATATAACACATCAATCAAGTCATGCATTACAGCTTGAGACCTACATACATACATGCTACACGACTCTGTTCATAACTTAAAGCAACATGGCAAAACTGGCGACCGGTGCGGTCGCGCTTGTTTTTTGCCTTGGGAGTGGCGCGACCGCGCCACATACTAGACATACCAAGAATGAGATTTATTCAGCTGGAATCCAAGCCTATTCTTAGCATGCAAGTTACTGATATTAATCACATACACATGCTCATAAGGTTATTAACTTGAGTTTGAAACCTAGCATGCTCATTCTAAATCTAACCCAAAGTTATAAGGCTTTATAACGGAAACTTCTACGCTTTAGGCCAAACAAGTCTATTTCACAAGTAATCCACTATTATGGTCATAATGTCCCATAATAAGACTAGACAATACTTAATATACATGCTCGGATGTAAACAACAAATGCACATACTAAACACATAGTTTATACTTGGAATTCATGCCTTAAACATACTCGCACATGCCAAAATAATACTTAGCTAAATGGTGCTCGTGTCAATCATGTCTAGAGGCATAATGAGTCCTAACAATTATGCTTGTATGGTCAGAACACAACTTTCCACAATATTTGACGATACTCGCCTTTAAACTCTATATTTTCCTTTGAAAATCATACTAAGACGACTCATGCCACGTAGCTCATGCAAGACAACTTGAAAGTCATAACTCATATGCATTTGAACACATAATTAAGCTACATACACAAACTCAAATGGTCAAATTATAAAGAGATGCCCATTTGACAATTTCATTTCAAAATTCTTAAGTTTTACTTTTTTAAAATTACATACATAGAGTAACATATGCAACTCATGGTATTTACAGGGATTCTAGATACATAGTAACCTATTTTTATGCATGAAGGAACTAAGCTATCATGCTCAAAACATCAGAACACCTCAACCATTTCTGGCAGCCTGCGCGACCGCGCTGGTTTTGGCCTTGGGAGTGGCGCGGCCGCGCCACTCCTGCACTGCTTCAAGTTCGGCTCTGCTTCTGCAAAACTCGAAAATTAATATGGCCTAACATTTCTAAATGCAATTCAGTGCAACCACATTGGTCCCAAACACGAATATAGACCCATATAACATCTTTACACCAATTAATCAAACTAATTTGGAAGAAGCATGGATTTCATAGAATTTCATAAACCAAAAAATTGATAACACAGTGAAAAGTTCTTACCTCCAATGAAGCTAAATTGATACTCCTAACTTGCTTAATTTCAGATTACTCTTACTCTCAACAATGCTCACTCACTATACTAACCTATAAGAAGATTTAGCAACTGAATTTATGAAGAAGAAGCTCCGATTTATAGAAAATTTAGTATCCAGACAATGTTCTTACCCAATTTGAAGAACCAACGAGAAGAAGAAAAAGTTGATGGGTATTGAAGGTTTGGTAAATCACCCACACCCTCCTTCATCATTCTCACCGTCTGATACAAGCAAGCTTAGGCCTCATGCCTATACATGGCTGCAGATGTGACTCCCACTGTGCATATACTATTTGGTTTCTTTCTCCCTTATTGCAGACCACGGCTAGAACTAAATGGGTTATGTCCCATAACTGTTGTCCCAAATTAATGTTACTTAGATAAATAATTCATACAATTAAAACCCAATTTGTAAATACATAAAAGATAGAATTAATAACTTATTCTTGTCCACTTAGTATTAAATTACTAAATAGACTATTACATAATAATATCAATATTGCACACATTAATTAATAATTATATTAATTAATCTATGTAAATTAAATTCCTTCACTATATTCAAATAAGTTGAATATTTAATTAATAAACAACTTTATCAATTCTTCTGATATTAAACCTTAGGGCTAGTCCACTAATTTAATTAAACCATTAGTGACTCCCTTTAATGAATCTAGGCAATTACGCAAAATAACATAATCACATAATCAATTAATCACACAACATTTAAATAAGCATACAAAGCTAACTCATTAAAAATTAAAATTTATATTTAATTAATAATGGAGTTTAAAATTTCACGGTTATTACATCCTCCCCACTTATAAAAATTCTGTCCTCGGAATTACAAAATAAGGTTACTCAAATAATTGCAGATAATTCGCTCTCATCTTCTCCTTGAGTTCCCACGTAACTTCCTCAACTGCGTGATTTCTCCAGAGAACTTTAATGGAATGAATGATCTTATTCCTTAACTTTTGTTCCTTCCTATCAAGTATTTGGACAGGAATGTCCTCATACGATAAGTCCTTCTCGACTTGAATTGGTTCGTAGGATATAACGTGCTTGTAGTCTGGTTTATATGGCCGCAACACTAATACATGAAAGACATTGTGAATGTGCTCAAGTTCAGGAGGTAACGCTACCTCGTACTCCACTTCACCGACTCGCCTCAAAATCTCGAACGGTCCTATGAACCTCGGGCTTAACTTGCCCTTCTTTCCAAAACAAATCTTCCCTTTCCAAGGAGATACCTTCAGGAACACAAAACTGCCCACGTCGAAGTCCCGCTTTTGATGATGCAGTGCAGCGTACTTCTTCTGACGGTCTTGAGCTGCTACTAGGCAGTTTCTGATCAGTTTCACCGTATCTGCGGCCTGCTGCACCATTTCAGGTCCTATGAGTTTTCGTTCTCCAACCTCATCCCAACACAATGGTGTTCAATACCTTCTCCCATATAGTGCTTCGTACGGTGGCATACCGATACTAGCGTGATAATTATTGTTGTAAGCGAACTCTACCAGTGGCAAGTGGTCATCCCAGCTGCCCTTTAAGTCCATCACGACTGCTCGGAGCATATCTTCCAAAGTCTGAATCGTTCGCTCGCTCTGACCATCAGTTTGAGGATGATACACTGTACTCAGCCTCAACTGCGTTCCCAATAAATTCAAGAGCTTCCAAAGCAAACCCATTTAAGAAAAACAAGATAAAAGGCAACACAAATTAAGAAGTTAACAAAGAAGCATAAATATTAGATGAGGGATTAATAAAACCTCATAAATTGTACCGTTCCAAGTTTATGAAGAATTTTTTCTTACGCAATAAAAAGGATGATAATAACAGCACAAACACCAGTAACAGCCCATGTGGGTGTTTGACCAAGCTCCCTTGAAGTACCACTTGTATGTCTTGCCATTTTTATTCACTCAAAATTGATGAAACAGAGCAATTCAGAATCCAGAAAATTAAGAAGAAAAAGAATCATATATATATATATATATATATATATATATATATATTAATCATTGCTATTGTTAAACTAAACAAAAAAAGCATGAGAAAATTTAAATTGTCATACTATTGGCTAAAAATGACAGAAAATTAAGATGACTTAAAATCGCAGCAATTCAACTAACATAACAAATTATAAAAAAGAACAACGGAAGAATCTAGCATCCATGAAAAACATTTTGATGCAGGGCATTATTTTGAAAGCTTGAATTGCAAAAAATAATTGAAAAAACAGGACAAACATTTTGATGCAGGATGCCAAACAAAATTTTAACAACTAGTCCTGCATTTTTTGATTGTAGAAATTGGTTTGCAATTGTCCCTAAACTATCATTATCATACAATATAATCGAAAACATTTAAAATTTTCACCATATAATTGAGTTTATTCTTGAAAAGGACTCATTGTATTTACTTATGGTTTACTTATTAGTTCTGCCTACTGTAATCAATTTCCATACAACACTATTAGAAACTGGTACCACGGATACATATCTCAATGTCTATGCTTCATAAAGCACATTAATCACATGGATGCATTAACAATTTTGCACAAAAGAATGAAATTCATCCGAAGAATTTGCTCATCCACATGATGAAGATAATGTAGATGATTATCCAGGAAAGGGAAAAGCATACACATCAAGTGATAGCCAATTAAATGAAGGCAACAAAGACTCGAGGATGAAACAAAAGGAAACATGACAAGCTTATTATCAAGTACACAAAATGAAATATATAACACAAAAACACATAAATATGAAATGTTATCAAGGACTCAAGGTTAACGGATCTAATTGCTTCAATGGTGCAAATTCAAGCCACATTGGTCTAGATCTCCTTTTGATGGCTCTCTGTATATTATTTTGATTGCTTCAAGATTATTATTTTGATTACTTCAAGATTCCAGATAGATGTGTATGGGAATTTCATACTTCACAAAAATACATTAATGATACAACAGAAAGATTAGAAAACAAAAGCCCATAAAAGAGGTTATATAAATGACTGGAAGAAACAGATAGAGTGGAAGAAGTTGACGCCTCCAACCGCTGTTATCTTATCACCAACAAGATCTAAATTAAATCAATCAGATCTAATGACGAAATAATAACAATTATTGAAACAGTATCAATTTCAATATATAAAAAAGAACAGATCTTAATAGCAACAGCAATGAGCAACGGGAATCAGCAGAAAACCCTCAATTTAGTTGCTAGGAAAATCAAACATATTGTAATTTAGAATACCCATATACAATTCTCAAAATCCCGTTCCACATTCAACAACATTCAATTAGCTAGTCAGTACATTCAACACATACAAACGAATTAGGATAATGAACAGGACCCATACAAAATATTTCAAAAAAATGAAGAATTGATTCAAAGATTAAATTTTTATCGATTAAACTTATAGATAAGGCTTTAGGATAAGGAGGATTGAAGTCAGGCGAGGAGATCAGAGCCATTGATAATGAAAATTGAATTGCAAAGAGAACCAAACATGTCAAACAGAACGCTCAAATTAAATAATTTAATACCCGATTTTTAGGGCACGACTGTAGCTGTGACGCCCCCAAAATAGGTCCATACAACCCATTTTGAGTCGCCAATAACATTCCACAAAATACAAATACAAATATGAATTTTCCCATTTACAACTAATAAGTGTTGTGCAAAATACGACAACACAATACAAATACATCTTAAATTCTCAATACACTTATTGTCACACTAATAGTAAGGTATTGAGACACTTCTAATATCTCGGACCATCACTCCATTCCCCGGCTAGTCCCCGCTACACTCTCTTTTCCTGAGGAGAACAATGGAACAAAAAGGAAAAGGGTGAGCACAAATAGCCCAGTAAGAAATATCATGACTAAGATAATTAAGAATAATAAAAATTATCTTTAGCCTTCAACAGAATTAAATCAGAGATTTAAAGATATTTTAATTGTTTAACATCAACAATTGCAGCGGAACCAACAATCCATTAGAAGAGTCAAGTAGGTTATAATATCTACCATCTTCTATAAATTAAAGGATCACCACCAATATTTTATCCCTGTAACACCAATCAGCAATTTCTGTTTATGAACATCCAAATCAACAGTTTATATTCAACAGCCTCTCTTTGCACTACGTGCCAAAGATATTTATTTGTAACATCACCGGTCATGATCATGCCAAACGCCAGTTTATCTTTGCACTACGGGCCAAAGAGAACTTTCACCATACGCCTTTGTTTGTAACACCAAAAGTCATGATAGTACCAATACACAGTTTGGTCAAAATCATGTCACGCCAGTTCATCTTTGCACTACGGGCCAAAGAGAACTATCACCACAATTTAAATATGAGGATGAGGATGATGACAATGATACAGTGAGATCAAGGATAAGAAAAGCTTTATAATTTAATCAGTATCAAAGATTGACCAAATTGCCAACACGATGACCAAATTGTGGAGTCAAATTCAAGAATGATATTCAAGAAATTGTTTCATGCTTCAACTATAACGTATAAAATGAAATAGAAAGATTCAAGTGAGAAGATATTAGATGAAGCACAAACTATTAAAGATATTCTACTAATTTTCAGGGATTTTCTCCATTTAAAAATAAGGTTTTGGAAACAAACAAAGATTTCTTATCTTAAATGGAGAAATGTGAAAGAAAAAGATATCCCTTAAAGAGTACAAAAGAAATGATACGTTATACGAGTATAACAGAATATATGAACTGCAAATGGATTTTCACCCGTCATGCGATAATTCGCGTAGATAGATTATTTTCACAACAGATTAATAAGTAATGAATATAAAGGGTTATTCACCAGGCATGCGTCAATCCGCACGGACAGGTTATACCCATAGATTAATAAGGAATGAATACAGAAGGGTATTCACCAGGTACGACACTCGTACTTACAGGTTATTCCCATAGAATAATAAGGAATGAATACAAAAGGATATTCACCAGGCATGCGTCATACCGCACGGACAGGTTATCCCCACAAATTAATATAGAATGAATAACAACCTTTATGAGTATAATATCACTTACGAACATGAAAGCAAATGATATTATATAGGAGTATGAAAGAAATGATATTCCCTACCTTAGTTAACAAGTGACTGGATGTTACTTTCTATGAAGTTTACTAACTTCGGATCATACTAGTATTCTCACAAATACTCACAATAGCCTAGCACACTAAGAGAACTCAAGAAATTTAGAGAGAGAGAGGAAGTATAAGCAATGAAGGTGTGAAATTTTCTTAAGCAAACCCTCCCTATTTATAGGAAAATCAAGGTGAGGGAATTTTCGTTTTTTTCCCAAATTTTCTTGGTTTATTACTCTTATACCCTTGGCATATTCTTTTAATATACTTTATGCCATAGTATATTCTTAGAATATGCTTTTACTTAGGTTTTTAACCTTAAGGTAAAATAAAAACTGAATTAACTATTTACTGACGGTAATTACTATTGACTGGCATGTGGGTCCCACGAAAAAATAAAATCTGAAGAAATTATTCTACAAAAATAATTTGTGGGTCCCACCGGTCAAATAGTTATGGGTCCCACGAAATAAAGTGTGGGTCCCACAGAAAAAATAAGTTAACTTACAACAAACGCTTCACGTATTTTTAATCAACACTATTTTAGACTTATAATATCGACAACCAGATCATTCCCAGGAAAAAGGGGGCCTTCCGTATAAACGGCGCGTAATTAAATAACCTTTTTCCTTGACAGAATTTCTAGACATTATCAATAATGCTAAAATATCATATCAAATAATATAAGTTACAGTGTCATGACAAATAATAAAAAGTATTATGCAGATGCTACTGTAACAATTATTGAACAAAATATTGTGCAATAGCTGCTTTATCAATTATTAAATCAATAATACAAAATACTGTGCAACACCGTGTGCTTGTGAAATACCGCGTACTACTGTGGAATAACGCGTTTTACTGTTCTTTTTATTACCGGGTATTTCAACAGTTGCAGGTGATAATACTGTTGACAAATACTGTCGTTTTCAGTATCCGACAATGGGGCCCACTATCGTTGACAATATTGTCATTTCGGCGCCGTCGTACGATACCGAATATAATATTCTCCGACAAAAAGAATATTCCCCGACAAAAAGAATATTCCCCGACATGCACTGTTTATCAGATAATTTGCATATAACACCCTTAACTATTATTTATAACAATTAAGCACTTTACTATTTAGAAGAATAATCATAAAAAAAATAATAAACTTTTATTTCATAAAGTCGGGATCTTACAGTAGCAGTTGGTGCCTTCAGCATAATTGCATTTTTTGTCGGCTTTGGATCCTCTCGCCATCATCTCTTTCGTGTACTCCAACGATTTCTAACGTTCTTTGTTGTTGTTACTGCAAGATGACCGTGAGTATAGAAGAGGGAGAAACCACGAGTAAGGCGGCTTGAGTGAAATTTGGGGACTGGGGTGTATAATTAGGCCACCCAAAGATAAAAATTGGGCGGGACAGAGGGAGCGAGAATGAAATTGTGGAGGCAGTTCAGCAAAAAAATATTTAAAGCATTTGGAAGTATATTATTTATTTTTTAAGTATCTATTTTAAGTATATTATTTTAGGTATTTATTGCCAAATGAAAGGCTTTCATTTAAATATATTATAAAATGGACATCTACTTATTAATAAAAATCTAAACATTAATAAGTAGAGCATTTATTTTGAAATTTAAGATTTCAAAATGATGAAAACTTATTTGAATCATTATTTAGAGTATTGATTATTGTATTTATTAAAAATAAATAAATTAACATTCTTTCGTTAATGAACTATATTTTCAAACTCATTATTATTATTTTTTCTTATTCTAGTTATAGTTGTAATTAGAGATTTCATTTTGAAATTTAAATTTAAGATTTCAAAAATGATGAAAACTTATTTGAATTGTAATTTAGAGTATTGATTATTGTATTTATTAAAAATAAATAAATTAACATTCATTCATTAATGAACTATGATTTAATTATTTTTTTTATTCTTGTTATAGTTGTAATTCATTAGTTCTCGTTAAAACTATCATTCACTAAGTTAGTGACTAAATATTTTTTGTAAAGGATATATTGTGAAAAATATGTTCTTCACAAATTATATATTGTAGAAGATTATTAAAAAACATAGTCTGATTAAAATAAAGAGATGAAGGGGAAAATTTTGGGAAAATATTAAAGTTAACTTAGCGCTAAATTAGAATTTTAATTTTCATATTTATTTTTTTATTACTAGTATTTTATTCACCTTTGTATTTGTTGTCGATTTTAGATACAATCAATTACGCGCAAGTGCACACGATCAACAAGTAATATAGAATAAGTAATGAGTGTCGAACCCACAAGGAATCCAGTTAAATAAACTCCAACAACTAGTTTTATACTAATTCAGTTTCTATTTAAACGATCACAATTTCAATAATGATTTGACTAATAAAGTTAACTAAGAAAATTATCTAACACAAAGGTTGAATTTCAGATGATTAAGACTTAAGACTACAATATCCCTAATTATGTCATATGAATTATTGTATCCAATTTATCCAATTATTTCATTCATTCAAGCTGTTAACAAGAATTCAACTTTATTTATAAGCCCTTTTCCAAGTGATCAAATAAAATTATCTAACTCAATTTATTTTGCGATATTCCTATGCAAAATAAAAAATCAAATTCATTAAGTACCAATTCCCAAAAGTTACATGCAGCGAAGAGATATTCCTATTCACTTCACAACCCTAATTATTCATCCTATGCAAATAATTAAGAATGCATGCTATCATCTCATGATCTAACCCCAGCTTTCATCTCCCGAATTCACCTAGAGTATCCCGCTAATTGTTGGCCAGACAATTAATTAATTAATGCAGATATGATATACAACTTGATAATGAAATAATAATTGGAATCAAATAACTAATTAATCCAAAATCAATAATGGTTCAATTGTAGCCTTAATTGAAAAGTTAGTTCATGCTGAAAATTAAAACCAAATATCCCATGAAAAACATGTTAAATCAAATTACAAATAGAGGAAAAGAATAAAATCTCAATAAAAGCCTTCAATCTTCAATCTCCAGTTGCAATCCCTTCAAGTGCTCTTCTAGACTTCAGCAAAAATTCTCCCTCTCCTATCCTTAGTTGTTACCCTATTTATATCAATTAAAAACCCTTCTCCCATTCCAAATTGGCTTCTTTTTTTTAATATCACAGCCGCACAATCTTCTGCTTCCAGCGCCCCGGTGCTCGTCCTAGAACAATTATAGCGCCCCGGCGCTCGGTCCAGAATCCAGAATCACAAAAATGCCCTCAGCTTCAAGTTCAATTCCCATTAATCTTTATTATGCATTATTCTCCACCCGAAATGACTTTGATATCCCTCCAATTCTATCCTACATAAAATAAACACAAAAATGAATAAAATGATAATAAAAATACTCAAGAATAACAATAAATTAAGCTCAAAAGTACTAGATTTGTAGGTATGAAACCCACTCATCAAATACCCCCAAACTTAACCAATTGCTTGTCCCCAAGCAATGCAATATGCAAATCACCCTAACTATATGACTACTAATCAAGCAACCAAATAACTTAGTATCCAACTCCAGCCTCAAAGATAATACAGTTATTCAAATAGAATATCCAACTAATGCAAATATTTCCAACACGAACCAATTAGCCAAATTACACTTGTCATCACCCATGCTATGTGTGAGTGTGAATCAACAACTTTAATCAATCATAACTCAAATCACTAACATACTCAATTTCTTAGAAAGAACTCCAGTTTTACTTAATTCTACCAGTGAACACAACTAATCTGACTACTGCAAGCAATTACTAAGCACAGGGGTATCACCAAGGTTTATTAAAGACATACTTTATTCTTTAACGAGTGCATTTTATGCTCCATCTCGCTTCTCAACTCGACTCGTGCAATGTCTAGTTTCCTTAGGCTTACAGAGCTACCCATGTATCGAGTTTTCAATCAGTGACTCCCAAACCAGATGGTTTTAAGGCACTAGGTATTAAAACACCCCTACGAATCTAGTCACCCGAGTAGCAAAGGCCACCAAACTAAAATAGTCAAGTTAGATTATTAATTCATATTTTTCTGAAAATTTATTTTTTATTTTTTATTTTTTATTTTTTATTTTTTTTTTCTTCTTTTTTTTTTTGAATAATGGTACACCCCCAAACTTAATTTCTTGCTTACGTTTGCTTTCATAAATGATTCACTAATTTCATCAAATTTTATCCCAAATTTCTTACCAGAAACAGAGTATGAAAAGATTTGAATCAGATTGACCAAGCCGTAAATTTAGTGTTTTCCTTGCTAGCAAGAGTTTCAGACAAGCATAATTAACTTCACTGATTCAACCATCACTCCACATTAGTTTTCAATCCTATTGGAGTCTCAAACTATCAAACAATTCTTATCATTGGCCAAAATTAAACCACTACATCATTTATTGCTTGATTCATGCAACTAGATGCAAAACACAACCTAAAAATGCAATCCTAATCTACCAATGTCATGCAACCTATACTATAATGAAATATGCATAAATATATAACTAAACAACATGCTCCTATTCTATATGCACTAACTACCACAATACACATAAAGCACCCCCAAACTTAAGTAACACAATGTCCTCATTGTGTAAGCATAAATAAATAAAGAATTGAGGACTTCCCTGATTAGGTCACTCGTCGGGAGGAACCTCCTCATCATCGCTTTGCTTGATAAGTGCATATTATTCATTTATTTTTATTCCTTTATATCTAGTTTATTGCATGTTTTATTGTGTATATGCACTTATTAGGTTATTTATTGATTTCAGGAGAATTCAGGGTCAAAGATGGAAAAAGATGGAAAATTGGGGCTTAAAATGGCATTTTTGTAATTACTGGGACATAGTCTAGCGCCAGAAGCGCTAGGACCAGCGCTAGAAGCGCTCCACTTGCTACATCAGCGCCAACAGCGCTCAGCCTTCACAAACACAGCGCTAGCAGCGCTTACATCAGAGCCAGCGGCGCTAGGCATTCTGCATAGTGGCGCCAGAAGCGCTCACTCAAGCGCTAACAGCGCTAAGCCTCGACTTGGGTTACTAAAGTTCAGCTGGAGGAGGAAAAGGAAGCCAATTCTGAAGAGGATTCTAGTCTATATTGATCAGATAGTGAGAAGGAAACCCTAAGTATAAAAACTTAGAGACTTTTATGATTTATGATATTATTATTCTAGAGCTAGAGATCTTGGCAACTACAATTGTAACTCTAATAGGAGGAGATTGAAGGCATGTCAGGCTAAACTCTTACTTTCAGTTCTAAGGGATGTTGAATCTTTTTCATAATTAATGGTTTAATCAGGTTTTATTTATTTATTCCTTCTTGCATGAGGTTTATTCTGATAATCTGTTTTAATTGATTATATGTTATTTAATCTTTTGATTTGATCTGGCCAATTGAATTAATTTGATTGATATCATCTGCTAGATTAAGATATAGTATTAAGTAAACGATATTATGTCTGATCATAGGTAGCAATTGATAGTATCTGATTGTGGACAAGCTTTTGGATATTATTAAGATTATTAGAAGGCAAGTTAAATAATTCCTGATTGTGCAATTGTTGCTTGGAATAACCTAATTCTCTCATTCTTTATGCTGCTGTTATATTAAATCTAGACTGATAGTTCTAGGTTATATGATAGTTAGAGTCTCTTGAGGCGATTGTCACATTAGATTTACACATAAGGAGAATTGCGGATAATTAGCGATTGCGATTATCTAGGGTTATTAGTCTCATTGAAGGATAAATATTGTTAAACTTGATTTTCCCATAATTGTGATAAGGTGATACTGAACTGAAGAACTGAAGCTTTTTATTCATTGATCATTCTTAATTACTTTTGTTAGTTTAGTGAATCAAACTCAAAAACCCCTCATTAATAGAAATAATAGGAATGCTAGAATAAGTAAAAGATTAATTCACTTCTCTGTGGGATCGATCCTTGCTTGTCATTATACTAAGTTTTGTGCTAGTAGAGTGTTAGTAAGGTATTAATTTTGGAGTGTAAAACGACAGCTCCCATTGCTCCAGATCAGATGGGGAAAAAATAGGCAAAATGGGCTTAACCGGAAACTGACTTGAATCAACTGAAGGGTTCAGCCGAGCAAACATATTTACCATGGATGTATTGAACAAGACATTGTACGCATACATGATATCTTGTCGCTCAACCAAACGAACATTATGTACCTCGATATTATAAAACCACCCATCAATTTCACGCTGGACCTCATAAGGAACTTCAAAGCGAGGCCTCGCAGCATAAGAACTTGACGACGTAGGGTTAGGTACTTGCTGAGGGTCGAGCTGTGAAACTATAAATCCTAATCCACGTAGATGATTTACACCTCCCGTCCATTTCACCGTGTATCGCATTATCATCTTATGGTCTAGAACTGACAGGGGCGCTTGAATCATCTCATCATCCTTCTATTTGACCCCAGCCCGTGCACAGAGAGCACAAATAAGAGAGGGATGTGGCAACCCACCAGTGGTTCCACCCTCTGCTGCACGAAGGATGGAATTCCTAATGATGAGGCCGACATTAATCGACTTTCCTGTCAGCAAACAATACAGAAGCACTGCGCTCTCCTTTGTCACATCGCTAACATGAGTGCACGACATTAATTTCGTGCATAAGAAGGCATACCAAGATTTTCCATACCTACTGAGCCTCGACTGCGGAAAAGTCATACCACCACGCTCATGAGTTTTCCATATTGTATTTGGCTGGCACAATTCTTGAATGATTTGGTTATAATCAGGTGCGTGATGCACAAAACTCGCGTATTGGCTATAGTCACCCACATCTTCCAGATCATAGATGTCGTTAATATCCTTGCAATCAAAGTCCACGTTCTTCCCCCGCACAGGTACTCCAAACTGGACATGCTCCTTAACATTCGCGTAAAACTCCTTCACCACCGCAATAATCGCTAGTTCGGGTTGTTCAGTGAAAGTACCCCATCTACGCTCAGCGATCATGACAGTCATCTCTTCGTCCTGCGTTGCTGGCATTAAACCCCTCTCCGGGACTAGTGACCGCTGTGCCATTTTAGTATATCTTTCTTGAGTCGCGGCACTGACGAATCGCTTTTTGTCGAATGACTTGGTTGGGACAGAAGAAGAACCCTCACCTCTATGCCTTTTGGACGCCATGTTTGACCTAAAATCAAGAGATAGTGAAAATCAGTCCATTACACCATGATAATTTGTACAAACAATATATTAAGGTAAGAGTGAATGCACACAAACAACTTGGAATGACTTTATAGCATATACCCCCAAACTTAAGGTGTAGTGCAATCACATGGTTAATTAAGCCAAAATGGTGTCATTGTGAAATATCAGTGAGTGGTTATTGTATGTCATAAACCAATAAGCATTCAATTGCACATTTTCTCAAATAAAGTTCTCACAAATAGATTATCAAACACCTGGCAGGCGACAGATAATTTAAATATGCGATGCCTATATGAATGAAAGAATAAACCCAAAACATAGCATACGCACACCCAATCAAGGTATCATAACAAACAAAGGATAGTTACTGATGAATTAGCATCATACCTTGCAGCCCTAACTCAATTCAAACAAAAATGATAAACTCACCTTGATATCTTTGAAAGAGAGAGAGAAACTGTGGGTAGAGTTATTAATTGATTTGCCTAATCCTCGATATGGAGTAACACTGATGCACTGATGTGAAGAGCAAATATGGAACGGGAATGGGGAAGGAGGATGGTATTGTGAGAGAGGAGAAGAGGAACAAGATAGGGGAGAAAAAGGGTGGCTGCTATATTACCTGAATAGGGCGAAAAGCCCTAATTTTTTTTCTTTTACTAGCTCATAGCGCCGGGGTGCTGTAATTTTACCTACCTGCAGCGCTGGGGCGCTGTAAACAGAACCTAGAGGATGGGTGCAGTGTCGGGGCGCTGTATCTCTGTGCTTTTTAAGCGCAGGGGCGCTAGATCTGTTTAAGACGTATTGCCTTGAGCGCTGGGGTCGCTCGAATGCTATTAGGTATAGCGCCGGGGCGCTTGAAGCAGCCTGATGCTTCCCTGTTGCACTTTGCCAATGCTTCGTCAAACATTCTTTTCATTCTTGTACACTTGGCTTCTTAATATCATTACTTCATGCAACTGCAGAGATTAAGACACAGTAGTGGAAATAGAAAAATAAAATAAAAAAATAAAAATAAAAATAAAAATAAATAGCTATTCTATAAATTTGAAATAGAAATTGCTGGAGTAAAATTAAACGTTGGGTTGCCTCTCAATAACGTTTAGTTTAAAGTCCTCAGCCCGACTTTGCTACTGTGCTCAAGAATCAGGTGCGTCTATCAAATAGATCGATGTCGGGTTACGATCAACGTCTCCCCCCCAGTAGTGTTTCAGTCGTTGACCATTGACCTTGAACGTACGCTTCGAACTTGGTTCTTCAACCTCAATGGCTCCATGTGGCGTGACTGAAGTAACCATAAATGGTCCCAACCATCTTGACTTCAATTTTCCGGGAAAAAGACGCAACCTAGAATTGAATAGCAATACTGTCTGGCCTAGCTCGAACTTCTGATCAAGCATGCGTTTGTCATGCCATTTCTTTACTTTCTCCTTATAAAGTTTAGCATTTTCATACGCGTGATGTCGAAATTCCTCCATTTCGTTCAATTGAAGAAGCCTTTTCTCACCTGATGCTTGGAGATCAAAGTTTAACTTACGAATAGCCTAATATGCATTATATTCTAGCTCCACCAGTAAATGACATGCTTTTCCATAAACCATTCGATACGGTGACATTCCGATGGGGTTCTTATATGTTGTGCGGTAAGCCCATAAAGCATTATCTAACTTCATCGCCCAATCCTTACGTGACGGATTCACGACTTTCTCCAAGATACTCTTGATCTCACGATTCAACACTTCAGCTTGACCATTTGTTTAGGGATGGTAAGTCATAGCTATTTTGTGTTTAACCCCATACGTAGAAGAAGCTTGGTGAAGTGTTTGTTGCAGAAATGGGCCTTCATCACTAATTATGGTTCGTGGTGTTCTGAATCGGGTGAAAATATTTTTCCGTAGGAACCGCAAAATAACCTTGGCATCGTTGGTGGGTAATGCGGCTGCCTCAACTCATTTGGACACATAGTCCATTGCCAATAATATGTATTGATTGTTAAATGATGAAGGAAATGGTCCCATAAAGTCGATGCCCCATACATCAAAAAGCTCAACTTCAAGGATGTTGTCGAGAGGCATTTCGTTCCGTTTTGAGATATTTCCAACCCGTTGGCATCGGTCGCACTTTAGGACAAAAAGATGAGCATCTTTAAACAACGAGGGCCAGACAAACCTTGATTGGAGCACTTTTGCCGCTGTCCGTTCTCCTCCATAGTGCCCACCATACTCTGAAGAATGACAATGAGTTAAAATGCTATCCATCTCTTTACCGGGCACACATCGCCTGATCATTTGGTTCGCACAAGTTTTGAACAAGAATTGCTCATCCTAGAAATATTGCTTGACATCATGAAGAAATTTCCTGCGTTATTGAAAATTCAAATCTGGAGGGAGTACGTTGCTTACCAGATAATTGATAAAATCTGCATACTAAGGCACTGTTGTCGTGATCCGCAACAATTGCTCATCCGGAAACGATTCGTTGATCACTAATTCATCCGTTCGCACATCAGAGTTTTCTAATCTTGAAAGATGATTTGTAACCTGATTTTCTGTGCCTTTCCTATCACGGATCTCTAAGTCGAATTCTTGTAAAAGAAGAACCCATCGAATCAACCTAGGCTTTGCATCCTTCTTCTCAATCAGGTATTTTATAGCTGAATGATCTGTATACACTATCACCTTGGTCCCAACTAGATATGTCCGAAACTTATCGAAGGCAAACACAACCGCAAGCAATTCCTTTTCGGTGGTGGTGTAATTCGATTGTGCTCCCGTAAGCGTTTTGCTTGAATAATAGATGGTGTCAAAAATCTTCTCTCTGAGTTGTCCCAACACCGCACCCACAGCAAAGTCACTCGCATCACACATTAGTTTAAATGGTAGAGACCAATCTGGAGCAACCATTATCGGAGCGGATATTAATTTCTGTTTCAACACTTCAAATGCATCAATACAAGATTGATCAATTTTAAACGGTACATTGTTCTCAAGGAGTGTGCATAACGGCTTTGAAATTTTCGAAAAATCTTTGATGAAACGTCTGTAAAAGCCCGCATGTCCCAAAAAACTCCTTATACCCTTCACCGATGTTGGCGGAGGTAGCTTTTCAATTGTTTTAATTTTCGCTTTATCTACCTCTAGGCCAACTGTGAAAACCTTGTGTCCCAATATAATTCCGTCTTTAACCATGAAGTGACACTTTTCCCAGTTGAGCACCAAGTTTGTTTCCACGCATCATGTCAGCACTAGGATCAAATTGTTGAGGCACAAATCAAAACTATCACCAAACACCGAAAAATCATCCATAAACACTTCCACATTCTGCTCGACTATATCGGAGAAAATTGCCATCATGCATCTCTGGAATGTGGCTAGTGTGTTGCAAAGACCAAAGGACATCCTCCGGAATGCGAAGGTTCCATACGGACAGGTAAACATAGTCTTCTCTTGGTCTTTTGGAGCAATTACAATCTGATTATAGCCCGAATATCCGTCCAACAAATAGTAAAACTGATGACCCGCTATAACCTATCCAACATCTGATCAATGAATGGCAAGAGGAAGTGATCCTTGCGAGTTGCCTTGTTCAATTTTCGGTAATCGATGCACACTCTCCACCAGGTCACAGTCCTCGTAAGAATGAGCTCGTTATGTTCGTTTTCCACCACAATTATTCTGCCTTTCTTTGGTACACAGTGCACGGGACTAACCCATGAGCTATCTGAAATCGGAAAAATTATTCCTGCATCCAACCACTTGATGATTTCCTTCTTCACCACATCTTTTATAATGGGATTTAATCTTCGTTGTTGCTCAATCACTGGTTTTGCCCCTTCCTCGAGCAGGATTTTATGCATGCAAAACGATGGACTAATTCCCTTTATATCAGCTATGGTCCACCCAGCTGTCGTCTTATACTCGCGCAACACCCTTAACAGTTTTTCTTCTTGCACTTCAGTTAAATGAGAAGAAACTATTATAGGTAAGGTGTTTGAATCACCCAAGTAAGCATACCTCAGATGATTTGGAAGGGGTTTGAGTTCTAATACTGGTGGTTCCTCCATTGCAGTTTTAGAAAGCTTCCCTACTCCTTCGGGACGATCAAGACTATCAAATCGCTTGTTAAATTCTCGAGACATCAGAATCGCATCCAGTATCTTCACGTAATCCTTACAATCCAAGTCATCATTAGCATCATAACCAATTAATGCTGCTTCAAGTGAATCTGCTAAATAAGTTTTGTTGATTACCTCGATCACCGCCTCGTCCACTATATCAATCCGCGAACACTCCTCGGATTCTTTAGGGAACTTCATTGACTTGAACACATTGAAAGTAACTTCCTGATCTTGAACTCTCATTGTCAATTCCCTCTTTTGCACATCTATTAATGTCCTCCCAGTAGCTAGGAATGGCCGACCCAATATAATTGGGATTTCTTTGTCCTCCTCGCAATCTAGAATGATGAAATCAGCCGGGAAAATGAACGTGTCAACCTTTACCAGAATATCTTCCACAATCCCCCTCGGATAGGTTACTGACCGATCTGCTAACTACAAGCTGATATTTGTCGGTTTTGGTACCTTTAACCCAAGCTGAGTGTAAACTGACATTAAGTTGATACTCGCTCCCAAATCGCACAATGCCCTCCCAGAAAACTGATTACCTATCACGCACAGAATAGTGAAACTACTCGGATCCTTCAACTTCGGCGGTAATTTATTTTGCAAAATTGCACTGCACTCCTCGGTTAGTGCCACTGTCTCAAATTCACCCAACTTCCTCTTCTTTGACAAGACTTCCTTCATAAATTTGGCATAACTGGGCATTTGTTCCAAAGCTTCTACAAAAGGAATGTTGATATGAAGCTTTTTAAAAACCTCCAAAAATTTTGAGAACTGTTTGTCTAATTTGGATTTTTGAAATCTCTGAGGGAATGGAAGCGGAGGCACTACACTTCTTTGCTTGCTTTCGTTAAGTTTTACCTCCATTTCTGGACTCTTTTCCGACTCGGTATCATCGCTCACATTTTTCTCGGTGACTACCTCGTTATTTTCAGCAGATTTTTGCTTTTCACTTCCCTTCACCACCTCGGTTAGCTCTTTTCCGCTTCTCAAAGTTACAGCTTTGCAATGCTCTTTCCCACTTGGATTAACTTCAGTATCACTTGGTAGTGCTCCGTGAGGATGAGTGTTCAGTGCATGAGCTATCTGACCCAATTGATTCTCCAAATTTCTGATTGATACCACTTGGCTCTTCACATTTAAATCTACCTGATTCAACAACTTATCTTGCTCTGTTATCCTCTTATCGGTAGCTACAATGAACTTTGCCAACGCATCTTCTAAGTTTGGCTTCCTTTCTGCCTGCTGTGGACCTTGATTCTGAAAACCGAGTGGATTCTGTGGTCATGGAGCCTGAGTTTGAGCTTGATTATTACTCCAAGAGAAACCCGGATGATTCCTCCAACCCGGATTATAAGCGTTTTGATACGGTGTCGGCGGTCTATTATAGCTTCCTACAAACTGAGCTGACTCTGCATTTATGGGACACTGATCTGTGGAGTGCTCTCCTGCACACTGTTCACAAATTATCGCCACCTATGTAACTGATCGCGGTCCCCATGAATCTATCTTCCTCGTTAGAGCGGACATCTGGGCTGCTAAGGCTGTAACTGCATCTACTTCTATCTTCCTTACTGTTTTTGACTGATTTAACCTCGTTGTAGGCCACTGGTAGTTATTGGTTGCCATGGTTTCTAACAATTGGAAAGCTTCATCAATATTCTTACCCATGATGGCACCTCCAGCAGCTGCATCAACACTAGCCCTCGTAGGACCATCCAACCCATCACAGAACGTTTGTACCTACAACCATTTCTGGATCCCATGGTGCGGACACTTCCGAAGCAAATCCTTAAACCGTTCCCAAGCCTCATTCAATGTCTCTGAATCAAACTGGGTGAAAGTGTGAATTTCATTCCTTAGTCTTGCCGTCTTTGCTGGTGGAAAGAACTTAGCCAGAAATTTTTGAGCTAAGTCGTGCCAAGCCGTGATTGAACCTGGTGGCAAAGAATGTAACCAACTCTTTGCTTTATCTCTAAGTGTGAATGGGAAAATTCTTAACCTTATAGCTTCTTCTATAACGTTGTTGCACTTGAATGTGTCACACATTTCTAAAAAAAAATTGATGTGTTCACTCGGGTCATCATTCGGACTACCCCCAAACTGTCCCGAATTCTGTAACATTTGAATCGTACCCGGTTTTATCTCATAGTTGTTTGCGTTGATCGCAGGTCTCCGAATGCTAGACTGAATATCTGTAACTGTAGGCATTGCATAATCCCTAATTGACCTTTGCTCTTCCCCAGCCATGTTTACAAGGATTTCTTCTTCCTCTGCCAGTTTTTCTTCCATATATACTAACTCACTAGTCAATCTTACTTTCCGGAACTTCTTCTCAATATCCTCGGTGTATAGCAAAAGCTCCTTTTTACCCTTAGATCTAGTGTGCATACACCAATAAGCTACCTACGAAAAGAAGAATCACAATAAGAAGAGTTTAAACTAAAAAGAAAATGTTTAAATTAAAACTTAATCAATTGTAACTAATATGAAATTAATATTTAAACAAAGATAGCCCGACAACGGCGCAAAAAACTTGTTGTCGATTTTAGATACAATCAATTACGCTCAAATGTACACGATCAACAAGTAATATAGAATAAGTAATGAGTGTCGAACCCACAAGGAATCCAGTTAAATAAACTCCAACTACTAGTTTTATACTAATTCAGTTTCTATTTAAACGATCACAATTTCAATAATGATTTGACTAATAAAGTTAACTAAGAAAATTATCTAACACAAAGGTTGAATTTCAGATGATTAAGACTTAAGACTATAATATCCCCAATTATGTCATATGAATTATTGTATCCAATTTATCCAATTATTTCATTCATTCAAGCTGTTAACAGGAATTCAACTTTATTTATAAGCCCTTTTCCAAGTGATCAAATAAAATTATCTAACTCAATTTATTTTGCGATATTCCTATGCAAAATAAAAGAATCAAATTCATTAAGTACCGATTCCCAAAAGTTACATGCAGCGAAGAGATATTCCTATTCACTTCACAACCCTAATTATTCATCCCATGCAAATAATTAAGAATGCATGCTATCATCTCTTGATCTAACCCCAGATTTCATCTCCCGAATTCACCTAGAGTATCCCCCTAATTGTTGGCCAGACAATTAATTAATTAATACCGATATGATAGACATCTTGATAATGAAATAATAATTGGAATCAAATAACTAATTAATCCAAAATCAATAATGGTTCAATTGTAGCCTTAATTGAAAAGTTAGTTCATGCTGAAAATTAAAACCAAATATCCCATGAAAAACATCTTAAATCAAATTACAAATAGAGGAGAAGAATAAAATCTCAATAAAAGCCTCCAATCTTCAATCTCCAGTTGCTGATGAGTGGGTTTTATACCTACAAATCAGGTATTGTTAGACTTAATTATTGTGGTCTTTAAGTGTTTTTAGTATTATTTTATATGTTTTTGTGTTTATTTATTGTAGGTTCGAGCTGGAGGGGCAAAAGGGTAAATTTGGAGCTTAAAATACACTTGGTGGCATTTTTGTAAATTCCTGGACAAGGGCTAGCGCCAGCAGCGCTTGGATTAGTATTGAGCTAGCGCCAAAGGCGCTAGTTCACGATTTTGGGTGCCAAAGTCAGCTGGAAAGTAAAAAGAAGCCAATTCGGAAGAGGATTCTAGGGAATATTGATCAGATAGTGAGAAGGAAACCCTAAGAAGGAACTGGGAGACTTTTATTGTTTTTTTTAATATATTTTTTTTTAGGGAGAACAGAGAGAGATTTTTTTTCTGTGGATTACTTTTGTTCAAGCGCTGGATTTTGATGTGGGTTTAAGCTTACTTTGGGAATTTAATCACAATTGGGTTTGATCAATCTACTTCTTCTTTATTTGATTGATTGTTTATTTTTCATAAGTGGATTTGATCCCATAATGGCTTTTGGTTTTGACATGAACTAATCTCCATTATGGGATTCTAACGGATTTTAATATGTAGTTTAATTATAAGCTTGATTGTTAGATAGTTTTGCATATCATAAGGAACTTTTATCATGATTGTTTTGCACGTATGAATGCTTGATCACCGTTCGATTTCAGTACTTGTATGGAATTGAAAAATAACATATAAGTATGGATTGTAATCATGATAACTTGCGAATATGAGGCTTAATTGGATAGCTTAATATTTTGTGAGTCAGATAGAAATATACTGTTTCACCGTAAGAGTCAAAATAAGGACTTGTGCTTAAAATCAATATAATTGCAATTTCACATAGAAATATAGTGATTATGATTATAGTGGTGATTACATGGTGTCTATCGAGTATGGATATTATGTAAGTAGGTCATAATGCATTGACAAATGGTTATGTCTATATTAGTGTCCTTGGCTACTTTTCTGTGATATGTGAACCTTTTAGCTTGATAGTGGTAATTAGATGAACTATTACATGAAGTTAGGATCCCATTAATTCCAGACTTGATATATCTCGTTAGTATTTGCATAGTTAGTTATTAATTGATATAAAAATAATTTTGTCACCAAAAGTAAGTCAATAGTTTAAGCAAATAATTATAGTGATAGAACTGATGCATAGTGATTTAATTTAATCCTGTCTCTGTGGGGCGATACTCTACTTCCTCTGTATTACTTGTTGACCGTGTACACTTGCACGAGTTAGAGCTCTTTTATTTAAGACTTAAAAAGAGGCAATAAGTTTTTGGCGCCGTTGCCGGGGACAGGCGTTTAAATTTTTATTATTATCATCAGTTGTAAGCTATATTGTTTGACTTAGACAAATCTAATCTTTTCTCATTTCTATTTTTGTTTTTGTTTTGGCTTCAGGTATTTGTAGAATTTTATGCACACACGATCATCCAACTCAGAATTGACACCAGCACAGGATAATATTGACGCCAGAGGTTGGAAATCAAGAGTGCGTAGAAATTTACAAGCACAGTTGGAAGAAACTAGTCCGAATATGGCAGAAGAGCGAAGAGAGGAGTATAAAGCTTTGCGGGACTATTCTATGCCGAATATTAATGAACTGCAGTCTAGCATAGTCAGACCGGCAATAGCAGCAAATACCTTTGAGATAAAACCGGGAACCATTCAAATGGTGCAGAATTCGGTTCAGTTTGGGGGTGCTGTTACAGACGATCCTAATGAGCATCTATTGAGCTTCATTGAAATATGCGATACATTTAGGTACAATGGGGTGACGGAGGATGCTATCCGACTAAGGCTATTCCCATTCTCATTAGAGCGAGAAGTTAGCTTCATTCTTTGCCTTCAGGATCAATTACTACATGGGAGGACCTAGCACAGAAGTTCTTAGCCAAGTTTTTCCCCATGGCGAAAACTGCAAAAATGAGGACAGCAATCTCTCAATTCGAGCAAAAACAAGGTGAGTCCTTATACGAGGCTTGGGATAGGTACAAGGAGATGCTAAGGAAGTGTCTGCACCATGGGATGCTAGATTGGATGGTGATCAACACATTTTATAATGGATTGGGATGGCAATCTAGGCAGATGGTAGATGCAGCTGCGGGTGGAGCTTTAGGGGCAAAGAGCTATGACGAGGCTTATAACCTTATTGAGACTATGGCAGCAAATGATTTCCAGAATCCTACAGCCAGAACGCTACAACCCAGAGTTGCAGGTTTGTTGGAAGTGGATGCTATTACTCAGCTGTCAGCACAGATGGCGGCTATGGCAAAGAAAATAGAGTCACTGTCAGAAAGCAAAGTCAAGTCAGTTGCTTTCGTATGCGAGATTTGTGCGGGGTCACACTCAACAGATCAATATGCTATCAGCTCGGAGTCGGTGCAGTATGTGAACAGTTATAGGAAAGACCAAGGACAGTTCCAGAACACATACAACCCCAACAACCGCAATCATCTAAACTTTAGTTGGTTAAATAATCAAGGAAATCAGCAACAACAGTTTCAGCAGAATCAACAGTTTCCATCTCAGCCAGCGCAGCAACAGTTTGCTCCACGACCACCTTTTTCCACTGAGATTTTCTCAACAACAACAACATCAGACTCCAAATGCACCTCAGCAAGAAAAGAAATCAGAAATGGAGGAGATGATGTTAAAGTACATGGCAAATACAAAGGTGATGATCAAAAGTCAGGCAGTGGCTATTAAAAATCTCGAAGCTCAGATGGGGCAAATGGCGACTATGCTTAACAGCAGGCCCCAGGGTTCATTGCCAAGTAACACAGAGGCAAATCCACGGAGAGAAGGTAAGGAACAGTGTCAGGCCATTACACTCAGATCGGGAAAGCAATATTCAGGAAATGCACCAGAAACAGCAGCACCGAGTTTACAAGGGGATGACACTGGGGTAGAAACTGAGACAAAAATTGAAGCTTAACAGAAAGAGAAGAAGGATGAGTTCGAGTCGCAACAAGTAGAGAAGGAGAAAGCGAGTTCAGATAAGAAGCCCGTGACTACAGTACCACAAGTTCACCCTCAAGTTCCGTATCTGCAGAGATTGAACAAGCAGAGGGACGATAAATAGTTCAGAAAGTTTTTGGAGGTTTTTAAGAAACTGCAGATCAACATACCTTTCGCGGAGGCATTGGAACAAATGCCAAGTTATGCAAAGTTTATGAAGGGTATACTGTCAAGGAAGAGAAGGTTAGACGAGTTTGAGACAGTGGCCTTGACGGAGGAATGCAGTGCAGTGCTTCAGCGTAAACTACCTCCAAAGCTGAAAGATCCGGGCAGTTTCATAATTCCATGCACGATCGGAAAGATGAGCTTCGACAAATGTTTGTGTGATCTTGGGGCAAGTATCAACCTAATGCCATTGTCAGTATTCAGTCAGTTGGGATTGCCAAAACCAAGACCAACAAATATCTCTCTGCAGTTAGCTGATAGATCTATCACATATCCACGGGGGATAGTGGAGGACGTACTGGTGAAAGTGGACAAATTTATCTTTCCGGCGGACTTCATCATTCTGGATTATGAGGAAGACAAAAATAGACCAATCATACTAGGGAGACCATTCCTAGCCACGGGGAGGACTTTGATAGACGTGCAGAAAGGGGAGCTTACAATGCGTGTACATGATCAGGAGGTGACGTTTAACGTTTTCAAAGCAATGAAGCTCCCAACCGATGAAGAAGAATGCTTCAGAGTAGACTTGGTGGATAGTATAGTTCATGACGAAGTTGAAAGTTTGTTGGGCTATGAACCATTGCAGAGAGTGATTGCTGAAAATTCAGATTTGGAGGATGAAGAATGTGCCGAACTTG
This sequence comes from Aralia elata, assembly GCA_034770075.1. Lineage (NCBI taxonomy): Eukaryota > Viridiplantae > Streptophyta > Magnoliopsida > Apiales > Araliaceae > Aralia > Aralia elata. The sequence goes on from CM068377.1 coordinate 75,548,857, forward strand.
TGCAATATTTGGATACCACCCCCAAATTCGGAAAATTCAGAACACCTATCGAGCCACTTACGAAAGCGGGAGAGACATCGGTAAAGTTGAAACCATCTCTTGAAATACCTCCCGAACTTGAACTTAAACCACTTCCAGAACATCTTAGGTACGCATTTTTAAATAAAGATTCAAAGCTACCTGTAATTATTTCTTCTGCACTAACATCTTTTCAGGAGGAAAAACTGCTACGAGTGCTTAGAGAGTTTAAATCAGCTATTGGATGGACCATAGCAGATATCAAGGGGATAAGCCCGTCTTTTTGCATGCATAAGATCTTACTGGAAGATGGTAGCAAGCCGACAGTTGAACAACAAAGAAGGCTCAATCCTATAATGAAAGAAGTGGTTAAGAAAGAGATTCTAAAATGGCTGGATGCGGGAATAATCTACCCAATTTCGGACAGTTTATGGGTGAGCCCGGTGCAGTGCATACCAAAGAAGGGTGGAATGACCGTTGTCACCAATGAGAATAACGAGCTGATCCCAACGAGAACCGTAACAGGGTGGAGAATTTGCATGGATTACCGCAAGCTTAACAAAGCTACAAGGAAGGACCATTTTCCACTTCCGTTTATCGATCAGATGTTGGACCGACTAGCGGGTCATGAGTACTATTGCCTTCTGGATGGGTATTCAGGCTACAATCAGATTACGATAGCTCCAGAAGACCAGGAAAAGACTACTTTTACAAGTTCATACGTCACTTTTGCCTTTAGAAGAATGTCTTTCGGGTTGTGCAATGCTCCAGCCACTTTTCAGAGATGTATGACAGCAATTTTTTCAGACATGGTCGAATAGAATGTTGAGGTATTTATGGATGACTTCTCGGTATTTGGTGATTCTTTCGATCTATGTCTTGAAAATTTGGTAATGGTTTTAAAGAGATGTGTTGAGACAAATTTAGTACTGAATTGGGAGAAGTGCCATTTTATGGTACAAGAAGGAGTCATACTGGGACACAAAGTGTCGAAGAAAGGCATTGAGGTGGACAGGGCAAAGCTGGAAACGATTGAGAATTTACCTCCACCTGCGTCAGTAAGAGGTGTCCGCAGTTTTCTTGGTCATGCAGGCTTCTACCGCAGATTCATCAAGGACTTCTCCAAGATAACTAAACCATTGTGCAGTTTATTGGAGAAGGATGCACAGTTTAATTTTGATGAGGCTTGCATGAGGGCATTTGAGCATTTAAAGAATAAGTTAACATCAGCACCAGTTATCACAGCACCAGATTGGGCGTTGCCATTTGAGCTGATGTGTGATGCCAGTGATTACGCAGTAGGGGCTGTTTTGGGGCAAAGGAAGGAGAAGATGTTTCATGTGATATAATATGCCAGCAAGACCCTTAAAGATGCACAGTTAAACTACACCACCACAGAGAAAGAGTTATTGGCAGTGGTGTATGCCTTTGATAAATTTCGGTCATATTTGATAGGCACAAAGGTAATACTGTATACGGATCACTCAGCAATTCGACACTTAGTGGCGAAAAAGGATGCAAAGCCCAGGTTGATCAGGTGGATATTGCTTTTGCAAGAATTTGATTTGGAGATCAAGGATAGGAAGGGTACCGAAAACCAAGTGGCAGACCACTTGTCTCGTCTAGAGAAGCCAGAGAGGGAGATAGAAGGCAAAGTTGAAATTAATGAATCCTTTCCGGATGAGCAGTTGTTTGTGGTGCAAGGGGAAGTGTCATGGTTTGCGAACTACGCAAATTATTTGGTGAGTAAGATGATACCTTCTGACTTGGTGGGGCACCAAAAGAAAAAGTTCCTGCATGATGTTAAATGGTATATATGGGATGAGCCGTATTTGTTTAAACAGTGTGTTGATCAAATGATAAGAAGGTGTATCCCATATAGTGAGACCGAAAGGATTTTACAGGATTGCCATTCTTCTGTATATGGAGGACATTATGGAGGAGAGAGAACAGTGGCTAGAGTACTTCAAGCAGGTTTCTACTGGCCGACAGTCTTTAAAGATGCTTACAGTTTTGTTCAGCGGTGTGATAGATGTCAGAGAGTTGGTAATATTTCAAAGAGGAATGAAATGCCTTTGAATACAATCCTTGAAGTAGAAGTTTTCGACGTTTGGGGGATTGATTTCATGGGCCCTTTCGTGTCTTCGTGTGGTAATCTCTACATCTTATTAGCAGTTGACTATGTGTCTAAATGGGTAGAAGTGGCAGCACTCCCGACAAATGATGCCAAGGTAGTCCTAAATTTTTGCATCGCAGTATTTTCACTAGATTTGGGATTCCTAGGGCTATTATCAGTGATGAAGGTAGTCAATTTCTGCAACCGGCAGTTCACAGCTTTGTTGGCGAAGTATGGGGTGAACCATCGTATTGCTACAGCTTATCACCCCCAGACGAACGGCCAAGCGGAAGTATCCAATCGAGAAGTTAAAAGAATCCTCGAAAAAATTGTAAATCCGACGAGGAAGGATTGGTCCTTAAAGCTAGATGACACTGTGTGGGCATATAGGACTGCGTACAAAACTCCGTTGGGTATGTCACCGTTTCAGCTGGTTTATGGAAAAGCTTGTCATCTTCCGATGGAGCTAGAACACAAGGCATATTGGGCAATTCGGAAGTTGAACTTTGATTCGACAGCTGCAAGGGAGAAGCGTTTACTCCAAATCAATGAGTTGGACGAATTTCGACTACGGGCTTACGAAAACTCGAAGCTGTATAAGGAGAAGGTGAAGAAATGGCATGATCGTAAGATCATTGAAAGAACATTTGAACCGGGACAAAGAGTTCTACTTTTCAACTCCAGACTTAAACTTTTTCCCGGGAAGCTGAAATCAAGATGGTCAGGACCATTCACAGTGAAGACGGTTTTTCCACATGGCGCGATTGAAGTATACGACAAATTTCCGGATCAATCGTTTAAGGTGAATGGACAGAGGTTGAAGCATTACTTTGGGGATGAGGTGGACAGACAGAAAGTCACCTTAATCCTTTCTGCGACATGAGAATCAGAGACAGTCAAGCTAATTGACTATAACTTAGCGCTATCTGGGAGGCAACCCAGCATTTTAGCTTTCTGTTTTGCTTTGGTTTAGTCATTTAATTTTTCTTTATTCAAAAAAAAAAAAAGGGTTTGTTACTAACTTGAAGCTTTGGATTGATGTGTGTGCAGGTAGAGCTTGGAATGAACAAAAAAAATTGACTAAGTATGCATTTGGGCGCCTATAGCGCTTGACAATAAGCTAACCCAGTGCCTGAAGCGCTAGGCCCAATTCAAACACACTGCATAGTAGCGCCCTTGGCGCTCGGGTCTTGGTGTCACCAGAGCTAGCAGCGCTTGAGCCGGCACGAGCTTCTGCAAGTCAGCGCCATTGGCGCCCGTCCCAGTGCATACCAAGCGCCAGAGGCGCTACCCCAAGCCACGCCATTCTGCATAGCAGCGCTATTAGCGCCCAACCTAGCGCCAGCAGCGCTACCCTCACCACAACACACTGTCCCTCAGCGCTATTAGCGCTCACTCCAGTCAATCCATAGCGCTAGAAGCGCTCGAAAGGTAACTTAAAAAAAAAAGAGGGTAAACCCTAAATCGGGCTAAAGGAGGCTTCACCCCCAAAAATTAATTGTTTTCTTTTTTTTCCTTCTTTTAGCCGCCTGTGTTTCCTTTCTTTCTTTTTTTATTGTGATTCAACCACCCAATCTCTCTTCTTCAATCTCCAAATGAGCCGCCTGAACATATCTCCCCCAAAAAATCAAGTCCAACCTTATTTCCATACTCAACCAAGTAGCGAAATTTTCACCACTCCATTTGGGTTGCAACGGAATGAAGCTTTCTCTCCACTTGGGAATGAATGTTTGATACAAGCTATATCTATCGGTAAGTTTAATTGTGTGCAATTGATTTGGAGGGTATTTCCTTTGCATTGAATTGATTATATTTAAACAGAATTCTTTGGTTGTGCTTGTAACCCAATTGAGTTTGTGTTGGCTCAATTGGGATTGGGTTAAGTTTCAATTGTCTATTTTTATGCTTGCAAGTTGTGGGAGATTTCATTGTGCTAAATTGGGTTATTCATAAGTTTGGGGGAAACCTTGTCTAAGGGTTTTTAAAGTGTGCATACCAAGTGTTCGACAGATTGCCCCAACAAAATTTTGAGTTCTTTTGGGTCTTGATTTGTGTTTAATTGGTTATTAATGGCTCCCAAAAGACATAGAGGGGAAAGTTCAGGTTCATCAGCTGTTGTGAAATATGATAAGAAGAAATTTGTTAGCCCCGAAGCAAGTGATAGGTTTAAAAATTGGTCTTCTGGGAAATCTCTAATTCCTGAGCGTGGCTTGCTACCTATTGAGCGGGTAGATCGGGAGTTAGCTCAAATGATACGCAGCCGAAATTGGATGGTATTTACTGCACAACCCGAACCAGCTGCCGTTAATATTGTGAAGGAGTTTTATGCTAATGCTAAATAAGCTAATGGGAATCTGGTTATGGTTCGAGGTCAGGAAATAAATGTGGGGCGTAAAGCTATTAATGCGTATCATGGGTTGCAGAAAATTCACAGGGATGGCTATACGAAATATTTGGAACAAGATTTGGATTATTCTGTGATTATAGAAGCCCTATGTGAGCCAGGGACAGAATGGAAGCTGACTGACCAACAAGAAGCTGTGCACTTTCCCTCAGCCAAATTGAGCAGATATGGAAAAGCATGGCATGCTTTTATATGTGCTAAGTTGATGTTGTGCCGCCATATGAGCGATGTCATTAATCAGCGGGCGGCGTTATTGTTTTGCATTGCTCAAGGGAAGACAGTGGATATAGGAGAGGTAATTCAGAAATCTATCATACACACGCTTGAGGGTAGTACCACAGGTGGACTGCCTCACCCTTCATTGATCACAAATTTGTCCCGTCGTGCTGGAGTCAAGTGGGATATAGATGAACTTATGTAGGCCCCATTGCCTCCAATTGATCATGCTGCAATGGGACGGTACAGAGTATGGGGTGGAGGTGAGTCGCACCCGAGGGGCTTAGGTTTCATTCTACCACCGCAGCAGCCACAGGAGCAGCCACAGGAACCGCCACCACCTGTTGAGGATCCGGTTCCAGCCCCTACTATAGTTGAGACTATCCGACAGGACCTTCGACACCATACTCGACGGATAGACTTAGTGGCAGGATCGATTCAGAGGGGTTTTGATCGGATGACTCGACAGCAGAGTCGACTTGCTCAGCGCCAGGCGGAGATTTATGCCTATAATGTTAATTGTTCTACAGCCTTGGCGGATATGTTTGGGCGGTTGAATCCTTCCGCAGGACCTTTCCAATTTCCACCAGCTCCTCCTCTTTCTATTTACCCACCACCTGACTCACCTCCTGATACGGATGATGATGATGATGATGACGCTGCCGATGGCAGTGACGATGAGTAGTGTTCTTCCTCAGGGGAGTCCTCTGTTCTTACTGTTTTATTCTTTTTCAATGAGGGCATTGTCTTGTTTAGTTTGGGGGGTAGTTTTTTTGTTCTGTTTCATGCATTTAGTTTGTTTTGTTTCCTTGTGTTTATGCATGATGCATGGTAGTTGCATTGTATTTTAGGGTGTGTCAAGCATTTAGTTGCATGTTAATTGTTTAGGTTGTGTTAAGCATTTAATGCATTTAGTTTCATGAATTAAGCATAAATTGATATAGTATCTAATGTGGCCAATGATAAGACTGGTTTCATGGTTTTAACTTGAGAAGAATTGAAAACTAGTGCTTAGTGATGACTTTGATTAGGAAGTGAAGTTTAACTTGTTTGAAACTTTTGTTAGCAAGGAAAGCACATAATCAATTGTTTTGATCAATTTAATTCAAATTGTTGCATAATTTTCTTCTGGTGGAAGATTTGGGTTAAAACTTGATAATATCGGTAAAACGTCCATTAAATAAAAAAACAGGCAAGAATCTAAGTTTGGGGGAATCTTGGGGTGTGAAAAAAAAGGAAATTTGAAAATTTTGAACCTTTCCCAATTAAAGAATGAATCATGTAGTGGATTGAGATGGAGCGTAAAACGCACTCACTCATAAACACATGGAACGAGATGGAGCGTAAAACGCACTCGTTCAAAAGAAAGTGAGATGGAGCATAAAATGCACTCACTAAAAAGAAAAAAAATGTTTGAATTATTGGTGAAGGGTTTAGAAAGGATTTAAATATGTTAAATGACCTTAGTGATACCCCTATGCTTAGTGATTGCTTGAATCAGTTGAATTGGTTGTGTTCACGGGTTGAATTGAGTTGTAATTGAAAGTTTTCTTCTAAGAAGTCAATTATGTGATGGATTTGAATTGTAATTGATTGAAATGGTTGATATACACACACGCACGACATGGGTGATGACAGGTGTAACTTACCTAATTGGTTAGAGTTAGAAACTTTGCAGTGGTTAGAGATTCTACTTAAGTATGTATGATATCTTTGAGGCCTGATGTTGGATACTGTGTTGGTTGATTGTTTGATTCATAGGCATGATAGTTTGTTTGCATTTGCATCATTGCATTGCTTGGGGACAAGCAATTGATTAAGTTTGGGGGTATTTGATGAGTGGGTTTTATACCTACGAATCAGGTATTGTTAGACTTAATTATTGTGGTCTTTAAGTGTTTTTAGTATTATTTTATTTGTTTTTGTGTTTATTTATTGTAGGTTGGAGCTGGAGGGGCAAAAGGGTAAATTTGGAGCTTAAAATACACTTGGTGGCATTTTTGTAAATTCCTAGACAAGGGCTAGCGCCAGCAGCGCTTGGATTAGTATTGAGCTAGCGCTAGAGGCGCTAGTTCACGATTTTGGGTGCCAAAGTCAGCTGGAAAGGAAAAGAAGAAGCCAATTCGGAAGAGGATTCGAGGGAATATTGATCAGATAGTGAGAAGGAAACCCTAAAAAGGAACTGGGAGACTTTTATTGTTTTTTTTTAATATATTTTTTTTAGGGAGAACAGAGAGAGATTTTTTTTCTGTGGATTACTTTTGTTCAAGCGCTAGATTTTGATGTGGGTTTAAGCTTACTTTGGGAATTTAATCACAATTGGGTTTGATCAATCTACTTCTTCTTTATTTGATTGATTGTTTATTTTTCATGAGTGGATTTGATCCCATAATGGCTTTTGGTTCAGACATGAACTAATCTCCATTATGGGATTCTAACGGATTTTAATATGTAGTTTAATTATAAGCTTGATTGTTAGATAGTTTTGCATATCATAAGGAACTTTTATCATGATTGTTTTGCACGTATGAATGCTTGATCACCGTTCGATTTCAGTACTTGTATGGAATTGAAAAATAACATATAAGTATGGATTGTAATCATGATAACTTGCGAATATGAGGCTTAATTGGATAACTTAATATTTTGTGAATCAGATAGAAATATACTGTTTCACCGTAAGAGTCAAAATAAGGACTTGTGCTTAAAATCAATATAATTGCAATTTCACATAGAAATATAGTGATTATGATTATAGTGGTGATTACATGGTGTCTATCGAGTATGGATATTATGTAAGTAGGTCATAATGCATTGACAAATGGTTATGTCTATATTAGTGTCCTTGGCTACTTTTCTGTGATATGTGAACCTTTTAGCTTGATAGTGGTAATTAGATGAACTATTATATGAAGTTAGGATCCCATTAATTCCAGACTTGATATATCTCGTTAGTAATTGCATAGTTAGTTATTAATTGATATAGAAATAATTTTGTCACCAAAAGTAAGTCAATAGTTTAAGCAAATAATTATAGTGATAGAACTGATGCATAGTGATTTAATTTAATCCTGTCTCTATGGGGCGATACTCTACTTCCTCTGTATTACTTGTTGACCGTGTACACTTGCACGAGTTAGAGCTCTTTTATTTAAGACTTAAAAAGAGGCAACAATTGCAATCCCTTCAAGTGCTCTTCTAGGCTTCAGCAAAAATTCTCCCTCTCCTATCCTTAGTTGTTACCCTATTTATATCAATTAAAAACCCTTCTCCCATTCCAAATTGGCTTCTTTTTTTATATCACAGCCGCACAATCTTCTTCTTCCAGTGCCCCGGCGCTCGTCCTAGAACAATTACAGCGCCCCGACGCTCGGTCCAGAATCCAGAATCACAAAAATGCCCTCAGCTTCAAGTTCAATTCCCATTAATCTTTATTATACATTATTCTCCACCCGAAATGACTTTGATACCCCTCCAATTCCATCCTACATAAAATAAACACAAAAACGAATAAAATGATAATAAAAATACTCAAGAATAACAATAAATTAAGCTCAAAAGTACTAGATTCGTAGGTATGAAACCCACTCATCAGTATTGGATTTTACTTTTTTATGAGATAATAGTAATTCTCTTTGTGATGGAGTTTCATTATATTCTTTTGTAAGATCTTGTTTTCTCTATTCAGGACATTATTTTCTTGGCTGAAAATCTGGAATAACTTGTGTTGATTGTTTATAGATTTTTCATATTTGGGTGTGAGATAATCATAACAGTTTATTATTAAGCTGCTTGTGTTGAAATTTTTTACTCTATTTTTTATTTTGTTTTGACTTCATTAAAAAAAACTAATTAATACCATTTTTACAAAATACTCAAGGATCCCATCAGAGGATATACATATTTACACTTATAAAGTCATCATCTGCCAAGCGAGCAAAATACAGATCAAGAAAAATGTAACTGGAGGAAGATATACTAACTGAGTTCACCTCCGCACTTGGTTAATATATAAATTGTATTTTGATATATATATATATATATATATATATATATATACATACACACGCGCGCGCGCGATATTAATTAGTACTTTTTAATAAAGTCAAACTGTAACTCACTACGGTCAAACTATATAAAATCGCTCTCGTGGTCAAATTGGGAATTCCGGTCAATTTCTACTAGAGATTGAATTTAAGGTGAAATCCTATCATTGTTACAAAGTTAGATAGCTAATATATTGTTTAGTACTGATAGTAATCAAATTACTCATTAGTTATTTAATACTAGTAATAACTAAGGCTCTAAAATAAACCAAACAGTTTGTGCTCGATTCGTGCTCGTTCAACTAAAAATTCTATTCGAGCTCAAATTTTAAATATGAACAAATTTTAAAGTTCAAATATAAACAAATTTTAAAGTTCAATAAATTATTCGAACCTCCTTAAATTATAATTTTCTATTGATATTCAGATTATATTAGTTTGAAAAGTTTAAACTGTTCGGGCTCGATTCGAGATCGTGCTTGACTCGATAGCTAAACGAGTTTTAATCAAATCTTATTTTATACTTGATAAATTTTGTGGACTAAATCTCTTTAACTCAATACTTGATTCGACTCGATTTATTTATACCCTTAATAATAACCAAATTAAGTTTGATTCTTGAATTTTTGTTATTGAATAAACCGAATAAACGAATAAGTTATAAAAAAAATAATTAAGCCTTAAAAGTTAAAACAATACTAGCTGGTATACCTAAACCAAACCAAATCAATTCAGTCTCTACTCTCTGGCTCTCCCATTCTCTCGCTCTCTCACTCTCTCGCTCTCTCACTCTTTGCCCTGACCCAAAACTGAAAACCCCAAATTGCAATTTGCGAGTCGTGACTCGGCCTCTGCATCTCCCTGACTCCGCCTCCGACCTCTCCGCGTTTCCGCGACTCCGACTCTGCCTCCGCTCCCCCGCAGCCGCGCTCTAGTCTCTGGCTCTCTCAGTCTCTGCCCTAACACAACTACACAAGTAGCAAGCAGGTAATACAAAATCTTCCATCTACTACCCAGATTAATGAGAAGCTTTCACATGTATGATTTATTTTAGTTGTTATGGCGACTTATGGGGTTATGGTCCTATGGATTTAGCTGTTTAGATGTGTAATTGGACCTATTTTGTGGACTTTATACTGATAAAAAGAGTAAAAAAGTGGTTGCTGATGATAGGTTTTATTTGGTATCCAGAGGAAATGATGGGTTGAAGGTTGAGAAGGGATTAACCTTGAAGGAATTGGGTGTGGAGGAGAGTTTAGGAACTGTGGTTTTGGTGGTTAGGCCACCAATTAAGAGAAGAGTCTGAAAATCAATTGGCTGAAGAAGATTGGGAATGAAAAGATTAGTCAAGGTGTAGTCTTTGATCTGAATATCGAAATTGGGTAGCACCAGACAGTTAGGATTTTCGATTTTGAAGATGTATAAGGATGTTTTTGTTGTCGAGGCTTGCCAAAAGAATTGGTCCTTTTAAAGCAAAGAGTTGTTTGAGTCCCCTTTTTAATCTTCAATATATGTAGTGTTCCCTTACAATTTGCATCCCGAGGTAATACTGGTTGAGATCATATAGATATGATTAATTTGAACCAACCAAGGTACACTAGGTATGTTTTGTTATATTGTTCTCTGATATTGTATCTAGGAAATTAATTCAGTAATAGTAAATAGATACTTGCATTATTTGTTTATCAGTAGGTTAATGAATTTTTCTGTTTAAACGACACTACTTGTACTGCCTTGTGATTTATTACGGATGTTAGATGCCAATTCCTTGTCAAAATGCTTATACATAATCCTAAGACTTGAGCGTCTGGGGGTCTGGAATTGAAACTTAATTCGGATTAAGCCAACTTTCTGATAACACTAGCTTATATTATGTTAGATTTCAACATATCCTTGGTGTATTACTTCAGTGGATATAATAATAGGATTTCAACATATCCTTGTCATAAGGATTCAAACTATAAACAATTAAGAACCATTGGAAATAGATAACTATTAAGCACAAGTAACAATTAGTAATAGAAGCCTACCTCCATTTGAGAATGTATGTATGTATGTATGTAAAGGCTTTTGTGATTAAGTTTGAAAGCGTCTTCACTAGAAAACTCTCTCTTTGCAACCTAATCAATTATTTCCTTGAAAGAATGAGTTTCATAATTATAATTATGTAAACACAAGAAAATAACTGATGAACAAAATAATCAAGTACCTAGGACTTTAATTTTATTAGTTTCTAGTTTTAGTTTCTTATCTCTTTCATGTATGTGAAGAATGTCTTGAAAACTAACAAAACTTTGTCCTGCTGTCATCGATAAAATCTACAATTTTGTTGTTAATTTTTATGTGTCTTAATTATTATCAGTTAATACCATTGCATCTTATTCTTACTTTTGGATGTTGGAGTCAACATATATTGCAGTTTAGCTTTTGCATTGTTTAGTTTAACAAATGAAATCAACCATCTTAATGTTGCTCCTTTCTGCATCATTTCAACGGAATATCTATGCACTCAGGCTGCTAAAAATAGTGAATATTGTATGCTTTCAAAGAATAAATGAGTCTTTTCTAATGAGCCCGATTTGCTAAATGTTGTATGTAATGTACGTGCCATTAATGATGGCTGGCTGTTTCAGTCCTGGAGTAGTAATTTACAAAAACACCTTACATATTTTGAATAATTGTATGAGAAAGAGGAGGAGCTATGGGACACTGAAACTGGCGGCTGTACATTTGGGGATATGGCCCTTCTAAGGAGCAAGTATGAAGAAGACGCGCACATTGACAATCATACAACCGTTTGGGGTTCACGGTGGAATAACCACCAGTGGGGATATAAGTGCTGCAAATAAGGTATTCGAAATAGCTATTATACTGATGCCACTGGAATTGAAGCTGCAGTAGATCTTATGAAGGCGACCAATATTGCTCGTAAAGAGGCTGCAGAAGGTTATTTTTCTTTATACTATATATACATTGTGTGATAGGTTGACTGATTTATTGATTTACTATAGTATCCATGTTCCAATTATTGGAACGGAGAGGAATGATAATTTTTTCGCGGCCTATTTATGTCCTGTCATCTCATTTGGAACCTACATTTTCCTGACTTATTTCTGGTTCTATGTGATGGGTGATTTTGGTGGGGTTTTGTGCTCAAATATTTGGAACGGGACCGGAAGACGCTTTGAAGGGTTTTGTTTTTCCTTTATCTAGTTTAGGAAGATTTCTTATCCTCCACTTATCATTTTGTAATCTCATTTAGGAAAAAAGAACATGGCTTAAATATATAGATTAAGGATGATGAAACTGCAGGAATATTGTAACGTTTGTTCTACTATGCGTGAATAGGGTTGTTAATCCTAAATAAGTTCTAAATAAGTAATGACCCAATTCATAATCCTAACAGGCTTGTGAGTACATTTCTCTAAGATTATTTTCTCCAACTTGGATTTTGTGATGGATTCTATTCACCAATTTTCATTCAAGTTGTAAGAACTAGTGCCCATCATTGCTGGAGCCTCTTCTTGCGAAGTTATCTAAAATTATTGTTTTGAATGGCTTTCTGCGAACATATGTATGTCTTATATAGATGTGACCCTGCACAATAGCAGGTGCTTGTTTTAGTAACTGTAAATTATACGACAATAATATCTGTTGTAATCTTTGCCCTTCATCTCTAATACCCATTTCTAGGGATCTTTCTTAGTTTGGTAAAAGTATAATTAGGTATTGATTTGTACAAATGGATCATCTCAACAACACCCATATAATGTGCAAGATCTTATTATTCAATGCCAATCATTTTATTTTGACATTCTCAGCTAATTGAATACTTGTAAATAGGGTAAAAAAAATATAAAATATTCTCAGTCTTGTTGATTATTGTGACTTGTTTCCTGATCATTCAACTGTCATTTGGGGCAAGGTGGCTTGCATCTGGATCACTTGAAAATACTTTCTTATTAATATCTATTCTTCATGTGTGATGTTACATAAAACCACAATAGAATCTTCCATTTTTGGTGCAATAAACAGTTTTTTTGTTGTTGTTTATAAACTCGGTGCAGTAAAGATATAATTATTTGTTAATGGTAATCAAATGATAATTTTCAAGCTCTTGGGAAGTCTGAACTTTTGGGACTTCCTATGAACTTCACCAAGAAATTCCTTTTTTTATCCGAGATTTAACTCATTCTTCTTATGTTAGGACATTGTTCTAGTTAAATTATTGCTTTGATAACCTAGTATTTCAGAAACGAGAGTTTAACTAAAACTCATGGATGAAGCTTGATGATAGTTATAGTTTCTGTCTTCGTGCTAAGTAAAGATCGTAACATTCATTTTTTCCATCTTTCTATTTTGCCTTTATCAGTGTCTCATTTCTATACTTAATGAATGGATTCCAATTCTCAATTTTAACATGCAATATACTAGACTTCAGAAAAAACAAGTTGTGTTGAACTGGAAACATTAAGATTTGAAGCTTCATTTGCAACTTATAATTGCAACATTTAGATGCATACTCAGTGTTCCTTTTATTTCCTCGTATGTCTGCCTATGTAAAAAGTGTGTATTAATGTATCTTTTGCAAGATGGAAGTTGAAGTTCACCTTATGTGGAGAGAGTAACAAATGCACAAAATCACAAGGAACAATACCTTCCTATATAAGAGAACTTCAGAAGTATAAAATTCATGTGCGCTAGAAGCTAAGAGGAGTATAAGGTACTCATCTATTCAAACTTATCTTTATCTCCTTGAACAAAAACTTAACTAATCCTGGTGTTAAACTTAAAGAATACGCAGCAGAGAAACCAGTCATCACATTAAACGCATAAACACTATAATACTATAACAACTCTGGTTTTATTCAACTGTCAGTGTTCGTTTCATAAACACTATAATACAACTCGATAAATTTTTCTATACAAACCGCATTTTTCTTCTATATATTGTATATTCATCTGTTCCTATTTCTTCTTTGTTTTTTCATGCTATATTTATGACTATTGCTAAGTTTGGGTTGCCCTTTGTTGTTTCAGCTGGTTTTAGTTACTACTTTCTGTTGCTTTGTCATGGCTACGGTTAGTTTTATGCTGCTGCAGGGTGGTTGTTTGTCAGCCTCTGCTGTTGTTTTTGGGCATGCTATGCCGTCTTGCGGCGTTGTGCCATTACAGTTGTACGGTGCCTGCTGTTCACCTGGTTGATGTTGCCATTTTGCTGCCTTTTTGCGGCTGCCATGTTGCTGCTACCTTTTTGCTGCTGGTTTTCTGCTGCGGCTTGGCTGTTGCTGTGCTGATGGCCCTTGGTCTGTCGTGCTGCCTAGTGCTAGTTCTATGTAGTTTATGCTATGCAGCTGGGTTGTTTGGTTTGCGTGTGCATGTGTGCTTTGATTTGGGGCGGGCTGCCGTCTGTTTGAGCCTTGTCTACTTTAGTCTTGTTGTATCCTTGTATTAATTATGAGTTGGGTCCTAGTCTTTTGTTGCTGTTGTTGCTTTGGTCTGGTTTATCAGGTTAGGCCCACGTGGCATGCTTATGTTAACAATGTTTCTTCCTTCCTCGTGAAAGTTTAGAATGTAAAATCTGTGTTTAGGCTTCTGGCGTTGTAATCTAATATAGTCATCGTATCATAGGACCTGTCCTATGATGTCAATGCTATATTTGGGGTTTTTCATGACGTTTGTACGTTCTTCTCCTTTTAATATAGTTTAAATTTAGCACAAAAAAAAATATATTACTAACTTGACGTCGCATAGCAGAGCAAAGATATTATAACTTGATGTCAGAAACGTTAAAATGGATTGTTTTTTGGCTGAAGGAATTTGAGTAGTCTATAGCTGTCTTTAGCTAGTCAAAACATGAATCTTGATGATCATCAAGGAAGCACAAACTATATGATGACCAAATAATTACACAACAAAAAATAATAATAAAAAAGTATAAACAATAAAATAAAATAAAATAAATATTCACTATAACAAATTTACGTGTTTTACAGGTCAACAACAAATTAGTCTCATTACCTCAGAAAAACATATAAAATGTAAAACAACAAGTTATTCAAAGAGAAATAAAATAAATAATAATTTAAAAATGCAAAACGAAGTTTTGGGAAAAAAAGGAGATAACGAAATGTGCTTCTTGGAGTTATCTAAATTTAGGGCAACATTTTAATAGTCGTTGCAAAACATTGTACAAAATACGCAACGAAAGAAAAATTGTTGACAATAAATGTGGTCTATATTAGGCCACAAAATAAGGCAACCAAAAATCTTTCGCTGTCCACAAAAGTTAATCATTATAAACTACATTCAATTTACTACAAAACTCTAGTTTTGTAAATTAGAAAATATATCTATATGTGCTCATTTTAATTTCAAAAATTATAACTCTAACCAAAAAAATTAAAACTGGACATTTATTTTGAGACAGAGAGAGTGAAACATTTGACTATATAAAATTGCGTCTAAATAAATAAAAAAATTTAAAATGCAAAATGATACATTTTGGGAGAAAATAAGAGAGGCCAAAACGTGCTTATTGGGTTTATATTAATTTTGGGCAACAATTTACTAGTCGTTGCAAAAAATTGTACAAAATACGCAACGAAAAATAAATTGTTGTCAATGAATGTGACTACATATTAGGCAACAAAATATAGTAACAAATATTTTTTCGTTGCCCACTATGAGGAGAAATCACATTGGCAACGAATATTCGGGTTTTGTTTTCCCGTCAATGATTTGACAACGACTCATGAATTTCGTTGCGCAAAATGAAAGCCTTTTACAAACTGCAACGAATGAAAATTTCGTTGCTAAACATGCAGTTTTAGCAACGACTTTATAAGTCGTTGCCCCAAAAATCGTTGCCAAAAATTTATTTTGTTGTAGTGAATCCTTTTTAATTCTTTTATCCACCAAAATGACTCTTATGCCCCTCCAGCTCCATCCTACAATAAACAAACACAAAAGCAAATAAAATAATACTAAAGACACTTAAAGATAGCAATAATTAAGTTTAACAATACCTGATTCGTAGGTATAAAACCACTCATCAAATACCCCCAAACATAACTAATTGTTTGTCCCCAAGCAATGCAATGATGCAAAATGCAACCTAACTACAATGCCTACGAATCAATTAACCAAAACAACATAGCATTCATCATCAGGCCTCAAATATCCACGTAACAAACATTAACCACGTAAAGTTCCCAACTTAAACTGATTAGCCAAACTACACTTGTCATCATCCATGTTGTGTGTGTGTGAATCAACTATAATAATCAATCACAACCCAAATCACTTATATAATCAACTTCTTAGAAAGAAATCCATTTGTACTCTACTACTCGATCAGCTAACCAACTAATCCGACTCATGTAAGCAATCACTAAGCACAGGGGGTACTACCACATACTTTATTATTTGGCGAGTGCGTTTTACGCTCCATCTCGCTTTTAGACTCTACATGTGCAATGTCTGGTTTCCTTAGGCTTTTCAAAGCTATCCCTGTATCGAGCTTTCAACCAGTGACTCCCAAGCCAGTTGGCTTTAGGGCATTAGGTGTTAAGACACCCCTATGGATCTAATAACCCAAACAGCAAAGGCCACGAAACCAAACTAGTCAAGTTAGATAAAAATACACATTTTTTCTGATTTTTTTTAAACCCCCCCCCAACTTATTTTCTTGCTCACTATGGACCTTCATAGATGGTTTACTGATTTTATTGCTTATTGTTATGAAATTCTCACCAGAAGCAGATTATAAAAGGATTTAAATCAAATTGATCAAATAGTCAACTATGTGCTTCCCTTATGAACATAAATTTCAGACAAGCATAACTGACCTCACCGTTCAAATCAGTACTCTACAATAGCTTTCAATCCTATTTAAGTTCTTATCATTGGCTAAAATGAGATAACCATGTCATTCATAATTGATTCACGCAACTAAATGCTTAACACAACCTAAAAACATTCACAAATTAACACTATCATGCATATGAACACTAAAGTACACCATGCCTAATTAACATAAATAAACACAACGATGCTAAACACTCTATATGCACAAAAATAATGCCAACTATATGCACAAAAAACAAAAATAATACCACCCCCAAACTGAACTAGACAATGTCCTCATTGTAAAAGAGTAGAAGATTAAAAATAGAGGACTTCCCTGACGATAGTGCTACTCGTCATCTTCAGCATCGTCATCGTCGTCATCACCATCATTGTCAGGAGGTGGATAAGTAGAGAGAGGAGGAGGTGGTGGAAATTGATACGGTCCCGCTGCTGGTGTGACGCCCCCAAATTCTCTACACTTCCTATAGCAGATTTGGTGCTCACATGATACTATTTAACTATAAATATTCCATAATATATAACTTCTATCTATCCAAATTCACAGTATCCCATAACAGATAATAGTTCTCGTCAGAACGTTAACTGTGTTTGGATACCCTCACTTGGATGTATAGATTCATATCTTATGGATATCTCTTTCATATCGATATTTTCTATCTATCTGACATTCACATTATTAATGATAAGATTGTCCCTAGAACTGAGGGGCGCATTCCGGTAAAGATGACACCTTATCGGCGCTCATTAAGTGTAACCTCAGAGCTTATAGAACTCTCAATATCATTTAAATACCCTCATTCAGATGTATAGTTCATATGGATACTGTACTAACTTAGTACAACTATTCTAAACAATTTAAAGATCAGAGTATAACGCATTCGATATAATAAAGGATGATAATATATTTCATATCATTAAGTTCGGTTACATCGTTCTCGGTACTAAGTTATTACAACAAAGCCTTTAAAAGACTTAAATAAAGTAAAACTAATTAACACGGTCGTTTCTCTTTGGTCGTCTTTGAAGTTCCAAAATTACCATCTAAAACTGCAAAGAAAGTTGTATGCAAGAATGAGCTACAAATGCTCAACAAGTTTATTTAAAAATGTAAACACAATGTGTTTGAGTTGAAAGATGTCAATGATGTATAACTGAGGGTTCTGTACATGAACCATATATTTCAATTAGTTCTATCAGTCTTCAATGACTTAGAACCGCTTGATTTCGGATATCTGGTAGGGGATCAGCCTAACCAATATCCTAGGAGTATGCATATCATCCTACAATTTTATGTCGATATATAATCAACATTTACCGGCACCTTATATCAAGGTGTTTCAGTTCACCTTACATCAAGGTGTTCCATTTCTCAGTATAAGATGTCGTACCAAAACAATTTGGTTTGACACAACAATTTACGCTCCAATAAACAATATATGAATAATGATTAATTTCTTAAGTTATGTTGAACAAGAAGCAATAACTTCACAATAATTGATAGCAAGATGTAAAAGACTTGCATAAAGTTAACAAATTTTGGAGACTTGCCTTAGCGTAGTACGTTAAGTTTATGTTGTTATTCAACGTTGGGTAGTCTATTTATGTCTATTCATATCAATAATAAACATTAGAATTTATAATAATACTTATCTAATTAAACTAGACAAGTTTCACGAAGGTTCGACGTCGATTCGGTATCTCGGTCGCGTCATTAGATAGTTAAACACATAGGTTTATCAATACAACTTCGTTTGGAAGCTTAAATATTAGTCTACATAATTTAATTATTATTTATAACACTTTTAGAAGCTTAATATTATTTTTAAATAATTTTTATAAGCTTAGAAATATTTTTAAATAATTTTACAAGCTTAGGAATATTTTTAAATGATTTAATTATCATCTAGAATATTTTTAAGACATTAATATGTTATTTAAGGGATTTATTTATCATTTAGAATAATTTTAGATACTTAAAATATTATTTAAATGATTTATTTATCATTTATAACATTTTTAGAAATGTAGAATATTATTTAAATGATTTATTTTATCATTAATAATATTTTTAGAATTTATTTTATCATTTAAATGATGTAATTATTATTTATAATAATTTTTAAAACTTAATTTAATATTTAAATGATTTAATTATCATTTATAATATTTTCAAATACTTAGTATATTGTATAAAATAATTTATTTATTATTTATAATAATTTTGGAAAGTTAGTAATATTTTTAAATGATTTAATTATCATTTAAAATAAACTAAATACATTAATATCATTTTAAAATCATTTATTCAATATATTTATTAAATAATTTAATATTTAATTAAATTGAATAATAATATAAAAATTTTATCAGAATATTAAAAATTATTAATTATAATTAAAAATGAATTTTTTAATATTTAATATGAATTTTTAATATTTATTTATAATTTATTTAATTAATTTTATTAATTTTTATTTAAAACCGTCGTAAAAGGCTTTAGCGACAGTCTTCATAGGATTTTTAGTTTTCTGGGTTTGAGTATGCATTTCGTCGCTAAAGGTGTTCTTCATGAAGAACACTTGGTCATGGTCGAGCAGTGACCTTTGACCTTAAATTAATTCCAGCTGGGTTATTGTTTGTGCGTTATTTTTGTTTGTTGTTGTAGCCTACATGGTAGTGTATAACGACATATGAAAATTACACTCAAACAACATCAATTGATACTCTAAAAATGTGGTCAAAGTAGCCGGTTCATCACTGTTCTTGAGTTTCTGGGTTACCCAGAAACTTGTTGGTCATGGTCGGTCAACGCAGTTTGACTGCTAATAACTTTCGTTCCATGTTAGCTTTATGTGATTTGTTGGTTTAGACTTGTAGATTACATGGCAAAGAACAATTACAAACCTTAAAACCTCATAAATTATCTCACATGATCAAGATCTAGGCTGGTCAAACGCTTGTCAGACACTGTCAGAGCTGTTCTTCGCTTTTCTGGGTTACCCAGAAACAGAATGCTCATGGTCGGTCAATGGGTTTTGATCATTAATAACTTCCTACTGTGATATATTTTTAACTTTCTATCAATTAGATCTTACAGATAACATGGCATACTACACATACAAAGTTTAAAACATATCAGACAAACAATTTAAGCCAATCAAATTGTCTGACAAACTTGCTTGTCAGACATTTCTGGGTTGCATGAACAGTTTACTATTTTGGCTTAATTTTCATATCTAGATGTTATGTAAACGTGATTTAACCGCCCAGATCACTTAATAACATATTAATAAACATTCCTAAACACTAAAACATAACATCCAATTCAACCTTAAAGATCTAGTATAAAATTAGGGTTTTTGCACTTTTTTCTTCAAATTTCGATCTCTGATCTTTGCTACTGATCTTAGGATTGCAGGGGCTTGATATTGTATGATTGTAAGTGTTTAGGCTTTGTACACAAGGGCTTGATATGGTATGATTGTAAGTGTTTAGGCTTTGTAAATTTCGTAGGTCAAATGGTCAGCTTGATGTTCTATTTATAGGAATTCTAAAATTAGGGTTTTTAGGGTTCTTTTTCCAAATTTGGACTCTACAAATATCTAGCCTTGATACTTGTGCTACTCCCATCTGATCTAAATGACCTACTTGTGCTGGAGTGTGTGAAGCACAAGCTTGCACACTCCTAGCTCAATTTCTATTGGTTTAAATTTTATTTTTGATTTATTTACTTACTAATTAAACCTAAATTTTTACTAATTATGATTAGGATGTTTAATTATGTTTAGTAATACCTTAATTAAGCTAATATGTCATAATTAAGGTTTATCATTCATAATTTAGTGTTATTGAATCAAATTAGGATTTTAGGGTTTCCAAATTAGGGTTTAGGGTTTTCAATACTATAATTAGGGTTTAAATCTTGAATTAGGGTTTTGATATAAGTTCAATGATTCTTAATTAATATTATGATTCATTAATTAGAATCTAATTATATCACTTAATATTCTTGTATAGTAATTAGGGTTTTAATTTACCAATTCGGACAACTTTTACCAATTAAGGTTTCTATTTTAGTGTATCCTTTTAAACCCTATTTAACTTATTTTAGATTTTTATTAGTTAATATAATATTATATTAACTCCGAAGTACGACAAATCACTTTGTCATTTCTAAGCACGACACAACAGCTTACAAAAATAATTTGTCGAGATGCTTCTCGGTGAAATCGTCGGAAGCACGACAAATCATTTTGTCCGTGTAAGAACGACTCAGCTGCTTGGCGAAATTTTTTTATTTGACCTAATTCTTAAATAAAATACACAATCACATAATACAAAGTCGGAACATGAAATTTCATTTAATAACCACATAATTTACATATACAAATCTTATTAGGGTTCAGAATATTACAGCTGGATTCATCCTGCCAAAACATTTCTGCCAACGCTGTAGTACTGTTGATGTTGTACGCATAAATTTCCGCTTGACGTTGAGCAAGACTACTCTGCTGACGGTCCATGCGATCAAATCCCCGCTGTATCTGTGCGGCCACCAAATCAATCTGTCTAGTATGATGCCTTAAGTCTTGACGGATAGTCTCAACAAAATTGGGTGGCTGAACCGGATCCTCAGCATTAATAGGCTGTTCGACAGGCTGATCCTGTGGCTGCTCCTGTGGAATAATAAATCCTAAGCCCCGCAGGTGTGATTCGCCCCCAGCCCATATCTTATACCACACCATCAAAGAGTGATCAATCGGGGCTAATAGGGCCTGCATTACTTCATCATTATCCCACTGTACCCTAGCCTGGCGACATAACTCTGTAATCAACGATGGGTGAGGCAGCCCATCCGAAGTGCTTCCCTCAAGTCCACGCACAATAG
Organism: Aralia elata; assembly: GCA_034770075.1. Classification (NCBI taxonomy): domain Eukaryota; kingdom Viridiplantae; phylum Streptophyta; class Magnoliopsida; order Apiales; family Araliaceae; genus Aralia; species Aralia elata. Next base: position 75,570,417 of record CM068377.1, read on the forward strand.
ATTCATGTATGACTTTCCCAACGTCTACCATTTTTCCTTTGGCTATGCAAAATAGTAGAGCGGCCCACTGATTAATAACATCACTCATATGCCGACACGACATCAATTTAGCACAAATGAATGCATGCCACGCTTTTTCATATCTGCTCAACTTAGACGAAGAGAAGTGAACTGCTTCCTGCTGGTCTGTCAGTTTCCATTCAGTTCTTGGCTCACAAAGGGCTGCAATTATCTCACTGTAATCCAAATCCTGCTGCATATATTTCGTATACCCATTGCCATGAATCTTTTGCAAGCCGTAATAAGCATTGATCGCCTTTCGCCCAACATTTACGGATTTACCCCGAAACCATCACGGAATTTCCATCGGCCTCTTTAACATTTGCGTAAAATTCCCGTACAATATTGACCGCTGCTGGCTCAGGTTATGCTGTAAACGCCATCCACTTACGGCTTCTTATCATGTAAGCAACTTCCCCATCTTCCTGCTCATCTGGTAGCAAGCCTCGTTCAGGAATTAAAGATTTCCCGAATGACCAATTTTGATATCTATAGAATGCCTGAGGACTCACAAATCTCTTCTTGTCATACTTGCCGGAAGTTCCTGAACTTTCCCCTCTATGTCGTTTGGGCGCCATATGTAACTAAGGCTTGTAATCTGCTACCCTCAACTTAGAAAGGAAATGACCCAAAAACAACTGCAAAATTTCTTTGAGGCAATATATCGAACACGTGATATGCCACACTTGAAAAACTTTGTGTGTACTTCCCCCAAACTTAAAGCATCCAAATCGTGCCACAATATAGTCCACAACAATTCCCAAATGCAAGATAACAAAGTAAGTACTAACCCAACCCCAATTGAGCCAACACAAACTCAATTGGGTCCACAAGCACAACAAAGAAATTTCTCCAAAAATTAGCAATTCAATACGTAGCAAACAATTCCCAAGTTTTCAATGGCTCACAATATTATACTTACCGGCAATTAGAGCTCGTATCACATGTCCATACCCAAGTGTAAGTGAAGCCTCAATCCGTCGTGGCTATAGAGAGAGAAATTCGTGGCGGACTAAAGTGCTTACCGACAATTGATCGGAGATTGAATGAGGATTGATTGGTGTTAGGTTTTGTGGAAAAACTTCAATCGGCGAAAATGGGGGAAAGGGAAGGGAGAGGCGGCGGTTTGAGCAAAATAGAAGAAGGAGAAGGAAATTGATTTGGTTTGTGGAACAATGTTGCTCGACCAGGGTTTTTATTTTTTCAAAATTGCAGGTAGAGTGCCTAGGCGCTTGGTTTTGTTAAGGACTGAGCGCTTTAGGCTCTTGGTGGCAGTGTCTGGCTCTTTGGTGTAGCGCCTAGGCGCTTGACTTTGTTCAGGGTGGAGCGCTTTAGGCGCTTGGAGTTTGTTTAGCACATTGCAAGGCAGCGCCTAGTGTATATTTTATATACAAATACAATAGCAAATTAATATATTATTCTCTTATATTTTATTATAATAAAATTCTTATTAATATAATTAATAATTATATATAAAATAATATAAAATATAATTATAGAATAAAAAATAGAAAAAATACGGGGAATACTTTCAGGGAGCTTGACCTAGGCTTATTTTGAGCGCCTAGGCATTTGAGCCTTACTTAACCAAATTTCCAGTCCCTTCATGCTGATACCTGCAATCACTTAAACCCAAAAGCCAAGATTAGTTGCAATATATATATATATATATATATATATATATATATTTTGAAAATAAACATAACTAAACTAAGATGACATAGAGGCTAACAGTAGTGATTGAACTAAAGATAAAATAGGAAATTAAAACTCTGGGTTGCCTCCCAGATAGCGCTTGGTTTTATGTCCTCAGCTCGACTTTGTTTCTCCGTTCTAATCAGCAAAGCTCACAGATGTCTTTTCACGGTCGACGCGACCTTCATAGTAGTGTTTCAATCTCTGGCCGTTGACTTTGAAAATACGTTTTGACTCCGGCTCTTCAACTTCCACAGCTCCATGAGGAAAACCCTTGATAATAATGAATGGACCGGACCACCGTGATTTCAGCTTTCCTGGGAAGAGTTTTAGCCTCGAGTTATAAAGTAACACAGTTTGCCCCGGTTCAAACTTCCTGTCTATAATTTTCCCATCATGCCATCTCTTGACCTTCTCCTTGTACAACTTGGCATTCTCGTACGATTGAAGTCTGAATTCGTCCATTTGATTCAATTGCAAGAGGTGCTTTTCTCCCACCGCAGCCATATCAAAATTTAACTTACGGATAGCCCAGTAAGCATTGTGTTCCAATTCTACTGGAAGATGGCATGCTTTCCCGTATACCAACCTGTATGGTGACATCCCTATCGGTGTTTTATAAGCTGTCTGATATGCCCGTAATGCATCGTCCAGCTTGCTTGCCCAATCCTTCCGGCTAGGGTTCACTACCTTCTCAAGAATTCGTTTAACTTCACGATTCGATACCTCGGCCTGACCGCTAGTCTGTGGATGGTAAGCAGTTGCTATCTTATGAGTGACTCCGTATTTAGCAAGAACAGCTGAAAACAGCTTATTACAAAAGTGTGTGCCCTCGTCACTAATGATTGCACGAGGAGTTCTGAATCTAGAGAAGATATACTTGCGAATGAACTTCACCACCACTTTAGCATCGTTAGTAGGTGATGCTACAACTTCCACCCACTTTGAGACATAATCCACTGCCAGTAGTCTGTAAGAATTGCTAAAAGATGAGGGGAAGGGCCCCATGAAGTCGATGCCCCACACATCAAATAATTCAACCTCTAGAATCATGTTAAGTGGCACCTCGTGTCTCTTTGATATGTTGCCAACTCTTTGGCATCTGTCACATTTCAACACGAACACATGGGCATCCTTAAAAAGTGTCGGCCAGTAGAATCCACATTGTAATACCTTGGCTGCTGTTCTTTCTCCCCCAAAATGTCCACCATAGTCAGATGCATGACAATACTATAGGATACTCTCCATTTCATCTTCGGGAACACACTTTCTTATTAATTGATCTGCACACTGCTTGAATAAGAATGGCTCATCCCATAGATAGTGCTTCACATCATGTAGAAATTTCTTTTTCTGCTGACTTGTCAAATCCAGCGGAAACACCTTACCCACAATGAAATTTATAAAATCTGCATACCATGGTGTCTTCAACTGTACGGTAAACAATTGCTCATCTGGAAAAAACTCGTTGATCACTGTTTTATCATCCTTATTCAACTATGAATTCTCTAACCGAGATAAGTGATCAACAACTTGATTTTCTGTCCCTTTTCGATCCCGGATCTCCAAATCAAACTCCTACAGCAATAGTCTCCAGCGAATCAATCTCGGCTTGGCGTCTTTCTTAGCTATCAGATATTTAATAGCCGAGTGATCTGTGAACACAGTCACCTTGGTCCCAATTAGATACGAACGAAATTTATCAAAAGCACAAACCACTGCCAATAGCTCCTTCTCCGTGGTTATATAGTTTAGCTGAGCATCCAATAATGTCTTGCTAGCATAATAAATGGTATGAAAAGTCTTGTGTTTACGTTGGCCGAGAACCGCGCCAATCACAAAGTCGCTAGCGTCGCACATTAATTCAAAAGGATTACTCCAATCTGGTACTACTATGACAGGTGCAGTAATTAGCTTTTGCTTCAACACTTCAAAGGCTTCATAGCATGCCTTATCAAAATTAAACGGAACATCCTTCTCCAAAAGACTACACAATGGCTTTGTGATTTTGGAGAAGTCTTTTATAAATCTTCTATAAAACCCTGCATGTCCCAAAAAACTCCAAATACCCTTAACTGAAGATGGCGGAGGTAGGTTCTCAGTGGTTTCAAGCTTCACCCTGTCTACCTCGATTCCTTTTGCAGAAACCTTATGACCCAAAATTATCCCTTCTTGGACCATAAAATGGCATTTTTCCCAATTCAAGATCAAGTTTGTCTCCATACACCTTTTGAGCACAAGAGTGAAATTGTCCAAACAATGATCAAATGAATCTCCAAAAACTGAGAAATCGTCCATAAATACCTCGAGGTTATGCTCCACCATATCAGAAAAGATGACCATCATACACCGTTGAAACGTCGCAAGAGCATTGCATAACCCAAAAGACATTCTTCGGAAAGCAAATGTACCGTAAGGGCATGTGAATGCCGTTTTTTCCTGATCTTCGGGTACTATGGCTATCTGATTGTAACCTGAGTAACTGTCCAAAAGGCAATAATACCCGTGTCCTGCAAGCCTGTCCAACATTTGATCAATAAATGGTAAAGGAAAATAGTACTTCCGAGTGGCCTTGTTCAACTTCCTATAATCCATACAAACTCGCCAACCCGTGACTGTTCGAGTAGGGATCAATTCATTATTCTCATTCACCACTACTGTCATCCCCTATTTCTTTGGCACGCATTGAACGGGACTTGCCCATGAGCTATCAGATATGGGATAAATAATTCCTGCATCCAACCACTTTAGGATTTCCTTTTTCACTACCTCCTTCATAATGGGGTTAAGTCTTCTTTGCTGCACAACAATTGGTTTTGCTTCCTCTTCCAGCAGGATCTTATGCATACAAATTGATGGGCTTATTCCTTTGATATCTGCAAGACTCCACCCAAAAGCTATTTTGTATTGCCTAAGTACCCTTAACAATTTTTCCTCTTGAACTGCATCCAGTGAAGCAGAAATTATGATTGGCAAAGTAGAAGACGAACCCAGATATGCATACCGAAGATGGTTAGGCAGTGGCTTGAGTTCTAAGACTGGTGGTTCTTCTAATGATGGTTTGACCTTATCTGCTAGTTTTCCCAAGTGTTCCAAGGTTTCAAACTTTGGCCTGACTTGTGTAAACTTTGGAGCTGAATCTAACATCTGGGCCAATTCTAACACAACTAAGTCTTCAGACATGTTTTCATTCACCAGTGTCACTTCTAGAGGATCTTTGTTCACTGCTTTGATAAATGCTTCCTTACTCGCCCCCTTAATCAAGTCAACCCTGGAGTATTCTTCCTCTTCCTTCAGAAATTTCACAGCCTTGAACACGTTGAAAGTTATCTCTTCATCTTGGACCCTCATTGTTAACTCTCCTTTCTGTACATCAATTATTGTCCTACCCGTAGCTAAAAACAGGCGCCCAAGGATAATTAGTATGTTACTATCTTCCTCAAAATCAAGGACTATGAAATCCACAGGGAATATAAATTTATCTACCTTTACTAGTACATCTTCCACTATTCCTTCTGGATAGGTAAGTGATCTATCGGCATGCTGTAGAGTGACATTTGTTGGTGTAGCTTCTTTCAACCCAAGCTGTTGATAGACCGATAGTGGCATAAGGTTGATACTAGCCCTAAATCACACAGACATCGGCTAAAAAATTGAGTTCAATTATGACAGAATGGTGAAGCTACATGGATCCTTCAACTTTGGTGGCAACTTCCTTTGTAGAATGGCACTACATTCCTCCGTCAATGCTACCGTCTCAAACTCCCCTAACTTCCTCTTTCTTGCGAGAATATCTTTCATGAATTTAGCGTAGCTGGGCATTTGTTCTAGAGCATCTGTGAATGGGTTGTTAATCTGCAGCTTTTTGAATACTTCTAAAATTTTTGAGAATTGTCTATCTAGCTTTTGCTTTTGAAATCTCTGTGGGAATGGCAAAGGTGGTGTAGCTAGAATCTGTTTTTCTTCCTTTTGTTTTTCTAAAACTTTTCCCTCGGATTTGTCTGCTGAATTTCCAACCACTGATTCATCTTCCTTCTCAACATTAGCTTTCTTATGTTCGTCAGACTGCGCAACCAACTCCTTCCCACTTCTGAGTGTAACTGCTTTGCACTATTCATTCCCATCTTTCCTTGGATTCTTCTCAGTATCACTCGGTAACGACCCTTGAGGTCGGTTATTCAAAGCACTAGCTATCTGCCCAATCTGGTTTTCAAGATTCTTTATAGCTGCTGATTGGTTCTTTGTTGTTACTTCAAACTAAGTCACCATTCTTGCTAACAACTCTTCCATTTGAGATATTTTATCAGGTTGATGAGGTTGTTGAGCATATTGCTGCGACTGAAATCCCGGTGGGTATGCTTGTCTTGGAGCTTGATGTTGTTGCTGATTGTTGCTCCAAGAAGGATTTGTGTTATTCCTCCATCCGAAATTGTAGTTATTTGGATTGCTGCCCTGTTGTCGATTGTAATTGAACACAAATTTTGTTGATTCAGAATTTATCGCACACTGGTCACTCAAGTGATTCCCTGCACATAACTCACACACCGTCTCCATTTTCTGAACACTCTGAATTCCAAGTGAATCTATCTTCTTTGTAAGAGCAGAAATTTGAGCTGTCACTTGGGCTGATAAAGCTTTCATTGCATCCACTTCATAAACTCCGGCTGGCTTTGGCTGATTCAATCTTGCAGTTGGCCACTGGTAGTTGTTAGCCGCCATTGTCTCAAGCAACTGATATGCCTCATCACAATTCTTAGCCATAAGAGCTCCACCTGCTACAGCATCTATACTTGACCTCACTATATTATTCAACCCGTTATAAAAGATCTGCACTTGCAACCAATTAGCTACACCATGGTGTGGGCACTGTCTCAACAGGTCTTTAAACCTTTCCCAGGCTTCATACAATGATTCTGAGTCATGTTGAACGAAAGAAGTGATATTAGTCCGCATTTTTGTTGTCTTTGCAGGCGGGAAAAACTTTGCGAGAAACTTCTGAGCTAAGACATTCCAAGTGGTAATTGAACCTGGCGGAAGTGAATGAAACCAACTCTTAGCTTTATCTCTAAGAGTGAATGGGAACAATCTGAGTCTTATAGCATCTTCTGTCACTCCTTGATATTTGAACGTATCACAAATTTCCATGAAACTAACCAAATGATAGTTTGGGTCATCATTTGGCAACCCTCCAAATTAAACGGAATTCTAAATCATCTATATTGTTCCAGGTTTTATCTCGAAACTAGCAGCAGTAATAGCAGACCTCGTGATACTCGACTGAATTTCGGTAACTTGCGGCATAACATAATCCCGCAATAATTTTTGCTCCTGTTCAGCCACTTGATCTTGGTTCTCCATTGTTTCTCGTGTTTCTTTAACCCACTTACGCAACCGCTTAAACCGCTTTTCAATATCGTCCTCGTAGGGTTTAAGCTCTGGCTGTTTCGATCGTGTTTGCATACACGAGAAAAATGCGCCTGTAAATAACAGAAAAATAACAGTTTAAATTAGGATTAACTCTATCGAATTTAATAATAACAAAATATTAAATTAAGATCCCCGACAACGGCGCCAAAAACCTGTTGCCTAATTTCTAAATAACACTTAACACGCAAGTATACGCGTTCGTTTATAATATTCGGCAAGCAAGGATATCGTTCCCACGAGGAAATAACTTAATATCTATCAATTATCAAAAATAATTTAATTAATCCTATTTAAATTCTGAATCTTGGTTTTAAGTTGAAAATGAAAAATGACTAAAATTAACTAATAGATAATGTTCACAAGAATAAATCACAGATTTAATGAGTTAAGATTACAACTTCCCTTGGTATTTCATTTAAATCAATTTACTGACTATTTAATACAGATAGTTAACATGAATCAATAACCCAAAACTCTTCCCAGATTTCATACACTTCTTCCGAATGATACGTAAACAAATCCTCATAAATCTAGCAATCAAGCAATAGAATTATAAAGAACACCCTAGTTAATTAACTCACTATATTCCTATGTGAATCAAATTAATTAGGGTTTTAAGCTCAAGTTCTTTCAGTGGTTACAAAAGACACGCAGGTATATTCCTATCCTATATGCTAATCATATTAATACTATTCAGATTATATAAACAGATGTTATTATATCCAGATCTAAATCTATATTCCATTTTCCAATTTTATATAGATTATCCCAATAACTGTTGGCCAAACAATTATTCAACAAGCACAAGATATAATAAATGATTCAATGAAAACTAACTTATATTAAATAAGAAGCATCAATTTAAAATTCATACCAAGTTCCTTTGCAATCTTAATTGGAAATTAGTTCATAACAATGAAAGAAAACATCGTCCAAATTGTAAAATTAAACATCCCAAAGAATTATAAGAATCAAAGATTTAAAAAGGGAATAGAAGAAACTATTTGGTTGCTCCTAATCTTCTTCTTGATCTCCAGCCCTTGCAATCTTTCTTCGTGTTCTCCTCTTTTTGTTTCTGCAAAACTCTTGTTACGCTCTATTCTTAAGTCTTCTCCTAATATATTAGTCAAAATCCTTGTTCATATTTCTGATTGGCTTCAAAAATTCCATCTCAGCCGCACAAACAACACCCAATTTCGTAGTAGAGCGCCTAGGCGCTCATTTTAGTTCAAATCCAAGCGCCTAGCGTTTGGCCAGGACCAAGTAATTACAAAAATGCCATTCAGCCCAATTTTTAATCCTTTTTAATTCTTTTATCCGCCAAAATGACTCTTATGCTCCTCCAGCTCCATCCTACAATAAACAAATACAAAAGCAAATAAAATAATACTAAAGACACTTAAAGATAACAATAATTAAGTTTAACAATACCTGATTCATAAGTATAAAACCCACCCATCATTGGTTCTGTGGTTGAAAAGAATTGCAGGAGAATCAGGTTTTGAGTTATGAGTGAGTGTGTACGGTTATTGTTCTATGATAACTGAGTTGGGTATTTGTGTTGAACGTATGAGAGTTATCTATGTGGATATGTTCTGATTTGGAGGATGTTTTGTGGGGAATGCCAGAGTTATTTTTGTGAGTTGGTTGATGGGGTATTAGTCAGGGTTCTGTGATAAGTATGGATGTTCAGTGTTGTTTAATTGAATTTAATACCTTCGATAGTTGGGAGAATGAGTTAGATTAGTTTTTTTGATGATTCTTGTTTTGTTTACATGAGGACATGTAAAGTCTAAGTGTGGGGGAATTTGATAGGTTCATAATATTCGATTATTTTCATTCCTTTATGCTTAGTTTAACTGTATGTTATCTGTTATATGAACTGAATTAAGATGTTGATAGATCTTTGGAAGAATTAGAGTGATTTGGTGAATTATGGAGTCTAATGCTAAATTTTATGTTGTTTTGCAAAAATATTATATGATCAGCATCGACACTCTACGATCATGAAGAGAGCTCTACGTTCGTAGTGTTACAGTGATAGCCTGAAAGCTCTACGATCGCAAGAAGGTTAAGGCAGAGTCACGCGACGATTTGATTTAGTACTCTACGTTCGTTGGGTGGCTGAGAACTCTACGATGGTGTTGTCAACTTGACGATTGTCTCAAGTTCACTCTACGTCTGACGAGAGAACTTTATGATGATCGAAACCTGGTACTCTACGATTTCGAGTAGTTTGACTCTACGATGGCATGGCTACTCTACGAAGTGCTAGAGCGGAGTATTACTCTATGATTTTGGTCGACTTTGCAGATTTCCTATTCTAAGTAGGATTTGAGTGCTAGAGTTCGATTCGTATGAGGATTTGGAGATGGAATTATATTCTTACATGGAAAGTATCTCTGAGTATGGGAAGTAGAGTTTGATATAGAATCTGAAAACAAATAAAGAAACTGAATCTGAACTGAGATTTGGAAAAGGAAACTGAAGAAGATTTGGATTTGGAAACTTAAATCTAATTTGATAAGGAAGCTACTTAAAGCTGGACTTCAGAGATTGACAGGGATTTAGAATCCTACCATATCTACAGATTGAAGACTTCCAAAGTAGAGTAGGATTAGAATTCTTCTAGGGTTAACTTATAAATACCTATCACTTGTAATCAGTTGAACACAATTCATCATCCATTATTCTTGATCTTAGATTATATTTAGCATGCTAGCTTACTTATTTTATTCAGTTTTGAAGGGATGTGGAACCATATTTACAGTTAATATAAAAATTGAGTTATATTATTGATTCCTTCGTGCGTGAAATTTATTCTGATAATCCGGTCGAATTTCTTATATGTTACTCAGTTTACTAATTTTGTTTCTACATGATTAAATTGGTGAATTGTTATCATCTGCTAGATTAAGGTATAATATTAAGCGAATGATGTCATATTTGATCACAGGTAGTACTTAGTAATATTTGATTGTGGACAAGTTTTTGGATATTATTAAGATTATCAGAAGGCAAGTTAAATAATCTCTGATAGTGTGATTGTTGCTTGGAACAACCTAATTCTCTAATCCTTAATGCTTCTGTCATATTAAATCTAAACTAATAGTTTTAGGTTATATAACAGTTAGAGTCTAGTGGGGGCGATTGTCACATTAGATTTAAAACCTAAGGAGAATTTTGAATAATTGAGCGATTGCTGATCATCTAGGGTTGTTAATTTCATTGAAGGAAAAAATAATATTAACTTGATTATTTTATTACTGTAAATTGGTGAAGCTGAACTGAAGAACTGAAGCATTTATATATTTGATAATCTTTATTAATTTAATTATGTTTTCCTTTGTTAATTACAATTGATTCCAAAAACCCCCCAATCTTTATTTCTTGTTTATAGTTAGAAACATTAGAATAAATTTAAAGCAATATCAATTATCTGTGGGATCGATCCTTACTTACTACTGTGCTAGTTATTTGAATTCATAGAGTGCAAGTGAGGTTAATTTTGGATTGCTTAACGACAGCTCTCCCAAGATGCCCCCCACCAAAGATGCAAAAAATGTTGAATAGCTTTCTAGGGAAAGTTTCCTACTTAAGGAGATTCATGCCAGCATTGGCAGAAGTGACAGAACCTTTGGGGAAGTTGCTAAAAGGAAAAGCAGAATGGGACTGGGGGCAAGACTAGTAACAAACCTTCGAGAAGGTAAAAAGAATTTTGGCTTCAACACAAACAATGGTAGTACCACAGAGAGGAATACCGTTGCAGTTGTACATCACATCTACCGCAAAGTCTATAGGAGGATTGATCACACAGAAGGTAGATGGAGAAGAAAAGCTTGTGTACTACATCAGCTAGGTAATTAGAGGACCACAAACCCGGTATTCACAAGTGGAGAGGCATTGCTTGGCATTGGTATTCATGACGCAAAAAAAACGACATTATTTTCTGACACATGAAGTAAAGCTTGCAACGAGAACTGACCTGATCAGATACTTGTTAATTAGGCCAGCATTAGTAGGAAGACCTACAAGATGGATGATGATCCTTTCAGAGTATGACATCAAGTGTGTAACACCGAAGGCAATTAGATGTCAAGCCTTGGAAGAACTGCTCGCTCAATTTTCGAACGGAGAATATGAACCTCTCTCCGAGGATCTTTTAGGAGAAGAGGTGGAAGCCATTGACGTTGTGGATAAAGACTCAAAATGGTGGAGTCTAGCCTTTGACGGGTCGTCTGTAGAAGGTAAAGGAGGAGCAGGAGTAGTGTTGACCACCAAAGAAGGAAAAGAACTGGCCTTGTCATACAAACTAGATTTCCCTTGCACGAATAATGAAACAGAATATGAGGCGTCTATATTGGGATTGTTGGCAGCTCAAGAGTTGGGAGCCAAACGTCTTAAAGTAAAGGGAGATTCAAATCTGATAGTGCAACAAATAAGAGGTCAATTCGCAGTGAAGGAACCCATCTTGGCACCATATCGAACTGTAGCACAAAAAGTGATGGAAGCTTTCAAGAAGGTGGTGATTGAGTATGTGCCAATAGGACAAAACAAACAAACTGATGCATTAGCAACAGTAGCATCTCAAGTGTATGTCCAAGGAGAAGACTTGGATGTGAAGGTAATGAAGAGAACCCTCCCAACCACAGTGCTAGACTTGTTCCCTAATGACATGACAGATGATTAGAGACATGACATCTCCCATTAATTACAAACAAATGAGGGAATAATATCACCAGTGGAACTTTAGAAATACAACATTATTAAGGGAGTCTTGTATTACAAAGAAGTAGATGGTGTATTGACACGATGCTTGGGGAGGCAAGAAGCGAATAAAGTTTTACATCAGGTGCATGAAGAGAACTGCAGATTGGCAGATATTGGGCTGTATCATAGGTTGCAGCGCCAAGGGCATTATTGGCCCGAAATGAAGAAGGAAGCAGATGCACTTCAACGACAATGTGTTTCGTGCCAAGAATACCCTGGGGAGGAGGAATGCACCTTCATTGATGACATAGCGGATTGACAAATCCCTTATGTGGAGTTTTTATAAAGCGGTTGTCTTCCTACCGAAAAGAAGGACGCAGTTATAATAAAGAAGAAATCACAATGATTCTTCTTACAAAATGGAGAGTTGTTTAGAAGAGGGTTCAATGGCAAGCCCTAACGGTGTTTGGAGTTAGGCGAGACCAAAGATTTGGTCTATCAAATACACAAAGATGAACACCAAGGGGGAGCCAAGTTGTATAAACAACTTATTGATCACGGTTACCACTGGCCAAAAATAGAAGGAGATTGCTTAGAGTTTGTCAAGAAATGACATGTTTGCCAAATTCATGGGAATTTGATTCATCCTCCCACTGTGGACCTACGGACCATAGCAATACCATGCCCCTTTCATACATGGGGAATGGATCTTATAGGTCTCATTCATCCTAATTCCAAAGGCAATATATGGATCATGACTGCCACTAAGATGTATACAAAGTGGGTAGATGTGATCCCTTTGAAAAGGGCTATGGGGCTAGTAGTGGCAAATTTCATCAAGGAATATATCATTTGTCATTTTGGAATCCCGAAGATCATTTTATCAGATAATGGAACTCCCTTCATCAATAAAGACGATAAAAGTTTGATGGAAAGATACAGGGTGAAGCATTACAAATCATCACCTTATTATCCAAAAGGCAATGGACAAGCAAAGGCCACAAAAAAAAACCTTAATCAAGATTTTATCAAAAACCCTAGATGATCACCCGAAAACATGGGCAAGCAATTACCAAAAGCATTATGGGCATATCGAACTTCAAAAAGAAAGTCTACGGGTGAAACCCCATATACTTTAGTCTATGGTGAAGAAGTTATCTTGCCCCCCGAAATAGAAATCCCTTCAGCTAGGATATGAGACTCCGAAGCTTAGTCGAGGAAGAGAATCGACCAGCTGCCCTAGAGGCTTTAGCTGACTTCCGAGACAGAGCTAAGAAAAAACTGGAACGGTATTATGAAAGATTGTGATGACAATACAATACCGCAGTAATACCGTGAGAAATTCTGATGGGGGACTTGGTGCTCAAGACAGCGAATTAAGTCATGATGCCGCCAACCACTAACTTCTACCCCAAATAAGAAGGCCCATATAGGGTACGAGAGATCTTTGAAAGCGGGTATTATAAAATATCTCGTGTGAGATCAAATGCTATCTCAGGCCCACTAAACTTGGAATGGGTAAAGAAATATTACACATAAGATGGTCATCACAAAAAGTTATACTTTCAACTTTAAAAGTCAACGAGGCACCTGACTATAAGTCCCCGAACCTGAAAAATTTATACTTTCAACTCTAAAAGTAATCGAGACACCTGACTATAAGTCCTCGGACCCGACAAGTTATACTTTCAACTTTAAAAGTGACTGAGGCACTTGAATATAAGTCCTCAAACCCGAGAAAGTTACAGTTTATCTCTAAAAGTGGCGAACGTTATGCTTTTTCTGACAAAAAAACAAGATTTATTATTGTTTTTTATGAAAATCTGAAACGTTATACTTTTCATTAAAAGTAACCTGAATATCAATAAAATGTCAAACTTTCACTCATACTTGAATATTTTTTTTATTTTAAAAATATGGGTTCAAGTATTGGTTTGCGAGAAATAAAAAAAAACATGTTTTTAATTAAAAAATTTCATGTTTACTCTTATATTATGCATATTGCTGTCTTGGAGTATTAATTTGAATAACTTAGGATTTAATGTCAAACATTGGGTCTTAATAAAAAATTCAAGTTAAAGGCAATCAATAATGCTAAAGAAACTCTATCATGATAAATGAAATATATATATATGTGAATGAGTTCTTTGATACAAGAAATGAAAAAAAAACTACAAGTTAGCAATGGCAGCATCCCGAGTCTTCACATTTGCTGTCCTCAGTCTCTTAATCTCTCAGGTAGTTGACTCCAAATCCCAAAGCTGGGTCTTCAATTTGGTTACGACCTCTTCAAGATCAGAAAGATGTACCGAAAATGACTCATCCTCATCCTGACAAACAGTGACCTCCGAGCGTAGTGCAAAACTAGAACTAAGAAGATCCAGCCTAGAATGAAAAGGAGACATATCAAAGCCCACAACGGAGAAGTCATTAACTTCACCACTAAATCTATCCAAGTCTTCTGCTCGCAAAGAATGGAGAGAAAGATTGTGCAGCTCGAGAATAAGGCTCGTAAGTCAGTCTAAAAAGAAGGCCTGAACGGGAACCATCCGAATAATCAACTGGTAAAGCATCTGTGGGAACCGAGTTAAAAGACGATCGAGGATTTCCTAGCTGGAAGAGGATATCTGAAAACCCGTCCAATGCACAAGATCTCCAATTGGATTGAAGGACACTCTAGCAAGAGCCACTTTGGAAGCAACTATAGAATCCATTGGGGTAAGAGCTGTAGGAATAGGCGGCTACAATGCTACTAGTGACTCCTTGAAGCCTTAGCTGGTAGGAGGATAACCAAGGTCACTAAATGGCGAGGTGGCAACCTCAGGATTGAGAGAATCAAATAAGGCAAGCACCTCAACGGGCAAAGACAAATCCTTCATCTTATCAGCTTGAAAAGTGAAATGAAGCAGCACAATGAATAGTGAAGAAAGGGAGAAAAAACTTTAAAGATAAATGTTTTATTAATTAAGGAGAATACTCATAAGGTACCCACTTGAGAAGTTATCATATGACTTTACAGAAAGTAAAATATCGGTGGCCCCACCAAAAGAGCTAGCAGTTGTACCCTCCCTGTCAAGTGAAGCCCTAGTAGAATCCTTCTGGCGAGGATGGAAATCAACAATAGGCTCTGAAGGATTCTCCCTCGAAGAAGGTGGATTCGTGGCCATAGGATCATCAGCATCAACATGGGTATCACCGGTACCCTCAAGGCTGTCATGTGGAGATGTTATAGGATGGCGTGAAGAGGGAGGTATACCACCCACAGCAAGACTCGAGCTCACATCAGACAAAGAATCCTTAGCATCAAGACTGACGCAATCATCCCATGGTGAAAAGGACTCGACGACAATAGTGATAGGTTAGGGAGGCTCACAAGTAGTGGAAGTCACCGCCTCACTTGCAGTACCCATAAGAAACCCAATGGGAACATCATCATCCTCCTCGTCATCCTCCTCGACAATTTGAAAAAATAAGGCAATAATGACATTAGGATACTTGGAATAAATCATGAAAATATTAAAAGAGACAAATGAAAATACCATAAAGCTAAACCACAAGCTTTCTACGTCTCTTGGTCGAATCCTCGGCTGCTAGTGTACTAGAACCAGCATCATCATGTGGGTGTTTCGTCAACGGCTTCAAAATAAGCGGGGTCCCATTTGACATTCGCCTAATGACAGAGCGACCAGCCGGGCCCACGATAGAATATGCAGGGGGCACCACCTCAGAAATAGTACCAATGGGTGCTCTCATCCTAAAATGAGTAACTCTCATCTCCTCAGCAGCAGAGGATCCCTAGGGAGGAGCTAGAGGAGGCATCCGAGACGGAGATACCCGAGATGAAGCCCGTGGAGGAAGACGCCTGGAAGTGGTAGGAGCCTGAGCTGGAGGAACATCGGGAGGATTCCAAAGAAGACTCTCTGCCGATTGAAGAGGAGGAGACTTGGGCATTGAAGCCTCACGCTCAAGAAGCCAAGTGTTGGTTGGCTAACTCTCTGAGCGGGTGTTAAGTTTAGGGGAACATAATAACTTGGCCCATCGGAGATGCTTAGGAGCAGAAACCGGTAACGATCAAAGCATAGTCTCATCCTGCCACGTTTTAAGATTGATGAGCCAATAGTTGCGATCACTAACAGCATAACGTCCTTCCCGAGAAGCATCTAGAATGACAAAAGGGAGAGGACCATAATGAGCAGTCGGGAGTCTCGAAAGCTCCCATGAGTGAGATACAGGGACAAAGCTATCAAGAGTACTCTCATAATCCCATCTGGCAAGAACGGTCGAAAGGGCGATACTGATCGAAGCCAAACTGTAACATAACCCTTTGAGGAGAGTAAAGAACGGTGCCAAACTCATCATCCTTAACAAAGTATGGAAGCTCCGCGGCTCGGAGGAATAAGAACCAAGAAAGCGAGGACCCGTGCAATCCCTCGACGCTCGAGGAGTGGAAGTCGTTCCTATAAAAATGAGGCAGAAGACCACCCTCCGGGACTATAGTGTAGGGACGAGCAATGAAACATGAAAAATCATCAATGTAGAGCCGCAAGTGCAAATTATCCCTATGATCAATCCAGCGAGAGGTGCGGGAAACAATATTCGGCGATGAGAAAAGAGGTGGAGGCTTCTTCTTCTTCTTGGAGAAGTGCAATGAGGTAGAATGGCCCTGAAAACACTCGAGGAGGAAGATCTGAAGAAAAGAGCCCAGAACAAAGCATTTCACGTCATACCTAAACAAATGAGAAAATATTGATAAACGAAAGGAAAGTGCAGTACGAAAGACAATTGATACAGAAATGAGTAAAGCTGAAAAAGGATACCTTCCAACAGATTCCCTCATGGCAAGGATAATTTCATCCAAGCGACGATACAAGGTCCCCAAGAAAAGAGGAGCAAGGGGAACTTGTAAACCCCAAGTTAGTAGAGCAGCCAAGCTAACCATGCGAGTCAAAGGACCATCTGTTGGCAAGTCGGGGAAGATAAAACGAGATAGCCACATAGTCAGATAATTAGCTAGGGGAAAAGGGCACTGCTCTTCATGAAGAGCGAGGACGGACTCGCTGTTAGTGGAACTATCCCAGTGACCGGACTTGTAATCTCAAAAGAAGTGGCGAACTCAAGATAACCAGGAAGTCTTTTGTTGGTTAGGGGTCTCAAAGTCTGAAAAGGAGTTTATTACCCTGAAACCATGATGTGTAACTAGAAGCCCGCCTAAAGGCCCTGTCAAATATGTAACATACTCGGCATCCTGAGAGGGCAGGCTGGATGGACCGCACGAAACTGAAGCGGCAGCAGGAAGGCTACAAAACATAGTTCATAATAAGTACATAATCCAAGAAAAATGAGGATAATGAAGGAGCGAAACGAAAGAGAAACTTACTGGTAAATAGCATACACATCTTCTAGAGTAAGGATGAATTCCCCCCAAGCAGTAATAAAGGTGCAAGTAGAGGAGCACTAACGGGAAAGTAGTAGAGTAAGAGCATCATGGTCCTGATGGATACGAAGATCCCTACACAACTAGATCAGCGCAAAATACCGGCAGCTTCAAGCATCCTCACATGACCGGGATTTCTGAGGATCTCATCAGTCCAATGCTGCCATCGCTGAAGGCGATTGGATGAGTTAGACAAGAAGCGAACGGGGCTAAAAGGGTACTCCTGCTTCTCAATACACATGCGGGGAATACGATCAAAATGGGAAAAATTCTCCCGACTTTCATAAGCCACAACGTATAGAAACAGACCTTCTTTGTCAGGCGGAGGAAAAGCTGAACAATCATAATTCTTCACTTGTTCCCAAAAGACATCAAAGGGTCCATCGAAAGGAGCTCTGCCCCATTCACTGATGAATGGGACTTCCTTAGTAATTTTCGGGTCTGTGGAACGTTCGCTGGAATTAGCCTGCAACAAGAAAAACTTAACATGAGAATTCTGGGGAACAAGAAAAGAAAGTGAAAAAAGCATTTGAAATTAAGTGCTTACCATGGCAAGAAAGAAGGTCCGAGACTCAAATGAAAAGACTTGGTCAGAAAAAGACAGATCACGAACACCTGAAAAGAAGAAAAAACGAAGTAAGCCAAAAGACGAAAAATTACCCAAGGCTTGGCCCCCTAGGGTTCGACCACCCTAGATTCGACCACCTAAGGTTTGGCCACCGCTAGGGTTTGGCCACCTAGGGTGGTCCAATTGCAGTGTCTCATTTTCCTTCATACTTCTTTATTTGGTCGTTGGAGTTAAGCACCGCTTCGAGTTCCCAAAATCATCAATCTTTCTTTATTATCCGAGGGAAAAAACTAAGATATGATCAAGGTAATGTGGCTCGAAAACAAAAGAAAGATTAGAGTTACCTGAAAGAAAAAGCAAGAAAGAGCACAAATATGAGAATCGATTCGAATAAAAGGGTAGAGAAAGAATGAAAAAAAAATGTAAAGGATGAAGCCAAAGTCCCTAGGTTCGGCCCCTTATAGGGTTCGGCCTCCCATAGGGTTCAGCCCCTAGGGCTCAACCACCTAGGGAGCTCTCCTCTCGTACCTTTAATTCCTCCTTGCTCGATGAATCAACTGCTCGGAATGAATGTTTTTTCGCCGTGAAAAAAAATTTGTAGTCTTTTTTAGAGAATATTCGGAGAAAAAACTAAAATCCTGTTAAGGTGAGATGGCCCGAGAAAGAAAGACTACAATCACTTGGAAAAAAAAATAGATGAAGCAATCACGAAAGATTAGTTCAGAGGATTACATATGATATACTGCCAACATCAATCAAGGCGTTGCCAGCACATATGAGAGGAGCTCTGGTTGGGCCATCTTTAAAGGACATATGATCAAAAGTCCAATGGTGTTACAATCCTTAGTCACCATTCGTAGCAGTACAGATTTAAAGGCATGGCACATTAAGATGAAAGAAGGATTTGGTTGAAGGAAACAATAGAATATAGTAAACGTGAGAGCCTGACTAGTTACCAGTCAGTACTGCATATTTTATCTCACTAAAATTAATACTACCACTGACATAAGTGAAGTGCCCGCAGGATCAAACCTATTGTTACGATTAATCTACATATAATCATGGAAATATTATATTATAGACATATAATCATATATAATCATGGGAATATTAATCTACATATATAATCATGGGATGAGAGTCATTCTCGCCTTTTGCTTCAGTATGTATAAAAAAATGTGATAAACTCAAACTGTACCATTCGTAGTTTGGCGTACCTGTCCCACGAAGGAAAAGCCCTGCTTCGGTTTCGTTTCTTTGAAGTCCCAAGTATATATATACGGCTCCCAAGTATATATATAAATATAAATACTTAACTTCCTCCCCTCTATGTCCAAATCGATTTTGGAGTATCTGAATATAATCCTAATTGACTTCGAATTATAAACCAGGTTTAGATAGTAAATTGTATTGAGTATACGGCTCCCAAGTATATATATAAATATAAATACTTAACTTCCTCCCCTCTATGTCCAAATCGATTTTGGAGTATCTGAATATAATCCTAATTGACTTCGAATTATAAACCAGGTTTAGATAGTAAATTGTATTGAGTTTATCATTTTGTAAAGGATTAATTGTAAATTATACCCTGAAGTGTACATTTTTTTTACCATTCGTACCCCAATATTTAAACGCTCATATCCCGCTACCCAAAGTACACATAAGTAAGCATAAGTGACTAATTTTCAGCCAAAAAAGTGGCTGAAACTGCCACGTGTTCCGGTAAAGGGAGTATAAGTACGGTTTGTTCGTATATTTTTACATTTGACTGTATAAAATCAACTTAAAAATAATTTTATATTAATCTTATTCAAATAAAATACCAATCATCTTCAAATACCCAAAAATAATGTAATTTCTTTTTTCTCTTCGTCATTATCTTCCCCAACTACCATTAAACTCAAAAAATTTAAAATCCAAAATACCCGAATCATTCATCAAACCTAAATCTAAAACACAAATTAAGGAAGAAATCTAAATCTGAAGCATGTTCTCTCTCTAAAATATGAAACCCAAATCTGAAAACTATGTTCTATTAAAACTCCCAAAAGCCAAATTATTCATGAAACCCAAATTTAAACACAAATTGGGGAAGAAATCTAAATCTGAAGCATGTTCTCTCTTTAAAATATGAAACCTAAATCTGAAAACTATATTCTATCAAAACTCCCAAAACCCAACAATTTTCTATTCAATCCCTATAAACTCATAAATCTCTAATTCTCTGTAATTTTTTATGGGTATTCACTCATTCATTCAAAAACAAATCAAAAAACCCAAATCCATTTATTTTTAATATCATATAATCATGGGTTTAAAATCTCTGTTTAACCGGAAAAAGAAATGGAGTATTCCATCTCTAAATCCAACGCCAATGGTATCGCGAACCCCTTCCCTAAACTCACGTGTCCAAATCGCGGAAGAACTGGAATAAGTCTTCAAGAAATTCGACGTTAATGGCGACGACAAGATCTCTATCGCCGAGCTGTGATAAGTGCATAATTTTTATATATATTGTTTCCTTTATCTTTAGTTTATTGCATGTTTTATTGAATATATGCACTTATTATAGTGCTTATTGATTTCAGGAGGATTCAAAGTCAAAAGTAAAAAAAGATTGAAAACCGGAGCAAAAACGAGAAAAAGACAAAAATTGGATTTTCAGGCATCTTTGCCCCGGCGAGAAGCTCTCTGTCCAAGTTCGCCCCAGCTCCTTCTGAAACTGCCCCGACCCAGACCTCTCTATTGTATCTTGCCCCGACGAGTTCAATTAGTGTAATCCAGTTCGCCCCAGCAAACTGGTCGGGAAAGAAAAAAATAATTTTATTTTAGGTAGGATTTTTGAGGAGTTCTAATTGGTTTTAGATTGTTATTTCTTAGTAACTTAGGATATTATATTAGGACTATAAATACATGTTTTTAGTCAGATATGAGGGGGACAACATCTATATTATCATCTACATTGGAATTTAAACCCTAGTTTTGTAAGATTGAAGGCATGTCGAGCTAAATTCTTTATTTCAGTTCTAAGGAATGTTGAACCTTCTTTATAATTAATGGTTTGATCAAGTTACTTTATTTATTCCTTCTTGTATGAAATTCATTTTTGATAATCTAATTTAATTGTTGAATGCTATTTGGCTTAATTGATTTGATTTCTGTAGAATTGAATTGGTTAGCTAACATTATATGCTAGATTAAGGAATAATATTACGTGCAATTAATATTGTTCCTAATTACAAGTAGTAATTAGTAATGCATGATTGTGGACAAATTTTTGAGTATTGCTAAGATTATCAGAAGACAGGTTAAATAATCCGAGCTTGTGTGATTATTGCTTGGAATAGTCTAATTTCCTAGTTCTGAATGTTTCTGTTATATTAAATCTAGAGAGCTTGTTCTAGGTTGTATGATAGTTAGAATCTCGTGAAGAGCTTGTTTCACTGAGTGATAGTCTAAGGGAAATTTCAGATAGCAGGGCTTATTGTTATCTAGGACTATTAGTTTTATTAAAGGATAAATATTATTATACTTGATTACTTCATTATTGTAAAAAGGCGATACTGAACTGAAGAACTGAAGTCTCTTATTCATTATTTATTTTTATCAATTATTTTCTGTTTTGTTAGTTTAATTCAATTCAAAAACCCCCCTCCCCAATTTATATTCAGTTGTATTAGGAAATATTAGGATGAATATAAAACAATTCACTCTCTGTGGAATCGACCCTTGCTTATTGTTATACTAATTCTTGAGTTAGGAGTGTAGAAGTAGGGTATTAATTTTAGAGTGTTAATGACAGCTCCCAAATTTTGGCGTCGTTATCGGAGAGTGTTATTTGTTTTTATTTATTCTTTGTTTTCGTTTACTTATTTTTTATCTTCTTTTGTTCCAGTCTATGACTCGATCCTCTCACTCTCTTAAACTGAATTTTGATCCAGAAATAGAGAAAACTGCACGCAGGTTAAGGAAGGAGGCTCGTTAATCTCGAAGTATAATTGCAGACTCCGACGAAGCTCCATCACCAGGCCTTAACATAGCACTGGAACTACTGTCAAACAAGTCATCCACCGAATCAGAAGAAGAGATGGCAGTGCCAAATAACAACATGACGTTGAAAGAATTAGCCACTCCTAATCTCAATCAACAACCATTATGCATTGAGTATCCTACTTTAACTGATGCTTTTGAACTAAAATCCAGATTAATCTACCTTTTGCCTACCTTTTGTGGTCTCACAGGTGAAGATCCGTACAAGCATTTGAAGGAGTTTCATGTGGTATATTCCACGATGAAGCCGCAAGGAATAACCAAAGATCAGATAAAGCTTAGAGCTTTTCCATTCTCATTGGCAGACTTAGCAAAGGATTGGTTGTATTATCTTCCATCCGGATCAATACAGTCTTGGAACGATATGAAATAACTGTTCTTGGAGAAGTATTTCCCTGCTTCAAGAGTAGCTAATATAAGGAAGGAGATATGCGGAATCCGATAGTTCAGCAGAGAGACTATTTATGAGTATTGGGAAAGGTTCAAGAAGCTGTGCTCTAGCTGTCCACCACATCAAATCGATGATCAACACCTGATCCAGTACTTCTATGAGGGGCTTTTACCAATGGATATGAGTATGATCGATGTCGCGAGTAGAGGAGCACTAGTTGATAAAACTCTAGATGTTGTAAAGAACTTGATCGCAAACATGGCAGCCAACTCGCAGCAATACAGAACCAGGAATGATCATGTACTGAAAAGGGTAAATGAGGTGAGCGCAAGCAATATTAAGCAGCAGATTTCTGACTTAACTGTTATAGTTAGACAAATGATTGCAGGAAATATGCCAGTAGCGAAGGCTTGTGGGATATGCTTAATGACAGGTCATAATACAAATGCATGCCCAACATTGCAAGAAGATGATACTGTGCAACAAGCCAATGTAGTGGGAAACTATCAGGCACAACCACAAATAAAGTATGATCCTTACTCTAACACCTACAATCCAGGTTGGAAGGAATATCCAATTTCAGTTATGGAGGAAATAGGCCACCAGTGCAAAGTGTTTACCCACCTAGGCAACAAGGATTTTAGCCAGCTCAACAGCAGTATCCACCAAGGCAAGCAGCACCTGCTAGTTCTGGAACATCCCTTGAAGATATGTTCAAAGCATTCATGAATCAAACTCAGCAATTTCAACAAGAGACAAGGACTTCCATCCATAATTTGGAGAATCAGATGAGTCAACTTGCTACTACAGTTAGACGATTGGACTCTCAAGGTTCAGGGAAGCTACCTTCTCAAACTGTTGTTAACCTGAGAGAGAATGCAAGTATCATAACTTTGAGGAGTGAAAAACAAATGGATACACCAAAAGCTACTGTTGATTTTGAGGAAGAAAAAGTTAAGGAAGAGACTGAGACACCAAAGGTAAAATCTAACCCATCTTCTCAAGTTTTGACTAATCCATTACATTTTCCACCTAGGAACCACAAGACTTAAAAGACGGATGAACAAGAAAAGAAAATTTTGGAAACCTTCAGGAAAGTGGAGGTAAACATCCCTCTTTTAAATGCAATAAAACAGGTGCCAAGGTATGCAAAGTTTTTAAAAGAATTGTGCACTAATAAAAGAAAATTGAAAAATGATGAAAGAGTCATTGTGGGTGATAATGTATCAGCGATGATCCAAAGAAAAATATCACGTAAATGTAAAGATCCAGACATGTTCACAATTCCATGTAAGATAGATAATACCAGATTTGAGAAAGCCATACTAGATTTAGGAGTTTCAATTAATGTTATGCCATTATCTGTTTATGCTTCCTTAAATCTAGGACCTTTGAAACAAACTGGTGTTATTATTCAATTGGCTGATCGTACTAATACTTACCCCCAAGGGGTGATTGAAGATGTCTTGGTGCAGGTGAATAAACTAATATTTACTGCAAATTTTTACATTGTAGACATGAAGGATGATACATCTTCAAATCCTTCACATATCTTGCTAGGAAGGCCATTCTTGAAAACAGCAAAGACAATGATTGATGTGCATAATGGGACCTTAACCATGGAGTTTGATGGCAAAAAGATTCAGTTTAACATATATGAGGCCATGAGGTGTCCTAGTGATATTAATCTTCTTTTTGCGATTTACATCATTGACTCTTTGGTGCAGGGATCTTTTGAACAAATTCATCAGGGAAACTTGGAGGTTGCCATTAGAAATAGCATGGACTTAGACAAGGAAGATGAGATTGAGCAAAATCAGGAATTGAGGGAAACTGTGGCTGCATTGCATTCTTTACCTAAAATTTCAGATAAGTATGCAGTTTATTCCTTCAATTACCTGCTTCTCATCAAAAGTTATTGCCATCTGTTGTGCAGGCTCCAACTTTAGAATTAAAATTGTTACTTACACACTTAAAATATACATACCTAGGGAAGGAGGACGCACTACCAGTGATCATAGCTAACAATCTAACTAAAGTTCAAGAGGACAAACTGCTAAGAATCCTAAGAGACTATATAACAGTCTTTGGTTGGACCATAGCGGATATCAAAGGTATAAGCCATGCTATATGCATGCATAAAATCCTTTTAGAGGATGGAGCCAAGCCCACTAGAGAAGCACGGAAAAGATTAAATCCACTCATGATGGAGGTAGTGAAGAAAGAGGTTATTAAATTGCTTGACGCAGATATCATCTACCCTATTTCAGACAGTCAATGGGTGAGTCTAGTTCAGGTAGTCCCAAAGAAATCTGGAATCACGGTCGTCAAGAATGACAACAATGAGTTGATGCCCACACGAATGCAAATAGGATGGAGAGTGTGTATTGATTATAGAAAATTGAATGTTGTAACTAGAAAAGATCACTTCCCTCTCCCTTTTATTGATCAGATGTTAGAAAGATTAATTGGGCATACTTATTATTGTTTTCTAGATGATTTTTCAGGTTATAACCAGATTGTGATAGCACCCAAAGACCAGGAAAAGACCACATTCACATGTCTATTCGGTACATTTGCGTTTCGTAGGATGTCCTTTGGACTTTGCAATGCCCCAGGTACTTTTCAAAGATGCATAGTGAGTATCTTTTCTGATCTTCTTAAAAATTGTATTGAAGTCTTTATGGATGATTTCACAATTCATGGTGATTTTTTGGATGCATGCCTAGACAATTTGACTCGTGTGTTAGATAGGTGCTTAGAGACTAATCTTGTTCTTAATTGGGAAAAGTGCCATTTTATGGTAGACCAAGGTATAGTACTCGGTCATGTTGTTTCAGCTAGGGGATTAGAAGTTGATAAAGCTAAGATAAAGATTATTACTGCTTTGGCTTACCCCGCAAATGTGCGGGAGATTCGCTCTTTTCTTGGACATGTAGGTTTCTATCGCAGATTTATCAAGGACTTCTCAAAGATAGCATTGTCATTGTGTAAATTGCTTCAAAAGGATGTGGAATTTCAGTTTGATGATGACTGCAAGGAAGCTTTTGATAAATTGAAGAAACTGTTAACCGCAGCACCGATGATACAACCGCCTAATTGGAAATTGTCATTCGAGATCATGTGTGATGCAAGTAATTTTGCAGTAGGAGCTGTCTTGGGACAAAGAGTTGATAGAGCTGTTCATGCCATCTACTATGCCTCTAGAACATTGAATGAAGCTCAGATTAACTATTCTACAACCGAAAAAGAACTTTTATCTGTTGTATTTGCTTTAGACAAGTTTAGATCATATCTGCTTAGTACTAAAGTTGTAGTTTATTCTGACCATGCTGCTCTCAGGTATTTGCTGACCAAGAAAGACTCTAAACCTAGAATTATCAAATGGATTCTGTTGCTGCAAGAATTTGACTTAGAGATTAAGGATAAGAAAGGAGCAGACAACTTGGTGGCAAATCACTTGAGTAGGTTGCCTAGAGATAAGAAAGCTCTACCGTTACATGATATTTTTTCCCAGATGAGCATCCGTTTTCCATACATGAGTCCATACCCTGGTATGCTGATATAGTAAATTATTTAGTGAGTGCTTACTGGGAGCTGTCGTTTACACTCCAAAATTAAACCTTATATTACTCTACTAACACAAAAATTAGTATAGCGACAAGCAATGATCAATCCCACAGAGAGTGAATTATTTTATATTTATCCTAATATTTTCTAATACTACTGAATCTAAATTGGGGTGGTTTTGAATTTGATTCAACTAACTAGAGCAACAGAAAATAATTAATAAGAATAAATAATGAATTAAGGATTTCAGTTCTTCAGTTCAGTATCACCTTTTTACAATAATGAAATAATCAAGTATAACAATATTTATCTTTTAATGAAACTAATAGTCCTAGATAACAATAAGCTCTGCTACCCGAAACTTCCCTTAGATTATCACTTAATGAAACAAACTCTTCACCATATTCTAACCATTATACAACCTAGAACAAGCTCTCTAGATTTAATATAATAGCAGCATTAAGAAATAGAGAATTAGACTATTCCAAGTAATAATCACACAAGCTTGGATTATTTAACTTGTCTTCTGATAATCTTAGCAATACATGAAAGTTTGACCATAATCAGCATTACTAATTACTACTTGTGATTAAGAACAATATCAATTACACGTAATAGTATCCCTTAATCTAGCATATGATATTAATTAGATTAACTCAATTGGCCATATTAAATCAATTCAAATAAATAATATTCAAATATAAATTCAGATTATCAAGAATGAATTTCATATGAGAAGAAATAAATAAAGTAAACTTGATCAAACCATTAATTATAAATAAGGTTCAACATCCCTTAGAACTGAAATAAGAAAAGTTAGCCTGACATGCCTTCATTCTTCAATCTCCAAAACTAGGGTTTTTTTGTGATATATAAAAGAATGATAGCTGATGAAAAGGAGGTAGTCTCCAACTTCACTAATACAATGTATTTATACCCCTAGGTCAAAGTCCTAAGCCTCTAAAAATTAATATTCCAAGTTACATTAGAAATCCTCAAAAATAACAACGCTGGGAAAAATTCGCTGCACAGCCACGCGCCTCACGTGCCCGCGGAAGGTCTCGGGTGCCGCAGCCCAGCTTTTGAGCGTCGCGGCCCACGATCCAAGCGCCGCGACTCTTCCTTTTGAGCGTCGCGGCCTATACTTCCTGTCCATTTTTCTTCTATTGCTCCTTGCGCGCCCATTTTGATCCCTTTTTCCTCTTTTTGTCTTTTTAGCTCCAATTCTTCCTGAAATCAATAAATACCTTAATACGCTCATATACACATAAAACATGTAATAAAACTAAATATAAAGGATTCAAAATTATCGAATATTATGTACTTATCAAATTTCCCCACACTTAGCCTTTACACGTCCTCGTGTAAACCAAAACAAAGGTACTATTAACTTCATCTTAGATTCATTTAACTAACTTTCAACAGGTTTCAATTCAATTACCAATACTAATCAACAGAAATCTGATCAACGCATCATTAATCAATTCACAATAACAACCTCATCATTCACCACTAAAACATCTTCAAATCACACTGTATCCACATAAGTATCTTTCCTATGATCTACACACATACTCAACGCAGTTATCATGGAACAACAGTCGTGCACACTGACTCAAAACTTAGAACATATTTTTTTCTTTTTTTTGCTATTCATTTTTTCACCAGAACCATGAACTTCATTTTTTCAGGTGAATGCATTTTATGCTCCATTTTACCTTTTTCATTTTTTCTTAAGTGAGTGCATTTTATGCTCCATCTCACTTAATTGCTCACTAGCGAGTGCGTTTTACGCTCCATCTCGCTTCATGTGTTTATAGGAGAGTGCGTTTTACGCTCTATCTCAACCCACCACATGATTTTCTTTTACACTTTTTTTTCTTTCATTTTCTCAAAATTTCTTTTTTTTTCCTCTTTCACATGGTCCTGTAAACAAAACAAATTGATCAACAGTTCTAATATCATGAAATCAGTGCACATAGACAACTCCACAGATAACTCAGCCAAATAAGCATATATCTCATATTCAAGAACTTGTGCAATACCAATTCAATTCAAATCAGTTACTATGGATCATAACTTAGTTATCATCATTCATCAACTAATTCCGCATCAAACAAATTCTATCAAATTAGTATCAATTTTCATTCCATATCCAAAAACCTTTTAAAAACTTAGCCAAATAAAATCAAATTTTTGAGGCAATTTTCAATTTAATTTTTCCACCAACATATCAAGCATAAGCTAACCTAATCTACCTAAACATCTCCCTCACACTCAAACCTTATATTGTCCCCAATGTAAGACAATTATGCAACAAAAAAGTAACTAATTAATATGCAACTATAAACTAAAAAGGGATAGAAATTCAAATCTGAATTCTTGGGTTGTCTCCCAAGCAGCGTATTTATTTTATGTCGTTTGCTCGACACTAATCCTCTTAATCAATCATAAACCGGATTTACCAAGTCCAACATCTCAACGTTCTCCACCTGATATCCTTCATAGAATGGTTTGAGCCGGTGACCGTTTACTTCGAAAATCTTCCCTATGCTCGGACTCCGAATTTCCACTGCACCATGCTGAAAAACATTAGAAACAACAAAAGGTCCTACCCATCTATAACGCAACTTACCCAGAAATAACTTAAGCCTTGAGTGGTAACGAAGAACTTTTTGTCCCATAACAAAATTCTTTCTCATAATTTGTTTGTCATGGAAGGCTTTAGTCTTCTCTTTGTAAATCTTAGAACTTTCATAAGCATCATTCCTCAATTCTTCTAATTCTTGCAACTGCAACTTTCTCTGTTCTCCAACTTGGTCTAAACTCATGTTGCATTGCCTTTTCCCAAAAAGCCTTGTGTTCTAGCTTTATAGGGAGGTGACATGGTTTCCCAAATACAATCCGGTAAGGTGACATACCAATAGGAGTCTTGTATGCAGTTCTATAGGCCCAAAGTGCATCCTCTAACCTAAGACTCCAATCTTTCCTGTTCGGGTTGACTACCATTTCCAAAACGGACTTGAACTCTCGGTTGGATACCTCAGTTTGGCCATTACTTTGCAGATGATAGGATGTAGAAACCTTATGTATCATATTGCATTTCTTGAATAGTGCTGCTAACACCCTATTGCAAAAGTGTGTTCTTCTATCACTGATAATGGCTCTTGGTGCTCCAAACCTGACAAATATGTTAGATTTGACAAAATCTACAACAACCTTAGAATCATCAGTCTTGGTGGCTTTAGCTTCCACCCATTTAGAAACATAGTCAACAGCCAAAAGAATGTAAATATTACCATAAGAAACAGAAAAAGGTCCCATAAAATCAATACCCCAAACATCAAAAATTTTAACAACTAAGATAGGAGTTTGTGGCATTTGATTCCTATGTGATATGTTCCCTGTCTTTTAACAATTCGCACATGATTTACAAAACAGATAAGAATCTTTAAAAATATTTGGCCAATAGAAACCACATTCTAAAACCTTATGAGCTATCATTTTCGGTCCAAAGTGACCTCCACAAGCATAAGAGTGACAGAAATTTAGAATCGACAAAAATTCACTATTAGGCACACACCTTCTAACTATTTGGTCCACACAAAATTTTCATAAATACGGGTCATCCCAGACATAGTATTTGGCATCACTCTCAAGTTTTTCTTTTTGGGATTTAGAAAATTCACTAGGAACATAAGCACTCACCAAACAATTCACAATATTGGCATACCAGTGTACAATCTTCTCGGTAAAAAATAATTGTTCATCTAAAAAAAATCATGCAATGGTAGTGCCTTTTCATCCTTAATTAGCCAGCTCAAGTGATCCGCTACTAAGTTGTCTGCTCCTTTTTTATCTCGAATCTCCAGATCAAATTCTTGTAGCAGTAAAATCCACCGTATAATCCTCAGTTTGGATTCCTTCTTAGTGAGCAAATACCTGATAGCAACATGGTCAGAATAAACTACAACTTTAGTACCAAGCAGATAAGATCGAAACTTGTCTAAAGCAAATACAACATATAAAAGTTCTTTTTCAGTAGTAGAGTAGTTAATCTGAGCAGCATTTAAAGTTCTAGAAGCTAGTAGATGGCATGAACAGCTTTATCAACTCTTTGTCCCAAGACCGCGCCTATTGCATAATTGCTTGCATCACACATGATCTCGAATGGCAATTTCCAATTTAGTGGTTGTATCACTAGTGCTGAAGTCAACAATTTCTTCAACTTATCAAAAGCCTCCTTGCAATCATCATCAAACCGAAATTCCATATATTTTTATAGCAACTTACATAATGGCAGCGCTATCTTCGAGAAATCCTTGATAAATCTACAATAGAAACCTACATGTCCAAGAAAAGAGCGAATCTCCTGCACACTTGCGGGGTAAGGCAATGCAGAAATAATTTCTATCTTAGCTTTATTGACCTCTAAACCTCTAGCTGAAACAACATGACCAAGAACTATACCTTGCTCTACCATAAAGTGACACTTTTCCCAATTAAGAACAAGATTAGTCTCTAGGCATCTATCTAACACATGAGTCAAATTATCCAAACATGCATCCAAAGAATCACCATGAATTGTGAAATCATTCATAAAGACCTCAATGCAGTTTTCTAAAAGATCATAAAATATACTCACCGTGCATCTCTTAAAAGTACCTGGTGCATTGCAAAGTCCAAAAGACATCTTTAGATATGCAAATGTACCGAATGGACAAGTGAATGTGGTCTTTTCCTAGTTTTCGGGTGCAATCACAATTTGGTTATAACCTGAAAAACCATCTAGAAAATAATAATAATCATGCCCAGCTAATCTTTTTAACATCTGGTCAATAAAAGGAAGGAGAAAGTGATCTTTTCTAGTTACAACATTTAGTTTCCTATAATCGATACACACTCTCCATCCTGTTTGCATACGTGTGGGCACCAACTCATTATTGTCATTCTTGATGACCGTGATTCCAGATTTCTTTGGTACTACTTGTACTAGATTGACCCATTGACTGTCTGAAATGGGGTAGATGATACCTGCATCAAGCAATTTTATAACCTTTTTCTTCACTACCTCCATCATGGGTGGATTTAATCTTCTTTGTGCTTCTCTAGTGGGCTTGGCTCCATCTTCCAAAAGAATTCTGTGCATGCACATAGCAGGGCTTATACCTTTGATGTCTGCAATCGTCCAACCAAAGACTGTTATGTGGTCCCTTAGAACTCTTAGCAGTTTGTCCTCTTGCACTTTGGTTAGATTATTTGCAATGATCACCGGTAGTGTGTCATCCTTCCCTAGATATGCATACTTTAATTGTGCGGGTAATGGTTTTAATTCTAAGGTTAGAGCCTGCAGAACAGATGGCAATAACTTTTGATGAGAAACAGGTAATTGAATAGAATAAACTGCATACTTATCTAAAATTTTAGCTAAAGAATGCAATGCAGCCACAGTTTCCCTCAATTCCTGATTTTGCCCAATCTCTTCTTCTTTGTCCAATTCCATGCTATTTTTAATAGCAACCTCCAAGATTTCTTGATGAATATGCTCAAACGATACCTGCACTAAAGAGTCAATGATGTCAATAGCAAAAATAGGTTAATATCACTAGGGTATCTCATAGCCTCATATATATTGAATTGAATCTTTTCGCCATCAAATTTCATGGTCAAGGTCCCATTGTGCACATCAATCATTGTCCTTGTTGTTTTTAAGAATGACCTCCCTAACAAAATATGTGAAGGATTTGGAGATGTATCATCCTCCATGTCCACAATGTAAAAATCTGCAGGAAAGAGTAGTTCATTCACCTGCACCAAGACATCCTCAATTACCCCTTGGGGGTAAGTATTAGTATGATCTGCCAATTGAATAATAACACCAGTTCGTTTTAAAGGGCCTAGATTTAAAGAAGCATAAACAGATAATGGCATAACGTTAATTGAAGCTCCTAAATCTAGCATGGCTTTTTCGAATCTGGTATTACCTATCTTACATGGAATTGTGAACATGCCTAGATCTTTACATTTAGGTGGCATTTTTCTTTGGAGAACCGCGGAGACATTCTCAACCACAGTGACTCTTTCGTCATTTTTCAATTTTTTTTATTAGTGCACAATTCTTTTAAAAACTTTGCATACCTTGGCACCTGTTTAATTGCATCCAAAAGAGGGATGTTTACCTCCACCTTCCTAAAGGTTTCCAGAATTTCCTTTTCTTATTCCTCCTTCTTTGAAGTCTTATGGTTCTTGGGGGGAAAAGGTAAAGGACTAGTCTTTAGCTGAATAGGAGGGTTAGGTATTACCTTAGATATTTCTGTTTCCTTCTAAGCCTTTTCCTCCTCAAAATCAATAGTGGCTTTTGGTGTATCCATTTGTTTTCCATCCCTCAAAGTTATGGCACTGGCATTCTTTCTCGGATTAATAACAGTTTGAGATGGTAGTTTCCCTGAACCTTGAGAGTCCAATTGACCAACTGTTGTAGCTAGCTGGCTCATTTGATTCTCTAAATTGTGGATTGAAGTCTTTGTCTTTTATTGAAACTGTTGTGTTTGGTTTATGAATGCTTTGAACATGTCTTCAAGAGATGTTTCAGGCTTAGCAGGTGCAGCTTCTCTAGGTTGATACTGTTGTTGTGTCGGTTGAAAACCTTGCTGCCTAGCTGGGAAAATGCCTTGTGTTGGTGGCCTATTCCCTCCATAGCTTAAGTTTGGATGATCTCTCCAACCTGGATTTTAGGTGTTTGAGTATGGGTCATACTTCTTTTGAGGTTGTGCCTGATAGTTTCCCATTGCATTGGCTTGTTGTGTGGACTCCTCATCTTGCAATGTTGGGCAAGCGTCTATGTTGTGATTTGGCTGTAAACAGATCCCACATGGCTTTGCGACTGGCAAGTTTCCTGTAGCTAATTGTCTAACCACAACAGTTAATTCTGAAATATGTTGCTCTAAATTATTTGTACTTACCTCACTTACCCTTTGTGGTGTATGAGCAGTCCTAGTTCCATATTGTTGCGCATTGGCTGCCATGGTTATAATCAAGTTCCTTGCGGCCTCCAGTGTCTTGTCTACCAGTGCTCCTCCACTAGCGGCATCAATCATACTCCTATCCATCGGTACAAGCCCTTCATAGAAATATTGAATCAGGTGTTGATCATTAATCTGGTGAGGTGGACAGCTAGAGCACAACTTCTTGAACCTTTCCCAATATTCATGCAACGTTTCTCCACTGAATTATCGGATTCCGCATATCTCCTTCCTTATGTTGTTGAAGCAGGAAAGTACTTCTCCCAGAATAGCTTTTTCATGTCACTCCATGATTATATTGATCTCGAAGGAAGATACTACAACTTGTCTTTTGCTAAATCCGCTAGTGAAAAGGGAAATGCTCTTAGCTTGATTTGGTCCTCCGTGATTCCTTGCGGCTTCATGGTTGAACACACCACATGGAACTCTTTTAAATGTTTGTAAGGATCTTCACATGTAAGACCACGAAAGGTAGGCAAAAGGTGAATTAGTCCGGATTTTAGTTCAAAAGCAGCAGTTAAATTAGGATATTCAATGCACAAAGGTTGTTGGTGCAAATCAGGAGTTGCCAACTCCTGTAAAGTCCTGTTATTGTTTGGTACCGCCATCTCCTTTTCTTCTTCCGATTCGGTGGATGACTTGTTTAACAGTAATTCCAGTGCTATGTTGAGGCCTGGTGATGGAGCTTCGTCGACGTCTACAATTGTGCTTTTAGATTGACGAGCTTCCTTCCTCAGCCTGCGTGCAGTTTTCTCTATTTTTGGAATAAAAATTTAGTTCAAAAGAGTGAGAGTATCGAGTCATAAACTATAAATAAAATAAATAAATAAATGAAAACAAAGAATAAATAAAACAAATAACATTCTTGGGCAACGACGCCAAAATTTGGGAGCTGTCGTTTACACTCCAAAATTAAACCTTACTATTACTATACTAACACAAAAATTAGTATAGCGACAAGCAAGGATCGATCCCACAAAGAGTGAATTGTTTTAAATTTACCCTAATATTTTCTAATACTACTGAATCTAAATTGGGGGGTTTTGAATTTGATTTAACTAACTAGAGCAACAGAAAATAATTAATAAGAATAAATAATGAATTAAGGATTTCAGTTCTTCAGTTCAGTATCACCTTTTTACAATAATGAAATAATTAAGTATAACAATATTTATCCTCCAATGAAACTAATAGTCCTAGATAACAATAAGCTCTGCTACCCGAAACTCCCCTTAGATTATCACTTAATGAAACAAACTCTTCACCAGATTCTAACCATTATACAACCTAGAACAAACTCTCTAGATTTAATATAATAGCAGCATTAAGAAATAGAGAATTAGACTATTCCAAGCAATAATCACACTAGCTTGGATTATTTAACTTGTCTTCTGATAATCTTAGCAATACATGAAAGTTTGACCATAATCAGTATTACTAATTACTACTTGTGATTAGGAATAATATCAATTACACGTAATACTATCCCTTAATCTAGCATATGATATTAATTAGATTAACTCAATTGGCCATATTAAATCAATTCAAATAAATAATATTCAAATATAAATTCAGATTATCAAGAATGAATTTCATATGAGAAGAAATAAATAAAGTAAACTTGATCAAACCATTAATTATAAATAAGGTTCAACATCCCTTAGAACTGAAATAAGAAAACTTAGCCTGACATGCCTTCATTCTTCAATCTCCAAAACTAGGGTTTTTTTGTGATATATAAAAGAATGATAGCTGATGAAAAGGAGGTAGTCTCCAACTTCACTAATACAATATATTTATACCCCTAGGTCAAAGTCCTAAGCCTCTTAAATTAATATTCCAAGTTACATTAGAAATCCTCAAAAATAACAACGCTGGGAAAAATCCGCTTCACAACCACGCGCCTCACGCGCCCGCGGAAGGTCTCACGTGCCGCAGCCCAGCTTTTGAGCATCGCGGCCCACGATCCAAGCGCCGCGGCTATTCCTTTTGAGCGCCGCAGTCCATTTTTCTTCTTTTGCTCCTTGCGCGCCCATTTTGATCCCTTTTTCCTCTTTTTCTCTTTTTAGCTCCAATTCTTCCTGAAATTAATAAATTCCTTAATAAACTCATATACACATAAAACATGTAATAAAACTAAAGATAAAGGAATCAAAATTATCGAATATTATGCACTTATCACTTACGTTCCCAGTGAGTTTTCCAAATCCTAAAAAGAAAAGCTTAAGAGTGATGCAAAATACTATGTATGGGATGGCCGATATCTATGGAAATTTTATGCTGACCAGATAGTTAGGAGATGTGTGCCTAATCGTGAATTTCTATCGATTTTAAATTTTTGGCACTCTTATGCTTGTGGAGACCATTTTGGACCAAAAAAGACAGCCAATAAGGTTTTAGAATGTGGTTTTTATTGGCCAAAAAACTTTAAAGATTCTTATTTGTTTTGTAAATCATGTGCGAATTGACAAAAGACAGGGAATATATCATGTAATAACCATGAATATTGAGATCACAATATAAATGTATATATTAATTATTAATTAGTGTATTGAATACTTTGTGACTTATGAAGTATAAGTATGTGATTAAATATATATATATATATATATATATATATATTGTAGATATGTGAATAATTATTTGTTATATATAACCTAATCATATATTAGGTATAAGAATTATGTAACTACATTATTACATCCATGGAGGAGTCTAACTATTTAAATTAATTATTTATAATGAACTAGTCCAATTGATTTATTAAGCAGGCCCAGTTCAAGTTATTACTGGGGACTTGTAGTTTGGACTAATAAGTTATCAAAAAGAGGCCCAATTCGGTTTAATTATGGCCAACATATAAGGGTCCATTATAGATGTTATTTGGTAGGCCAATTAGAATTGACCCATATAAAGATTGACCCAACCAAAAATATTAGCAACCACAGCTAAAATGGGTGCTTAACCCATACGGTAACTGATTTGAAGAATTATCTTCAACAGTAGCGGGACACCTGTTGTAGACACCCAAATTTTGCGTTCCCTATGCTAACCGTGACAGGAGGGCAAAATCGTCAAATGAGCCGGCCTACGAGAGCAAAGGATGGACACAAGTACGAACACTCGACGCCACCACAACGATTTATAACCAAAACCAACGTGACAACGAGGCCATCCGAAATGAGCATTCCCGAATAATGTGGCACGTCTCCTAGTAATTCCCGGACTGCAAAATACAAGCCTGTTGGTGAAAACCGACGTCACGCCACGAGAATCGAGGCATAGCACAAAAATCGAGAAAGTCAAACCAGCCAGCCGCGGATTAATCTGCGGCCAATAGTGCGCCTTTTGAAAACACGGAACTCGAAACACGGAAACCGAAAACCAGCTGAGTGGATGGGGGGCGGCCAGCCAGCCGCAGATCCATTTGCGGCCAGCCTATTTCAGCTCATTCCTTCATTCAGCATCCAGAGAGGTAGGCAGCGGCGGAAGAGCTTTGGGAGAGGAAGAAAAACAGCAACAGCAGCAGCGAATTAGGGAGAGAAAAGAGAGGAAATAGTGAGGAATTATATCCCTTTTGTGAGATTGCATCACATATATTTTCTACTACATTCAATATACGAATTTATACGCATCGTGGTGTCATTTGCAAGGTGAAAAAGAATTCTTTTTATAGCAGTTTTGTTATATTATTTTGTCAAGTTTTGTCATTTGGATCATATTAAACGTAGTTCTTTCTTGGATATTATTGAGAATACACGGATTAGGGATTATTGGTGAAGGTTCCAAAGGAATAAAATTCTTCCTAATGGCCCGATGATATCCATTTGTTGATTTTTAGCTTGTTTAATTGTTGTAATATCCATTTTGTGGGTGTGTAGAAATTGTGGATGTGAGCCTAGGAACGCGACCCCGTGGTCCAAATGCGATGATGGACAATTTTGGTGTATGTAATAGGGTCGATTATCCTTGATTGTAAACATGTAATCGTCGGGCCTTAAAATGATACCAAGTTGAAAATCGGGTTTAAGGCCCCGTAATAGTGAAATACGTGATTGTGGGCGTTTGAGATTATTTTGATGGCTCACATGCCCATGAATAGCCCCAACGCATTTTAATGCTTAATTTGATTCATGACACACAAATTGATTTCAAAGCTAAACGATGAAGATTTTCATAAAATCAATCAAATTAGGTTATTAGCATCACGAGGATAAGAAATTGGAAGTGCTAATGAATGTCGATTCCTGTTTAACGAGAAGGTTAAAGAAAATCGTTTTCAAGTATCAAAAAAATGGTTTTATAGAATAAATGACGTTTCATTAAACCAACGTGCATAGGGTTAAAGAGATCCTAGAAATTGCCGTCATTTTAATTATGAGAGCAACGTATAGGTCTCGATTCCTATTTTGGCGAAGGTTTAAAAAACTCTTGTTTTACCAAAATGACACCTAAGTGAAAACCTTGCAGTTTTGACAATCAAAATCAAACCTTTCTAATAAAGAATAAAGCTTTCTCGTATAAGCCGAAGGACATTCTAAGGCATTCTCAAAAGCACGACTTTCCACCAAAACCCAAATGATTCTTTCATACAAACTCATCGCAACATTCACATAGGCACACACACACACACGCGCGCACGCATACACATTTTAAGAATTAAAAGGATAGGAAAAGCATCAAGATTGCGGTAACCGTGTTTCACGGAAGTCGGGGGGTGCCTAACACCTTCCCCTCGCTTAAGCAAGCCCCCGAACTCTATGAATCTCGGTTCTCAGACCAATTAATTCGGAGTCAAATATGAGCCAGCGATTTACAAAAAAAGAAATTCGGATGAGTTGGTACATCCATTTCAAATATACCAACTGGCGACTCTGGTTTATTGGCTTATCATAAAAAACAATCTTTCAAAACCCCGTCGACATTTATGCCGACCTTTTCCAAAAAATTATCTAGTAAAAGGCTAAAATTGGAAAGGATAACAATCACCAAAGAGGCGACATTTCCCGGCGTCGACAGCTGGTGACTCCGCTGGGGACATTAGAAGGCTTAAGCCGCGTTCAAATCTTGATGTTATCCTATCCTTTAAAAAGTCATGAATATGTGTGTGAATGCGATATTTTGATCTTTTTGTGTTGTGTGAATGTGTGTTTTGTCCAATAAATGAATAAATTAAATGGAATTGCTTTACTTTAAAGTAGTCATTTGCATGCGGTGAGGACGATGAATGTGAATGTATGTTGAGAGTGTACCTCCTCCTGAGGCGAACCTGTCGGTTGCTTATTACTGGACTCGAAGGGGCTGCTCCCCGGAGATGGCTCAAGAAACGCACCACCCAAATCCGCTCCAATCTAAAGGATTTCGATGAGTAGATTGCGAAGATTTGGGGACCTTCATGCCGAAAAGCCCGCGAGAGTAACCTTAGGATAGGTCAGCCTCAGATTAACCCAACGCAGGAAAAGTCTCTTCATGCCTTTTTACGTTCGCGCGTATAAATGTCATAGTCCCATTCAATATTCATATATGCCTCCCCTTTTGTTAAAAGAAATTACTAACCTCTGTGTTTTGCAGGGAACAACTGGAGAAGCATAATAAGTAGTGTCTAACATTTATTATCGCTATAAGGGATCGCTAACATGTTGTTTTGCAGAGAAAGATTAAAAAACTCAAAAGCACAAAAGTTACCGCTTTAGCATGCATCCACATCTTTCATTTCCCAAGGATTAAACTCCAAACCGTTGTTTCTGAAAGATTGCTCCTCAAACGCGTTTGCAGTCTAAAAGGGCCCAGGACTCTACATCTGAAATGGCTGATCTTCCACCTACTAATTCTGGTTCCATATCTCGTGAGGAATTTGATGATTTTAAGAAACAGATGTTGGAAATGGCCATGATGCTGAAGGAACAATTGCTACCTAGACAGGATCCACCTAAAGAGGATCCACCCCAGCCTAAGGGCGAGTCAGTCGTCCCAAAGGCCATTCCCATACCTAACAGGACAGTGATTACTATCCCCGAGGAAGGAGACACTGATGACCTTTGAAAGAAAATGAAACAAATGGAGGAAACTATCCAATCTCTGAAGGGCATAGGGTCCCTAGGCAGGGTGAATTATTCAGATCTGTGTGTCTTTCCAGGAACCAGATATCCGGAGAAGTTTAAAATTCCCGAATTTGAGAAATACAATGGGAAGGGGGATCCTTATACACATCTGAAAATATACATTGGGGAGCTTGGATCTTATGCAGAAGACGAAGGTCTAAGAATGCAGTTATTCCAAAAGAGCCTGACGGGAGAGGTAAGAATTTGGTATGCCCGTCTTGATAATGCCCGGATCCACAATTGGGAGGAGTTGGCCCATACCTTCTTAACACAATATAGCTTCCAGGCACAAATGGCCCCTGATAGATATCAAATGAAGAAGATCAAGAAGCAAACAAAAGAATCTTTCAGGGATTATGCACAACGATGGAGGGGTATGGCTGCACAGGTGAATCCCCCAATGAGCGAGTCGGAGATAGTGATGACCTTCGTGGATATTCAAGAGGCACCTTATTATGAGCGGGTTATATCGGGGATTGGGAGACCTTTTGCCGAGATGATAAAACACGGAGAAATGGTGGACATAGGGTTGAAGTTTGGCAAGATTCAGGATTTCACGGCTTTGGAAACAGCTGCGGAACAAATCCAGAGTGGAAACTATGGCAGCACTTCCCGTAGGGTTCAAAAGAAAAAGGAGGAAGATGTTTCCCTCATCCTGCAGGGATCATCTTGAAAGACAGAGAACAATCCTCCAGTACAGATACAGAGAGTGGGGCCATCCCGACAGCCTAACTTCACTGATCAGAGGACGGATGGGCGAAGAAGGTTCGAGGCCATAAGAAATTGAGTATTCACCCCGCTCGGGGATCCTCTGGAGCGGGTTTTGGCGGTATTGATAGCCCAGAAGAAAATAGTCGATTTGGCACCCCCAAGTGACCCGAAAGGAAGAAGATTTGACCCAAGAAAGCGATGCGCATACCACTCAGGTTCCCCTAGTTATGATACGTAGGAATGTTGGACGCTGAAGCACAGAATTCAGAACTTGATTGATAGTGGGGAAATTATGGTGGAACAGCCAGACTCCCCAAATGTTAAAGTCAATCCCCTGCCTAGGCATGATGGAGAAGGGGTCAATGTGGCGGAAGCCAGTGAAGCTGAGGGGCCGTCAAGGCTGAATTATGTAAAGAAAATTGATGAAATGATCAGCATGATAAGTGATCACGAGAGTACACGGGGAGCGCCAATTAGGTTGGCGGGTGTAAGCAGAAATATCATAGAGGGGCCTGTCAAGTTATCGGCTCCGAAAATCCTCACCCTCACAGCGAGACCGCAAATCCCTGTCCACAGTCTGAAAATGGTACCATGGAATTATGGGGGGTGTCAGAGGAAGAGGCCAGTTGTGCTTCTGTAACAACAAAGGGGAATCCCTTATATCTTCCTGGACGAGTCCTTGAAAGCAAAACGAAGAAAAATGAAAAGATATCCGAGGAGAAAGCCATGGAATTCTTGAGGAAGATGGATCTTCCAGAAGCAAGGGGGATCCTGACGTCGATCATGGATTTGGTGTTATCATCCAGTGATCACTGCAAAATTCTGGCCAAAGTCCTGGAGGAGGCATACATTCCCAAAGAAATTAGCAAGGAAGGTTTCGGCCATCTGGTGGACCATCTGTTGGAAAGTAATGTAATATCATTCACAGATGATGATATCCCTAAAGAAGGACGGGGGCATCGGAAACCGTTGCATATTGCGGTAATCTCCTCAGGTTATATTATGAATGGGGTGCTGATTGATGGGGGATCGGCGTTGAATATCTGTCCCCTCAGTACATTGAAGAAGATGAACATCAATCCTAAGCGCCTACGGGCCAGTCATGTAGTGGTACGAGCCTTCGACGGATCACGGGGGGATACAATTGGGGAGATAGAATTGCCGGTGGAAATAGGACCTTGTACTTTTGATATCTCTTTCCAAGTCCTTGATATTGCGGCAAATTATAACCTGTTCTTGGGGAGGCCGTGGATACACATGGCCGGGGCAGTTCCTTTCACGCTACACCAGCAAATCAAACTTATCATCGACGGGAATCTGGTGATGATCTCGGCAGAATGTGATGACCCTTCTCCTTCTAGGAATGGCCTGCCTGTGATTAATGTGGACGAGTCGGCGGCACCTGCCAATTTTCAGGCGCTGGAAATCAGCACTCCCCACTACAGATGCCTGGGGCCCCAGCCGTGAAACCTAAGGTCTCTCCAGAACTTACCTTTGTTGCAAAAGAAATGATGAAAATGAAATTCCAACCTGGACAAGGGTTAGGAAAGAGCAGTCAAGGAATCACCGAGCCCATTCAACTACCACATCAGATAGGCAAAGTAGGGTTGGGATATCATGAAGGCGTAGCACAGAGACACCGTCAAGGCATAGCCCCGACTCGACTTGCTGGAAATCCGGTGACCAAGGTCAACAATGAACGAAGGACTAGCAAGCCTGTGATCGGGACAAGGGGTGAAGAATTACCCCCCACAAGTGATGAGCCGACCAAAAGGGAAAGTTTCCTACAAGAGGTCGCGCAAAGGTTCGAAACCAGGTGCTATATCCCCGGACAGGTAACAAGCAATTGAGAGGGGAAGGATGTTGCCACACCACCGGGAGCCCAACAAGGTGTGCCTGTCATCGATTGGGCAGGGCTAATTATTCCTAAAGAAG
Source organism: Aralia elata (assembly GCA_034770075.1). NCBI lineage: Eukaryota > Viridiplantae > Streptophyta > Magnoliopsida > Apiales > Araliaceae > Aralia > Aralia elata. The sequence goes on from CM068377.1 coordinate 75,612,094, forward strand.
GTAGGAAGAGGGACTCAAGCGATGTAGCCGTAGTCATCGGGGAAGTTTCCAATGTGAAGCCACCTTTCATCCAGCGCATTCCGTCTGATATAACCATCGACAACTGGACAATGGAACTAGTGATATCCAAACAAGGGTAAAACCCGACATCAGGGTGGTAGACCCCAGAAGATGGGAGGATGAAGAAGTTCATTTTTTGTTTTGTATTTTGCATAATTATGTCGTTTCGTCATGTTATCTAGAAAATGTAATCATTGTGGAAAATGACTTATATATGACAAATATTTTGTTTCATGTCAGGTGTACCAATTTGAGTAATCCTTGCCTAACAAACGGTCTTTCAAATTTGAATGATGACTATGATTTTGATATTGAGCTGGATTTTGATTAATGGGCATTGAGCAAGACGAGACAGATTACGACGACGCGCCTGACGAGATCAAAGGATGGGTCGAGGATAAACCCAAACCCAACTTAGACCAAACCATCACCATAGATATCGGAGCCCCTGACAAACCCAAAGAGCTCAAGATAGGGACAGACCTTACCCCTAGCCAGAAAGCGGAAATAACTGAGTTGTTAAGCCAGTATGAGGATGTCTTTGCCTGGTCTCATGAGGACATGATCAGATTGTCCACAGACATTGTGGTACACCGGTTGCCCATCAAGGAGGGTTTCAGGCCTGTCAAGCAGAAACTAAGAAAGTTAAAACCGGAGTGGAGCTTGAAGGTGAAGGAAGAGATCATCAAACAGTTCAGGGCTGGAATCATTATGGTGTCCACTTACCCGGAATGGCTGTCTAATGTAGTCCCAGTGGCTAAGCCTGGAGGGAAGGTGAGGGTATGTGTCGACTATAGAGATCTAAACAAGGCCAGTCTCAAGGATAACTTCCCGGTGCCTTTCATACACATCTTGGTGGATAACACAGCCCAGTACGAGATGTATTCTTTTGTTGATTGCTTTACGGGGTATCATCAGATAATGGTGGCAGAAGAAGATCGGGAAAAGACCGCTTTCATCACCCCTTGGGGCACCTTCTGCTATAGACGATTGGCTTTCGGTCTCACAAATGCGGGGGCTACTTATCAGAGAGCCATGATGGCCCTGTTCCATGACATGATGCACAAGGAGATAGAGGTCTATGTGGATGACATTATTGTGAAATCAAGGGTAGAATCTGATAATTTAACCCATCTCAAGAAGCTATTCGATCGGCTCAGGAAATATAATTTGAAGCTCAATCCGGCAAAGTGTGCTTTCGGAGTACAGTCGGGCAAGCTCTTGGGATTCCTGGTTAGTGATCGGGGCATTGAGTTGGATCCGGTGAAGATTAAGGCCATTGTGGATATGCCGGCACCTCACACTGAGAAGGAAATAAGAGGATTCCTTAGAAGAATAAACTTCATCAGCCGTTTCATATCCCACTTGACGACTACATGCGAGCCGATTTTTAAACTATTAAGGAAGGATGCTTCCCAATAGTGGAATGAGCAATGTCAGAAAGCCTTTCAGACCATTAAAAAGCAGCTGACAGAGGCACCAGTGCTGGTACCCCCGAAGGATGGGATCCCTCTGTTTATGTATATATCGGTCAATGCCATTGCGATGGGATGTATGCTGGGACAGAAGAATGAAGCAGGTAAAGAGCAGGTCATCTATTACCTCAGTAAGAGATTTAGCCGATGTGAACAGAATTACACTCCCATCGAGAAGACCTATTGTGCTTTGGCCTGGCCTGCAGGGAGATTACAGCACTACCTCCATGGGCATACCCCATACCTGATATCGAGAATGGATCCCCTGAAATATATCTTCGAAAGGCCCATGTTGAACTGTCGACTATCAAGATGGCAGTTAATCTTACAGCAGTTCGACATTGTATACGTAACTCAGAAAGCCATGAAAGGGCAGGGAATTGCAGATCAGTTGGCAGAAACGCCAGCAGGGGGGATGGAGCCTTTAGAAACTCCTTTGCCGGGCGAAGATATATTTTGGGTATTACACACGAAATGTGATAACGAGGGACAGTTCTGGAAGTTGTATTTTGATGGTGCCATGAATGCTGAAGGGGCAGGAGCCGGAGCTGTCCTGGTCTCTATCACCGGAGAGCAATACCCTGTAGCCACTAAATTGCAGTTCAGTAATTCGAACAACACAGCTGAGTATGAAGGATGTATATTGGGACTCCGTTTTGCCCGCGATATGGGAGTGAAGAGACTAGCGGTGTTCGGGGATTCGGAACTGGTAATTAGACAAGCGATCGGGGTGTACAGCACTAAAGAGCTCCGGTTACTTCCATACCATCGTTGTGTTATCCAATTGATGCGAGAGTTCGAAGATATCGCTTTCCGACATATCCCCCGGGGACAGAATGATTTTGCTGATGCATTGGCAACTCTGGCTTCCTTAATCCATATAATCAAAAGAAAAGATGTTCCCAAGATTGAAATAGCGGTACGGGATGCCCCAGCATATGAGGAACATGTGGCAGTATTATCGGAGGAGGTGGTTATGCCAAGGCAACCTTGGTATCACGACATAAGGGAGTACCTGAGGGATAGATCCATTCCCGACCAGGCAAGCCGAGCTGAGAGGATGAGAATTCAAAAGATGGCAATGAAGTTTTACCTGAGTGGGGATTTACTCTACAAGAAGGATGCTGGGTTGGGACTGTTGCAATGCGTAGATGAGACATAAGCCCAAAAGATTATGGACGAAATACATGGTGGAGTGTGTGGGCCACACATGAGTGGACCGATGCTGGCCAAAAAGATCTTGAGAACGGGGCATTATTGGTTAACACTGAAAGTCGACTGCGATGATCATGTCAAACGGTGTTACCAATGCCAGGCGCACGATAATGTGATCCATACACCTCCCAATGAACTGCACTGTATGACCTCCCCTTAGCCATTCTCAATGTGGGGAATGGATGTAATCGGACCGATAGAGCCCAAAGCAAGCAACGGACACCGATTCATTTTCGTCATGATCGATTACTTCACTAAATGGGTAGAAGCAGCTTCTTTCCCTCAATTCTGTCATTTACCGTCCTAAGATGAATGGGGCAGTGGAGGCTGCAAATAAGAATATCAAGAAGATCATAGCGAAAATGTTTGCTAATCATCGGGGATGGCCGGATCTGCTACCCCTCACCCTGCTGGTATACAGAACGTCAAAGCGTACTTCTACAGGGGCAACCCCTTACGCTTTGGTATATGGAATGGAGGTTGTTCTGCCAGTTGAGGTTGAGATGGCGTCCCTCAGAATATTGATCGATGCTCAGATAAGCGAGGAGGATTGGATGCAAAGTCGATACGACCAATTAGCCCTGATTGATGAAAGGAGGGTGGCTGCTGTTTGGCACGGTCAATTGTATCAACAAAGGATCTCTCGATCATACGACAAAAGGATAAGACCTCGGAAGTTCAAGAAAAATGACCTAGTGCTAAAAAGAGTCATGCCTTGTCAAGACGAAGCCAAAGGGAAGTTTGCCCCGAACTGGGAAGGACCTTTTGTGGTTAAGAAAGTGCTATCGGGAGGAGCCCTCATATTGCAAGAAATGGATGGTGAGGTATTTCCACAGCCCATCAATTCCGACTCGGTGAAGCGGTTCTACGCTTGAATCATCAGTTTTTCCTTTTTCTTTGAGGAACGAACTACGTAGGACCTGATCTCCCAACTTGTGGGGGTACGTAGGCAACCATCATGGCACGGTCCGATTCCTTAAAAATAATACTTTCTCTAACCAAAACAAATTCCTAACAGCCAGAATAACCTTCCTATACCCTCGAAACCTTCCCGAAACCAGCCCCTAATCAACTTCATCTCAAGTAGCATAACCCTAGCCCAACCAAACAGTTGGCCAAAATCTAAGACTCAGTCCGATGAAATCAACAGGGGTGCGGCGGTATCTGTCAAATCTCCATCAAGACTTGAGAAGAGAAAGAAGGCAAAATTTCAAAATCATGGTTAACTGGATAAAATGAGGATCCTATGAAAGGCAACAATACGACAAAAAGGGAAAATGACTAAATTTAAATGCATGTCTGTATATATAAGTCATTTTGTTACAAGATTTCTCTTTCGATAACCGATGAAACTGACATAGTCTATGCAGGAAATAAAATAATCTACAAATCTGAAACTAGCTAAAGCAGGATGGATAAAGTGGTGGATAGATCTGAAGCATCAGCATCCCCTGCAATCTGCTGCCGCATCATGGCGATACGATCCAATAAAGTAGTGGCTCGGTTGACAGTCTCAGAATGAGCATCTATAACTGCCCTGGTCTGAAATACAATGGCGTCTCTGTCAGCAAGGGCAGCATCTCTAGCCAGAATGGCATCGTCTCTCTCAACAAGAGCGGCATCCCTCTCAGCCTCAGTAGCAATCAAGGCCAGGCGGAGTCGGGTATCCTCAGTAACCCGACTAGGGGCAGAATCAGCTGAGACCCCAGCCTGACTCAAACCAACCGTATCCGAGTCTCCGCGCAACCATTGCACGTAAGCGAATGTCTGGATGGGGCAACTGTCACTATACTCGACAAGGATCCTGCGAGACCAAAGATCATATACCCGCAGTAGATCTCCCTCTGTCCGGGACGATATAAGGAATCGGTAGGCGGCAGCGCCCGTGAAAGGATGAAAATCCTGTGTCTGATCAAACTGCCCCGTAACCGCCAAGGGGTGATAAGTCGTCACGCCTCTCAGGCCAACAATAGGGATGAAATCCAGGTTGGGCACGTGAGTCAAGAAGCTCATAAAGGAGCAATAACCCGAGTAGATCAGGAGATGAAAAGGATCCTCAATAACCGACAAAAATGCTATCCAGGAGGCCGCATCAGTACAACTCACGAGACGAAACGAAAACTGCATGGCTATGTCATGGCTGAAGCAAAACCCATGGCGACGGAAATGACCGATGGGGCTAAGATGGCTCATAAACCATATATACAGCAAAACAGAGCTCCCTCTGAACATTCTGCCTCGGAAAGACTGACAATATTAGGCTGACATGTAGGTATCTGCTAGTATCATGGGAAGAATGGTGTGATCCTCCTGAATGGCTCTCACGGCCGCGACAACTCGCATGTCCAACAGATCGGGTCCAGCTGGCAAATACAAAACTAAAATGACACAGGCCAGCAAAACGTCTACTCTCAAAGCGCCCCAACGCTCCTCAGATACAGAAAAATCACCAGAGAATAGACGAAAATTGTCGGGTGAGCCGAATCGGTCAATCAAGAAATGAAGGGGAATCAGATGGTCTGATGCGATCACCGATAGCAGAGCTGTCCTCCGCAACCCAGTGAAAGTCAAGAACTGACGACGCATGGAACCAGCTGTGACCCTGGCACAAGGACCATCCAGAGGCAAGCCGGTAAAGCGAGCATACTCCTCGAGGGTGGGGGTCAGCTCCACTGTCCCTAATCTGAACACTTGACGGGCAGGGGCCCAATAGCTCAGAATACCCTCCACAAAGCCCGCTGGCACCTGGAAGGATAATAAGGACCGAAAGTGTCCCAGAAGACCATCTGCAATAACCCTGTCGGCCGGCGATAAACTATCCAACCAGCGGAGGAGACTGCCGACTAACCCTGTGGGAGGAATGGGATCCAAACGTACCACGACATCTGGTGACAACATCTGTAAAAAATAGTATCAAAAAGACTATGTAGGGGTCATTCTCTATCCATAAATAAAAAAGCATGCATCGTACAATTAATAATAGAGCAATTTAATTTCATAAGGGTAAAAAACTGTGCATAGATGAATAAAAGAGTTCAATACATAGTGCATGAAAAAAAAAAATAATAATAAATCTAATAGGTTCAGGTACAAAAAAGGCCCTATCCTAGCCTGATCTAGTCAAAGGTGAGGTCATCTAAGAAGGCGGGATCCTCAAACTGATCCCCTAGAGTCGTCGAAATCGGAGGCCCGAAGTTCATCTCAGGGATATATGGCTGCGCCGGGGCATTAGATGAGCTCGGGCCTGTGTCAAAACCCGTACTGTCAGGATCATATGCATAGGCATCCTCTGGGGTCCGACCTAGCACCCGAAGATACAACGACAGCTGCTCCACCTGGCGGGTCAGAGTGGCAATCAGCTCAGCATGAGTGGGACTCCGAACGCAGGTGGCCCAATCGGTCATCATCACCGAGCCGGGAACCATATCTCCGAGAAAGAAGGTGGCCCGAGTCTGAGGACCGATAGTGCGGGGCACCCACCAAAGGCGAAAGGCCTCGCTCGTGCTGGGACCCGAAGAGAGTGTCTGGCCATCCTCCCCCGCGAGCATAATCTCCGAAGGCTGAGAATCCAACGGCCAGGAGGTAGTGAAGGGAAGGGAGTACGGGATGCGGATCTCTCCAGTAACGCATCTGAATGCGCGCTCTCCCAGATACATCACCCAGCCCCCAACACTCTGCAAAGTAAGGCGGCGGGTGGAGAGTGCGAACTCCGGGCCGGAAGGATACCCATCTGTGAACCCCACAACCAGATGCTCAGAAAGATAAGGAGTCCAGACGACCTCTGCAACGGTGATCAGCTCCAGCTGAATGCGGCAATGGGCAAAGCTGCCAGACACCGGGACCTCCTCTAAAGTGCTGTGATGCCACCGACGACCCCTGGGATAGGTATCCAGACCGAGGGTCGTGACAGGCCTCAGGCATGGAAGGCGCTCGTAGGCCCAGAACTGTGAACAGAAACAAGGAAAGGCATGAGTAACCGTCAAATGCAGAAAAGAGAAATGAAATGAAGGGAAATACAATAAGAAAAGAGGAAGAGAGGGCTCACTAGCAAGAAGTGGTAAAAGCCGAGCCAAGCATCTGTCTGTCCCTCCGAACGTAGACGAAGACCGTGGAGGAAATAAGCAAAGGTGAAGGACCCCCAGTCATAGTCGCCGATCCGGTCTACATCCCTGACAGCTCCGACGACGCTGAAATGAATGGTAGATGAGTTGTTCCCTAAGAAACAACCCCTCATAATGGTCAGGAACAGACGTCGGAGCAGAATATCACGAGTGGCTCGATCTGCTGGGAATGGCGTCGCATATATGCCTCCAACAGCGTCAACAGCCAAAGCTCCAGACCGAATGCTGCGAGCCTTAAAGACCTGATCATCGGCAATGAAACCCAATAAAGCTCGGACCTCTGCTAGAGTAATATCAAGATCCAGAGGGACACGGGATCCGGTGAACTCGATACCCGTGATGTACCTCCAATCCCAGGGAGTCAGCACGACCTCACAGTCCAAAAGGTGAAGGGACAGCGTCTGGTGGAACCATCGCTCGGATAAAGCCCTCATATAACCCCAGGGGCACTGACGGGGAATGATGGTGAAGAAATGACGAAAGCCCCAGGAATCCACCACCGCTCGGTAATCACTGTGCAAAGCTGTATAGAGGGAGTAAATGTTAAACCAGTTACCCCTCGGCTGAGTAAACTCGGGCACCTGTGGCAATCACTAATGGGTCAGTCCAGATACGAACGAAAATTGAGATTAAATTCAGAGTAGAATTGAATATACCTCATTAGCAACAAGAGATGCTGAGGGGTGACGATTGAGATCCCGACCCAATAGATCGGGTATCTACCAAGAGGCGCCAGATAGGGCACGATGAGGAGATAGAGCTAGTGTGCTGGAGGATGGTCCCTCCACCGCAACGTCCGGAAGGACAGCCTCCTCAACATCGGGATGGTCAGGCCGGATGATAGCCTCCGCCAGTCGGCGAGCCTGGCGGGTCTGAGGCAAAGCAGGGACGGGTGCAACCCTACGGCGGCGAACCCCCGAGGCACGAGATGCAGTGAAGCTGTTAGGAATGTCAGGATCCATAGCTGGAACGACACAGTCAAAGAGGGAGGTACATTATATTTCTAATTGTGTCACGAAATATTTTATCTGCCTATCTTCATCACAGGAATAATGCAGCATGATGCATGTTTTACTACATATGAAAAAAAAAATCGGCAGAGTTTCGTCTATAAAATGGGCATCCCATGCATAGTTAAGCATGTTTTCTATTAATCCAAGCCACAACAGATCAAAATTGCATTTATACGGATAATTGCAACATGAAAAAGACCATAATTCATGATTTTCTTTCAAAAAGAAACAACAGATATATGGGACCGCATCATGAGCATAAAATATGACTCGCGCAGTTGATACATAGTATATACATGCAATAATACATGACATAGTATTTCAAAGCATACATTTATATCTCTAATCATACTAAATAGCAAATGTATAGCAAAACATTGACGAAATTGGAAAACAATCGGTCAAAGTGTTACCTGTAGCGCATAGATCGATCTAACCGGAGCAGTTTTTGCAAGAAGATTAGAAAATTTGGCAAAAAGGACGTGCAAAGGTGCGAAAATCGTGTGGGGTATGAATGAAAGTGACAGATCTGGGAAGCGCCTGGCCGCTTAAGTCCCCGATCTTGGCCGCAGATCAATTTGCGGCTAGCCGCAGATCAATCTGCGGCTGGCCGCAGATCAATCTGCGGCTGGGCCCAGTGCTCCCTGCAAGCTTAATCAATTCTAAAACCCGTTTGACTCATAATTTGGTGATAAAATACGAGATTTTGATAAATCGGGTGTCGAACACGGCTTCTCAATTTGACGAGCGACCGGATACGAGACCCGGCACTCACAGGACAATCGACCGGAGACGAGACCCGGCGATTACGAGACGAGCGACCGGATACGAGACTCGGCACTCAGAGGACAATCGACCGGAGACGAGACCCGGCGATTACGAGACGAGCGACCTGATACGAGACCCGACACTCACGGGACAATCGACCGGAGACGAGACCCGGCGATTACGAGACGAGCGACCTGATACGAGACCCGGCACTCACGGGACAATCGACCGGAGACGAGACCCGGCGATTATGAGACGAGCGACCGGATACGAGACCCGGCACTCACGGGACAATCGACCGGAGACGAGACCCGGCGATTACGAGACGAGCGACCGGATACGAGACCCGGCACTCACGGGACAATCGACCGGAGACGAGACCCGGCGATTACGAGACGAGCGACCGGATACGAGACCCGGCACTCACGGGACAATCGACCGGAGACGAGACCCGGCGATTACGAGACGAACGACCGAATACGAGACCCGGCACTCACGGGACAATCAACCGGAGACGAGACCCGGCGATTACGAGACGAGCGACCGGATACGAGACCCGACACTCACAGGACAATCGACCGGAGACGAGACCCAGCGATTACGAGACGAGCGACCGGATACGAGACCCGGCACTCACAGGACAATCGACCGTATACGAGACCCGACGATTACGAGACGAACGACCGGATACGAGACCCGGCGCAAACGTGACGATCGATTGGAAGACGAAACCCGACGACTAACAATGCGGTCAGGGATTGATGCATTAACACCTTTACGAATGTTTTGCATGCCTTACATCTTGCGTTGCATCATAAGTTGCATGTGTTGCATCATGTATGTATGTCATTCTTGTGCACTGTCATTCATGCATCGGGTGTCTATTTCTTTATCCTGTTCATTTCATTTAACATTTCATAAACATGATAAAGAGGGGCAGCTGTAGACACCCAAATTTTACGTTCCCTATGCTAACCGTAACAGGAGGGCAAAATCGTCAAATGAGCTGGCCTACGAGAGCAAAGGATGGACACAAGTACGAACACTCGACGCCACCGCGACGATTTACAACCGAAACCGATGTGACAACGAGGCCGTCCGAAATGAGCATTCCCGAATAATGTGGCACATCTCCTAGTAATTCCCGGATTGCAAAATACAAGCCTGTCGGTGAAAACCGATGTCACGCCACGAGAATCGAGGCATAGCACAAAAATTGAGAAAGTCAAACCAGCTAGCCGCGGATTAATCTGCGGCCAATAGTGCACCTTTTGAAAACACGGAACTCGAAACACGGAAACCAAAAACCAGCTGAGTGGATGGGGGGCGGCCAGCCAGCCGCAGATCCATCTGCGGCTGGCTCTGGCCGGCCTATTTCAGCTCATTCCTTCATTCAGTATCCAGAGAGGTAGGCAGCGGCGGAAGAGCTTTGGGAGAGGAAGAAAAACAGCAATAGCAGCAGCGAATTAGGGAGAGAAAAGAGAGGAAATAGTGAGGAATTATATCCCTTTTGTGAGATTGTATCACATATATTTTCTACTACATTCAATATACGAATTTATACGCATCGTGGTGTCATTTGCAAGGTGAAAAAGAATTCTTTTTATAGCAGTTTTGTTATATTATTTTGTCAAGTTTTGTCATTTGGATCATATTAAACGTAGTTCTTTCTTGGATATTATTGAGAATACACGGATTAGGGATTATTGGTGAAGGTTCCAAAGGAATAAAATTCTTCCTAATGGCCCGATGATATCCATTTGGTGATTTTTAGCTTGTTTAATTGTTGTAATATCCATTTTGTGGGTGTGTAGAAATTGTGGATGTGAGCCTAGGAATGCGACCCCGTGGTCCAAATCCGATGATGGACAATTTTGGTGTATGTAATAGGGTCGATTATCCTTGATTGTAAACATGTAATCATCGGGCCTTAAAACGATACCAAGTTGAAAATCGGGTTTAAGGCCCTGTAATAGTGAAATACGTGATTGTGGGCGTTTGGGGTTATTTTGATGGCTCACATGCCCATGAATAGCCCCAACGCATTTTAATGCTTAATTTAATTCATGACACACAAATTGATTTCAAAGCTAAACGATGAAGATTTTCATAAAATCAATCAAATTAGGTTATTAGCATCACGAGGATAAGAAATTGGAAGTGCTGATGAATGTCGATTCCTGTTTAACGAGAAGGTTAAAGAAAATCGTTTTCAAGTATCAAAAAAATGGTTTTATAGAATAAATGACGTTTCATTAAACCAACATGCATAGGGTTAAAGAGATCCTAGAAATTGCCGTCATTTTAATTATGAGAGCAACGTATAGGTCTCGATTCCTATTTTGACGAAGGTTTAAAAAACTCTTGTTTTGCAAAAACGACACCTAAGTGAAAACCTTGCAGTTTTGACTATCAAAATCAAACCTTTCTAATAAAGAATAAAGCTTTCTCGTATAAGCCGAAGGACATTCTAAGGCATTCTCAAAAGCACGACTTTCCACCAAAACCCAAATGATTATTTCATACAAACTCATCGCAACATTCACATAGGCACACACATACACACGCGCACGCATACACATTTTAAGAATTAAAAGGATAGGAAAAGCATCAAGATTGCGGTAACCGTGTTTCACGGAAGTCGGGGGGTGCCTAACACCTTCCCCTCGCTTAAGCAAGTCCCCGAACTCTATGAATCTCGGTTCGCAGACCAATTAATTTGGAGTCACATATGAGCCAGCGATTTACAAAAAAAGAAATTCGGATGAGTTGGTACATCCATTTCAAATATACCAACTGGCGACTCTGGTTAATTGGCTCATCATAAAAACGATCTTTCAAAACCCCGTCGACATTTATGCCGACCTTTTCCAAAAAATCATCTAATAAAAGGCTAAAATTGGAAAGGGTAACAATCACCAAATAGGCGACATTTCCCGGCGTCGACACCTGTTATAGCAATCCAATAGTTTTCGTGTCTTGCACACAAGCTATCCTAAAATCAGTGACTCATCCCTCTACTCTGATCACCAGGGGTATGGCGAGGGGAGTGAGTCGGTAGTACTTCCTACCTAATCCTTCTTCATCTATGGGTACATTCGTTGTATGATAATCTTATGATTTGGAGTAGAGACCAGTAGAGAAGTAAGAGTTTCTCTAAAAATAGAGTTTCTATTCAATCTTACAAGTTTACCGAGAGGGTTAGTTCTGATATAGAGAGATGTTAGGTTTGTATATGACGCGAACATGCAATCAAATTACATAAATAAAGCGGAAGCGCGATAAAATCGGATTTTAAATTTTTATACAAACCATCACCATGATCAATCTATGTGCTCAATTAACGATATAAACGAAAGAGATATAGATTAAGAAATTATACCTCGTAGAACCGTGCTTCCTGGGGTACAAGTTCACCTCCAATTCCTTCGCGTTCTCCTTGAATTCCACCAACTAAATTCCTTTGCTTGATCAACGTTAGCCACCCAAGCGTTTGGCCTCTAGAGGTGATCCACCAAGGAAGAATAGTTATTCAAGAAGTTGGGTGTTGGCAAAACCCAAGTTTCTATCTCTATAGAAATTACAAGTACTCTCCATAATCTCATGTAAGAGTGTGTAACCCAAATCTATGATAAGACTCCTCTTATTTATAGATGTAGGAATAACCCTTCCCTAAACTATTTAGGATTAGGGTTTCTATTATAATTAAACTCTTTTAATTAATTATGCTCCTAATCCAATTAGGAATTCATAGGAGAGTACTTCTATTAATTAATTCACAATCCTTATCAGAAATTAAATAATAGTAATAATAATAATAATAATAATAATAATAATAATAATAATAATAATAATAATAATAATAATAAGACTCCTCTTATTAATTTATATTTAATATTTCCAAAATATTAAATAATAAATATTAAGGTATTTAATTTATTCTATCTCCATAGATTAAATTAAATACACTTAACTTATTATTACAATTATGCCATTTATTTCTTAAATAAATATTTTTTTTTGCGGTGTGACCCTTTAGGTTCTACATATTAAACCGGTTGTGAATAAATCAATTAGAACAATTCTAATTTTATTTAAATAAATAAATTAAACTATTTAATTCATTTAAATAAATAATATTTATTCTACAATAAGGGTAAGCCCCTAGCGATCAACGACTTTTCAGATAATATAGATTTCAACATTAATCACAAAAGAACCTTTCAGTGAATAGTTACCATACAATTCAATCTTTCTACCATACAATGTCCCAATTAAATATAAGACATGGATTTACTGTCAAGTCTTATTTTATTTAATTATATGTATTTCGATTCCCAAATGCACAATTCTAAATAATGCAAATTAGAAACTCCTTTCTAATTTCATTCTGCCTTGGCCAAGGACTACTGAGTTGTCATTTATCGAATCACATAGGACATTCACATCTTTTACTAGACGTGGTAGATTCTTTGTTGATCATTCACCTATCTCCATGTATAACTTATTATACTCAATCATACCCTTTGATATACCCTAAAGGTCTGAAGGGACATGTCAAAGTATAACTCATCATACACAAGATACTATGATGATCTCAAGTCCAAGGATCACTTGTACTACTATCACTATAGAAATTGTTATAGACAGATGAATAAAACTCCATTAGGTATTCCTTAGCGAGCCATGTTCAGTGAACTTATTCTCCAATAAGCACCTACATACTTGTTTTAGTGTCTCCACACAAATGATTATGAAATCAATCATCCTCTTCTTAAGAGCAAGCAACGTATGTACTAATCTATTCGGATTCACTAATCCCTTATTTAGTAATCCAACGATTAGGAATGATTTTAGTTTGTGAGCTATCTTGAATTTAGATCTCATTAGCATGATCACCATCATGATTCTCAAAGCATTGCTCAAAACTATGGGTTTATCACATTTAATATAACAGCACTATGTAGATAATATAAAATGCCTTTTAAGAAAATCAATTTTTTTATTAATAAATGATTAAGATTACTAAGTATATGATACATCATATCAAATATGATTGGCTTGTGTGCATACTACTTTCAATCTCCCACTTGCACTAAAGTCAATCGCCTTGGTATCTAATACCCATCTTCTCTAAGTGACGATCAAACTGCTGTTGAGTTAAAGCTTTAGTAAATGGATCTGCAATGTTGTCTTGAGAGTCCACACGCTCCAGGGTGACATCTCCTCTTTCAATGATCTCTCTAATCAAATGAAACCGCCGCAACACGTGTTTGGATTTCTGATGAGACATGGGTTCCTTAGCCTGCGTAACAGCTCCGTTGTTGTCACAGAATAAAGGTATTGCTCCTCTAATGCTAGGAACCACTCTAAGTTCAGTTATGAACTTTTTCATCCAAACAGCTTCCTTTGCAGCTTCACTTGCAGCTATGTACTCTGCCTCTGTCACTGAATTAGCAACGGTTTGCTGCTTGGAACTCTTCCAACTCATTGCGCCACTGTTTAAGGTAAACACATACCCTGAAACGGATTTACTGTCATCTTGGTCCGTTTGAAAACTTGAGTCTGTATAGACCTCTAGTTTCAATTCAGACCCACCGTAGACAAGAAATACATCCTTAGTTCTTCTCAAGTACTTTAGGATGTTTTTCACTGCCTTCCAGTGCTCTTCTCCTAGATTCGACTGATATCTTCTCATTACACTAAGTGCATGAGCGACATCTGGTCTAGTACATATCATATCGTGCATGATAGATCCTATTGCGGAAGCATAAGGAATCTTACTCATCCGGTCTCTCTCCTCAGGTGTCTTTGGGGCATGTTTCTTGGAGAGATGTATTCCATGGCTCATCAGCATGAGACCTCTCTTGGAATCTTCCATGCTAAACTTCTTTAGCATCGAGTCAATGTACTTTCCTTGGGTCAAGCCCAGCATCCTTTTAGATCTATCTCTATAGATCTTTATCCCCAAAATATAGGATGTCTCACCCAAGTCCTTCATGGAGAAGTGTTTAGATAACCAAATTTTGATCGACTGTAGCATAGGAACATCATTCCCTATCAGTAATATATCATCAACGTATAATACAAGGAATGATACAGCGCTCCCACTAACCTTCTTGTACACACATGGTTCATCCTCATTTTTGATAAAATCAAACCTTTTGATTATCTCATCAAAACGGATGTTCCATCTTTGAGAAGCTTGCTTCAATCCATAAATGAATCGTTGTAGCTTACAGACTTGGTTTGTTCCAACCGTTGAAATAAAACCCTCTGGATGTATCATATATACATTTTCCTCAAGCTCTCCATTGAGGAAGGCCGTTTTCACGTCCATTTGCTAGATCTCGTAGTCATAATAAGCTGCAATTGCAAGCAAAATCCGAATGGACTTGAGCATAGCTATTGGTGAGAAGGTTTCATCATAGTCAACTCCTTGTCTTTGTTTGAAACTTTTTGCAACCAGTTGGGCCTTATAGGTACCTTGCCATCTGCTCTAGTCTTTCTCTTAAAGACCCATTTACACCCAATAGGCTTAATGCCCTCAGGTGGTGAAACCAAAGTCCATACTTGGTTTTCATACATGGAGTCCATCTCGGATTTCATGGCTTCTAGCCATTTCTCTGAGTCTTCACTACTCATAGCCTCTTCGTAAGTCAATGGATCATCATCATCTATGATGCGTACCTCATCATCATCCTCTATGATGAATCCATACCTATCAGGTATCTTTGGTACTCTTCCAGATTTACGAATAGGTAGTGGTACAGTAGGTTCTTCTACTTGGTCAGGCACATGACTTTGATCCGTAGTATTTTGTGGTTCTTGAACTTCTTCTAGATATATCTTACTCCCACTAACCCCTTCAAGGATAAACTCCTTTTCCAAGAAGGCAGCGTGTTTCGCAACAAACACCTTTTGATCAGTAGGATGATAGAAATAATACCCTGATGTTTCTTTAGGGTATCCCACGAATCTACATTTGTCGGATCTAGTCTTCAGCTTATCATGCTCAAACCTTTTGACATAAGCTGGACAACCCCAAGTCTTAACATGCTTAAGATTTGGTTTCCTCCCTGTCCATATCTCATATGGAGTCTTTGGGACGGATTTGGTAGGTACCTTGTTAAGTAGGTATGCAGCCGATTCTAGGGCATAACCCCAGAAGGATACTGGAAGGTCGGTAAAACTCATCATGGATCGAACCATATCCAACAATGTTCGATTTCTCCTTTCAGATACACCATTCAACTGTGGCGTCCCTGGTGGAGTCCATTGTGAGATTATACCATTTTCTTTGAGATAATTGATAAACTCATTGGTTAAGTATTCCCCTCCTCGATCCGATCAAAGAATCTTAATACTCTTACCAGTTTGCTTCTCTACTTCACTTCTGAATTCTTTAAACTTTTTACACGATTCAGATTTGTATTTCATTAAATACACATATCCAAATCTAGAATGATCATCAGTGAAAGTAATAAAATAAGAATACCTTCCTCGTGCATTCGTTGTCATAGGTCCACATACGTCTGTGTGTACCAACGCTAACAACTCTGTAACTCTTTCTCCTTTTCCACTAAAAAGAGATTTAGTCATCTTACCCATGAGACAAGATTCACAAGTTGGATATGATTCGTAATCAGATAGCTCTAAAAGCCCATCTTTATGCAACATGGATAATCTTGTTTCATTGATATGACCGAGTCTACAGTGCCACATAAAGGTATAATTAACATCATCTCTTTTTCTTTTCTTAGTTTGTTCAATTTGAAGTATATTTTCATGCAAGTCAAGTATGTAAAGTCCATTCAGTAGGTTCTCAACACCATATAAAACATTTTTATTATAAATAGAACATCTGTTGTTCTTTATTATAATATCAAAATCATCCAAATCTAATACAGAAATTGAAATAATGTTTCTAATGAGTGTCGGAACATAATAACAATTATTTAAACTAATGAACTTGCCCGAAGGCAGTGCTAAACAATAAGTCCCTACAGCTAATGCAGCAACCTTTGCTCCATTTCCCACTCGTAGGACGACTTCATCCTTGTCCAGCTTTCTACTTCTGCTTAGTCCCTGCACATTATTACATATGTGAGAACTACAGCCGGTATCCAATACCCAAGTAGAATTTTGACTTTCAGAAAAATTAATTTCAATCATGAACAAACCTAGATCGGAAGTCGAAGCTTCTCCAAGCTTCTTCTGATCCGCAAGATACTCCTTGCAGTTCCTCTTCCAGTGTCCCAGCTTATTGCAATGGTAGCAAATTCCTTTGCTATCTGGATCAGGTTTCTTTTTATCCTTTCTCTTCGCCTTGCCCTTAGCCTTCTTCTTTTTCTTCTTTTCAGAATATACCTTGGGCCTCTTCCTTTTCTTGGAAGAATCATCCACTAGTAAGACTTGGTTCTTGTTGGATGAGAAGTGACCTTCAGCAGTTTTCAGCATGTTAAGTAACTCAGGCAAGCTAACGTCCAACTTATTCATGTGAAAATTCACAACAAATTGTGAGAAGGTGTTCGGGAGTGACTGCAAGATCAAATCTTGTCTTAACTCCCCATCCATCACGAACCCAAATTGTCCAAGTTGTTCAATCAGATTGATGATCTTAAGGACATGAGTCTCAACAGCAGTGCCCTCAGTCATACGAGATCGGAAGAGCTTCTTAGATATATGATATCTAGCAGTCCTACTTTGCTCACCATACAACTCTTTGAGGTGCAGCAATATAGTAGGAGCATCCATAGTTTTATGCTGACGCTGAAGCTCGTTACTTATGGATGCGAGCATGATGCATTGAGCCAGGATTGCATCATCTTGCCTCTTTCTGAAAGTAGCAATCTCTTCCTCAGAGGCTGTTTCTGCAACATTTGCAGGGACTGGCGAATTTAGGACATAAGAAATCTTTTTAGCAGTGAGAACAATTCTCAGATTCCTTAACCAGTCCATGTAATTTGGTCCGGTCAGTTTGTTAGCATCAAGTATGCTACGCAGTGATAGTGAGTTTGACATTTTTAAATTCTGCATGTGAAATAGACAACATTTTAGCATACATTCATTTATTTAATTAATTACCAAAATAAATTAGGTCTTTATTTAAATTGGTATCTCCCACTATTTTCATCAAACTATATTACCCTCATTATATAGTTCGGCAATTCTAATTAAAGATTTGCTAGTAAGACTAAGGATCCCACTTCAAATGTATATAGCCTTGTGGTGACACAACAAACGATATATAAATAAATAGGTAGACAACTATTGTCAATTACATCTCTATGTAACTCCTTGTATTTTGCCTCTTAGATTATTTTGATCAAGTGGTGACACATCCGAATCAAAATTATCCAAGTTAAGTCCATCCTAGCACTTTCATATATTCGAAAGAAAAACACTGTTCTTGTGGTGACACAACAAAACAGCATCGTTCAGTCTATTTATAAGCATCAAATGTGATAAAGCAACATCTTAAATATTTAATACTTGCCTTGTGGTGACACAACAAACTCATATTAAACATTTAATACTCTATTGCTTTACCATGCTAGAAGGCGACGTTCGATATTCCAAATATCTTTGAATGCTTAGGACTTAATATGATTTCTGTGAGGGGTTTATTATTATTAGTCTCATCTTGTTTAGCGCGCATGCACATATATATATAAAATACGCGTTATATTATTTTACATGCGAAACATATTGGATAATATAATATATATATATATAGTAAGCATGCACATATAGAATATTATATTCTACCCGGATTGATTATGGACTTTTATTCTAGTTTGGTTCACTAGAGCCACCAAGTGAACCAAAAGGTCAAACCTAGGGTGCAAGAATTAAATTTAAATATAACTATTACATTTAAACCCGGGCTCCATTACAAACGGGTCTTCAAGCACTCCTTGCTCCTTTGTCTCCAATTCTTCAAAATTAATTCTAACTAGTCCGATTACATAAACTATTTACAATAAATAGAAACCTTGATCAGCAGTCAAGGAGAAGTACATAGGAGGAAGATAGAATTTACATTAAGAAAAAATTAGAGAAGACGAGGTGCGCAGACCCCATTTATAAAAACCCATACATTCAAGCATCCTCTAAAATAAATCCAATCACACATTGGTCAATAGTCCATAATCAATCCCTATTTATTATCATACATATCTCTATATGTATCAATAAATAACATTCATCTCATGAATAATAACACCATTCCATATATGCATTGATATTAATTAATGGGCAAAAGTTTTGCTAATATTTAGTTTTGAAACAAAATAAACTCTTTTATTTTAATCAAAAACCAAATTCAAATTAAACTCTTTTAATTTTAGCAATCTGAAATCCTATTCCAGATAAAATAAACATCTTTATTTTAAACTTATATCAATTAAATAAACCATTTATTTTAATTGAAAGAAAAAATTATTTTTCGGATTCTGCTGTCCGGCGCAGCTGCGCTGAACCCCAGAAACGACTTTCTGGGTTTGGGCGCAGCTGCGCTCCAGAATGAACTGGAGCCGGCGCAGCTGCGCCCCGTAGCAGATTCGGAAAAACGGATTCTGCCCAAAATTTTCGATCCAATCGCATACCATACACACATGGAACCATCAAAATCGATAATTAGCACAAGATTAGGCTCTGATACCACTGTTAGGTTTGTATATGACGCGAACATGCAATCAAATTACATAAATAAAGCGGAAGCGCGATAAAATCGAATTTTAAATTTTTATACAAACCATCACCATGATCAATCTATGTGCTCAATTAACGATATAAACGAAAGAGATAGAAATTAAGAAATTATACCCTCGTAGAACCGTGCTTCCTGGGGTACAAGTTCACCTCCAATTCCTTCGCGTTCTCCTTGAATTCCACCGACTAAATTCCTTTGTTTGATCAACGTTAGCCACCCAAGTGTTTGGCCTCTAGAGGTGATCCACCAAGGAAGAATAGTTATTCAAAAAGTTGAGTGTTGGCAAAACCCTAGTTTCTATCTCTATAAAAATTACAAGTACTCTCCACAATCTCATACAAGAGTGTGTAACCTTAATCTATGATAAGACTCCTCTTGTTTATAGATGTAGGAATAACCCTTCCTTAAACAATTTAGGATTAGGGTTTCTATTATAATTAAACTCATTTAATTAATTATGCTCCTAATCCAATTAGGAATTCATAGGAGAGTACTTCTATTAATTAATTCCCAATCCCTATCAGGAATAAAATAATAGTAATAATAATAATAATAATAATAATAAGACTCCTCTTATTAATTTATATTTAATATTTCTAAAATATTAAATAATAAATATTAAGCTATTTAATTTATTCTATCTACATAGATTAAATTAAATACACTTAACTTATTATTACAATTATGCCATTTACTTCTTAAATAAATATTTTTCTTTTGCGGTGTGACCTTTTAGGTTCTCCATATTAAACCGGTTGTGAATAAATCAATTAGAACAATTCTAATTTTATTTAAATCAATAAATTAAACTATTTAGTTCATTTAAATAAATAATATTTATTCTACAATAAGGGTAAGCCCCCTTAGCGATCAACGACTTTTCAGATAATATAGATTTCAACATTAATCACAAAAAAAAAACCTTTCAGTGAATAGTTACCGTATAATTCAATCCTTCTACCATACAATGTCCCAATTAAATATAAGACATGGATTTACTGTCAAGTCTTATTTTATTTAATTATATGTATTTCGATTCCCAAATGCACCACTCTAAATAATGCAAATTAGAAACTCCTTTCTAATTTCATTCTGCCTTGGCCAAGGACTACTGAGTTGTCATTTATCGAATCACATAGGACATTCACATCTTTTAATAGACGTGGTAGATTCTTTGTTGATCATTCACATATCTCCATGTATAACTTATTATACCCAATCATACCCTTTGATATACCCTAAAGGTCTTAAGGGACATATCAAAGTATAACTCATTATACACAAGATACTATGATGATCTCAAGTCCAAGGATCACTTGTACTACTATCACTATAGGAATTTCTATTGACAGGCGAGTAAAACTCCATTAGGTATTCCTTAGTGAGCCACGTTCAGTGAACTTATTCTATAATAAGCACCTACATACTTGCTTTAGTGTCTCCACACAAATGATTATGAGATCAATCATCCTCTTCTTAAGAGCAAGCAACGTATGTACTAATCTATCCGGATTCACTAATCCCCTATTTAGTAATCCAACGATTAGGAACGATTTTAGTTTGTGAGCTATCTTGAATTTAGATCTCATTAGCATGATCACCATCATGATTCTAAAAGCATTGCTCAAAACTATGGGTTTATCACATTTAATATAACAGCACTGTGTAGATAATATAAAATGCCTTTTAAGAAAATCAATTCTTTTATTAATAAATGATTAAGATTATAAAGTATAAGCTACATCATATCAAATATGATTGGCTTGTGTGCATACTACTTTCAAGAGGATCGGTGAGTTTGAAGGTAAGAAGAAGGGAGTGACTAAAGGGAGGGAAACCAACAACCGGATGATCTCTAGTTTAATTACCTATTTTGGGAAGAAGAGAAGAAGAGCCACGAAATCAAAGAGGTGAGAAGTTTTCTAGTCTTAGTGGTTAAGGTCTATTATTTTCATATATGTGCAAAATAGTTTAAGGACCAGAAATGACTCATGAGCTAAGTACTCTGTTTTTATGTGTTGGGCAGAGTAAAAGTGTTGTCATTAAGAATAATGACCAGACCAAGTTAAACCACAAGAATGGTAGTTTGACAACCTTGTACTAAAATAACCGTGATTAATTTACAGTGTCACCATCTGTTTGAGACCAACTAATGACATGAGCCGAGCTCAAATCAGAACTACCGTAGTAAAACTAACGAAAGTAATCTGTATTATTAAAATCTCAGAACAATGTGTTTATGGACCATAAGGGATGACAGTCAGACCAATGATCATGACCAAAGAAGGAGTGTATCTTAGTATACACCCAAACCTATCTTTTAAGTTAAAGCCATAGGTCTTTGTTAAATCAATTATGAACAGACATAGTTAATAGAAGGTGAGTTTACACCAATTATGAAGTTCTGTAAAGCATGAGTCAGACCCAAATCATGATGTGAGACCTATATGACCTTAGACCAAATCAGTCAAGGGATATTTTCCTAAGCTAAAATTGTGATGTAAATCTGAACAAGGAAAGGGACTCAACGATCGTAGGTGGTTTTACTACGATCAAAGAGTGCACTTATACTCGTAGAGTCAGTCAGTTAAGTGACTTGACGATCGTAGAGTATTTCTCGCCGATCGTAGAGTTAATCAGTTAAGTGACTCGACGATCGTAGAGTATTTCTCGGCGATCGTAGAGTCAGTCAGCCAGTGACTCGACGATCGTAGAGTATTTCTCGATGATCGTAGAGTCAGTAAGTCATGTTACTCGACGATCGTAGAGTACTTCTCAGCGATCGTAGAGTAAGTTAGCCGGTCGCTCCGAAATCGTAGAGCTTCGCCCAAGAAACCTTGGTATAATTTCATTAAGTCAGCCAAACCTTAGTGATGGTAGAGTACTTCTCGGCCATAGAATGACCCCATAGTTTAATTACACTTTACGCTTGGCTTCCAGGGGGCGCTGCCCCCTTACACCCCCGCCAGCTCACCGGCGAGTTGGGCAGCCAAGCGCTCACTGGGGAGCAAAACCCCCGACTACTTTGTCGAAATGGCAATCAAAATGTTTTAATGACTGTATTGAACCTAGTCCTTATGTGACTAATCATTTTGACGACTTTAATGAACTATGTAGGATATACTTGAAGGACGATTAACGTCAAGATACTAACGCACGTGCAAGGCAAGTTCCCTAAGCTTACTTAAGATTTATGTTGAGTAAATTTCCTACCCTATTTGAATTGTACCAAGCAAGTTCCTTTATGTTCACACTTTTAAATATCATTGTGTATATACTTGTGTAAGTTCCAAACTCTACTTGAATTAATTCTTTCAAGCAATTTAGTGGGTAATTATTGTTAATTACTCCACATCCATGATGATTATTGAGACTCATAATTGGTGCAAGTTCTTATAATCTGACTTGTATCCATCGAAAAGATATCTAGGTGGTTTAATTATTGAAAATTATTCCACATCAATGTTATTGCAATTGTATGCTCAAAAGCTTGTTCATTATTGAACTGTAGGAAGAATTTGATGTTCTAACATTCATGAACTGTTTAAGTTTATGCTAGTTGTATCAGCTAGACTGTGCATGTTTAAATTTGATAGACTCAATTATGTTTTAAACAGCTGTTCCCAAGCCAATTGATTGGTAGGGATTCTTAGACTAATAAAAAGAACAAGACCTATTAAGGCAATAAATTGGAAAATAATTATTTGCCCAATTATTAAGTGGTTATGCATAATTCACCGAATATGAGAGGCTGATCCCCTCGATTACCAAAACTTTAAGAGGACTAGTTTAATTACTAATAACCTCCGAACTTGTTCATGGTCATTAACGACCACTCAATTTCATCTATTCAATGATTCAATTATTGAACATGATTCATGTCTTTTCTCAATTGATTCAAATTATTGAAAATCTGAAGGTTAAAATTCCTTTTTAATCATGATATATCTTCTTTGTAATTAAACTTGCAAAGCAAATTAGTTGTTTACCCTTGTTATATCATGATATTTATTTCAGTTAAGTCGAAAAGTTCCAAGAAGGATAAGGGAAAAGGCAAAGCTCAAGAATAAATTTATGTGAACGTTTAATTATCTTATTTTCTGATGTAATTATTTATGTAAACCTTTTGTAATATTAAGGGCATGTTTTAAGTTAAGGTTAATAGATCTTGGATTTATTATAGAACCTCATTATAATGAACAATGTATGTTTATTATTTTCGTTGTAGTTATAAAAATGTGTATGTTAATGATTGATCGTGAGCACTGAATCTGAGGTGTGAAAACCCGAATTTGGGGGCGTCATAAGTTGGTATCAGAGCTGTAGGTTAAATACTTTAGGAACGCGAAACCTAGGTTATAACCTTAGAAGAAAACTCATATAGAGTATGCTAGGTGATGGATTATGGAAATTCATCTAGTATAGTTGGTACATGATAACATATCATTTCATTTTATCAATAAATATATTTTATTGTGATACTGATGCTATTCTTTGTTGGTGTCAAGATGGCAGAGGAGGATCGGGATAGCCATACGGTGGAACAGCCGGTAGAGAACGAGGGATTGGAGGATATCACATAGGATATCCTTATTGGAGACCTACTGGTCAAGAATGAAGAATTAGTGTTTGCCGATTTAGTAATCCATAAATACGTGCAAGTTTACACGGTCAACAAGTAATAAAGTGATAAGAGAATGTCAAACCCACAAAGAATTATTTAATAATATTTACCAAATACTAACTCATAATCAAATTAATTTTATTTAAACAATTTGATAAAAGATTTTGAATTTTGAAAATAAAGTACTAAACTAACTAATTACTAACTACCAAGAATTAAATTCAGATAAAAAGGCTTAAGATTATAATTTCCCTTAATGTTTCACTTGAATTAATACACTTCTTGTTAAGTTATGCTAACTATTCCGGATTGTTAATCAAGAACTCATCAATATTTATAACCATCTCTCGATGTATCATAAACGAATCAACTTAAATCCACAAAAGATAGAATTAAGATGAACACCCTAGTTAATTAATTCACTATATCTCTATGTGAATTACAATTAAAAAGGATTTAAAGCACATGTTCTCTTTCAGATTATATGTGACGTATATGTATATCTCTATCCTAGACACAAATTATGAATTTCATCATATGCAGAAAACACAATCCCATGCTACTATGATTAGGTCTAAATTTATAATCCATCTCTCGAGTTCATAAAGATTACCACAGTAATTTGTGATCAGGCAATTAAGCAATTAATCACAGATCATAATAGACAATCCGATAATAATCAACAATAATTAACAAGGAACCATATCAATAAAAGTTACGCAATAAGTTCCATTGTAATCTTAAAAAGAAATTAGTTCATAATTGAATTAAAATCCATAATCCACAATTGATAAAGCATTCAAGAATACAAAATAAGAGGTAGAGAAGAGAATAGAATCTGTAGACGCAATCCTTGAGTCTCTCCTTCAGCTCTTGTGATAAATACTTCTTGCTTGCTCAATTGCTTCAAGCCTCCCTCTCTTTCTCCCAAACTAGGGTTAGCAAAAAGTAGCAAAATCTTCCTCATTCTATGCTTCATATCATGTATTTATAGGTTCTAGTTAAAGTCTTAAACCAATTAGAAGTTACAATCCTTGTTTCATTCAATGCGGGTCAAAAATAAGCTTTTTAAAAACCCGACCCAACGCGGTCGTGCCCATATTTAGCCTAGGAAGCAGCGTGACCGCGCCCAAGTGCCAGAAATCATGTTTTCCACTCTGTAGACCAGCGCGGCCGCGCCCAAAATACACTAGAACACGGCGCAGGACAAAATTTTATTGCAGCATCTGTTGGTAAAATGGTCATAACATTTGATCCGAGAGGAGTTACGGGGCCTGCCACCTACCAAATCGAAGATATCGACGAGATCTACAACTTTACTTCTTTGAGCATTGAGAGATTCGGGCTGGAGAATGGTTGAAATTGAGCTTCAAGTGACTGCTATGTAAATGACAACTCCGAACCTTGATCTCTGTTGATAAAAATGTCATAACTCTCGCATCCGAACTCCAATTAGGGTGATTCAAGATGTTCCGGAAAGATAAGAAGTAAATATACAATAAAATTCAAGTTCCAAACCAAGAACATGCATCCATTTTAATGTTAAAAGCCCTGCAATCTTCCCTTCTCGCATTTTCTCGCATGTTGTACTCCAAAAGATGTTCGAATTGCGTTTCCTTGCTCATTTCTACAAAATAACATAAAAACACTATAAATATCTAATACTAACTTAAAATACTTAAGAACTCACAAATTATCAAGCCAAACGTACTCAATTCATAGATGTAAAACTCACTCATCAAATACCCCAAAACTTAAATCGTCCTCAAGCAAACACTAAGAACAACAACTATAACAACTAATTATAAATAACAACTCACACGACTCAAGCAATGAATCAATACAAATTTGCATAATAGACTCAAAGATTTCTTCTAATGTTAACTCAAGAAAAAAATTCCGAAAATATGTAAAGCCTAAAATTTCAACCTAATCATCAGTTCCAAAACTACTCATGACTCTTTAAGTGCGTGTGTGTGCGCATCCAAATGTTCAAGTAGCCATGACTCACACTAGATCATATAATCAAATACTCATAAAATATTTTCAAATCAACTCTAAAAACCTGCTTTCACATCAATCTCCGCTAATAAAGACAAAACATAAAATTTAGAGGATCAAAAAGATATTTCATATATTTAAGCACACTTGAACCCTTCCCAAGTATTTTAAAACATAATTTTTATTTTCTTTTTTTCTTCTTTTTTAGTGAGTGCGTTTTACGCTCCATCCCGTTTTCTCTCGGACGAGTGCGTTTTATGCTCCTTCTCGTACCTGTGTTTATGGATGAGTGCGTTTTACGCTCCATCTCAACCTAACACATGATTCATCATTTTAACTTAGGAAGGTTTCACAATTTTTAAAATTTTCAATAACTCGAGATTTCCCCCAAAATTATGTTAATGCCTAAATTTCGCTTTGAATGATGCTCAAATAAGATTTTAAAGTTTCAATGATATCTTTCACAAGTATTCAACCAAATTTTTTCCTTAAGACACAACTAGCTAAACAGATGGATATGTGTTTAAAGTTCAAAAAGATCACAAATAGTGTAAACCCAACTCATAAGTCAAAATATAAACTAAGCATGCTTCTCAACTTCACAAAAGTTAAAAAACATTAATCCATTTTTTTCTTATCATTGGCCATAATCAAATTCAAATCAAACCATTGCTCACCTATCCTAAAAACATACTAACTAACATGCAACCTTAATAAACTAAAATAAATAACACAAAACAAGACCACACCCCCAAACTTAAACTAGACATTGTCCTCAATGGCTAAGATAGAAAAAATTAAAACAGAGAACTTCCCTGAAAATATAGCAATCTTCCTCCTCGTCTGCTAAGTCTGAAGAATAGGCTAGGCACATTACAATGAATAAGTCATTGCACTTTAATTGGACTCGAATAACCTGTAAACACATTAGAAGCAAGTTCAGTAAATCCTAATAAATGCAAATTTATTAACTACTATGAAACCTAATAAAATAAATAAAAACTAAAAACTAAAAATTAAACTTTAAACTTGGGTTACCTCCCAAGAAGCGTTTGTTTTAAAGTCGTCAGCCCGACTTCACCATTTACTATCCAATTCCCCTTCAAAAATTGAGGAACCCTCCATCTAGTAGTAATAATGAAACGTTTGAGGGCTTTGCTTCGGTAAGGGTCATTGACTCAAAATCACCTAGCATACGCTTTTCCGATAGAATCTCCTTTATAACCTTCCAAAAACTAGGCATTTGCTCTATTGTGTTTGTGAATAAAATATTGAATTGAATCTTCTTGAATACAACTGGATCTTCAACTAACTTCTTATGGACCCCTTTCTCATCCCACCATAGCTCTAGATTCATGCCAACTCTGATGTCAAATAGAGGTTTGCCAATGACATGACTACCAATTGGGCAGAGGATTGCAAAACTACTCGGATCATTGAGCTTTGGCGGAAAAGGTACATGGGGCACTAACAAAATCGGTACATGAGCGTCGAAACTCACGGCTAGACCTTCTTCGGTTGTATTTTCTTGATCCCCACTATTCTCCTCCATATCAGAATTATCATCAATTAGCACGTCCGGTTGCACCTTTGGCGCGGGCAATCCATCAGTCTTGAGAACCACGTCACTGGGCCATGCACAATGATAACTATTCTTGAAGGCGTTGATAAGCTGTCCCATCTGGTTCTCAAGATTTCGAATCAACACTGCTTGGCTTTTTATATTTAAATCCACTAAGTTTAACAGCTGATCTTGATCACTCATTCTTTTGTCCGTAGCTGTAATAAACTTCGCCAAGGCCTCCTCCAAACTCAGTTTCCTTTCTTCTTCATGTAGATAGGCTGAATCCTGAAATTCTGGAGTGTATGATTGGCTTGGAGCAAAGATTTGGACTTGATTATTATAGCTCCATGAAAAATCCGGATGATACCCCCAATCTTGATGATAGTTGTTGGGCTAGGCATAACTGTTAGGGTAATCGCCAAAATTGCCACCATACTGCATCAACTTAAAATTAATGGCGCATTGATGACTCGGATGATTCCCAGCACAATAATCACAAATTACCGCCACACTTTGAATACGTTGTACTGCAAAAGCGTCAATCATCCTCGAAAGTGTCTCAATCTGTGCTGACAATTCATCGAATTCATAAATCCCTGCAGCTCTTGGCTGAATCATTCTCGTATAAGGCCATTGATAGTCGTAGTCAGCCATGGTGTACCTAAAAAGAGAGAAATATAGGAAGAGAATTAAAATAAAATAAAAATGATTAAATTAAGACTAATTTGATTGAAGCTAATGATGGCAAAAAATATTAAACTAATTCTCCGGTAAAGGCGCCAAAAATTTATTTGTCGATTTAGTAATCAATAAATACGTGCAAGTTTACACGGTCAACAAGTAATAAAGTGATAAGAGAGTGTCGAACCCATAGAGAATTATTTAATAATAGTTACCAAATACTAACTCATAATCAAATTAATTTTATTTAAACAATTTGATAAAAGATTTTGAATTTTGAAAATAAAGTACTAAACTAACTAATTACTAACTACCAAGAATTGAATTCAGATAAAAAAGCTTAAAATTACAATTTCCCTTAATGTTTCACTTGAATTAATACACTTCTTGTTAAGTTATGCTAACTATTCCGGATTGTTAATCAAGAACTCATCAATATTTATAACCATCTCTCGATGTATCATAAACGAATCAACTTAAATCCACAAAAGATAGAATTAAGATGAACACCCTAGTTAACTAATTCACTATATCTCTATGTGAATTACAATTAAAAATGATTTAAAGCACAGGTTCTCTTTCAGATTATATGTGACGCATAGGTATATCTCTATCCTAGACACAAATTATGAATTCCATCATATGCAGAAAACACAATCACATGCTACTATGATTAGGTCTAAATCTATAATCCATCTCTCGAGTTCATAAAGATTACCACGGTAATTGGTGATCAGACAATTAAACAATTAATCATAAATCATAATAGACAATCCGATAATAATCAACAATAATTAACAAGGAAGCATATCAATAAAAGCTACGCAATAAGTTCCATTGTAATCTTAAAAAGAAATTAGTTCATAATTGAATTAAAATCCATAATCCACAATTGATAAAGCATTCAAGAATACAAAATAAGAGGTAGAGAAGAGAATAGAATCTGTAGACGCAATCCTTGAGTCTCTCCTTCAGCTCTTGTGATGAATCCTTCTTGCTTGCTCAATTGCTTCAAGCCTCCCTCTCTTTCTCCCAAACTAGGGTTAGCAAAAAGTAGCAAAATCTCCCTCATTCTATGCTTCATATCATGTATTTATAGGTTCTAGTTAAAGTCCTAAACTAATTAGAAGTTACAATCCTTGTTTCATTCAATGCGGCTCAAAAATAAGCTTTTTAAAAACCCGACCCAGCGCGGTCGCGCCCATATTTGGCCTAAAAAGCAGTGCTACCGCGCCCAAGTGCCAGAAATCATGTTTTCCACTCTGTAGACCAGCGCGGTCGTGCCCAAAATACACTAGAACACGGCACGGTCGTGCCCGACAAAATTCTACTGCAACATCTGTTGGTAAAATGGTCTTAACTTTTTATCCGGGAGGAGTGACGGGGCCTGTCACCTACCAAATCGAAGATATCGACGAGATTTACAACTTTCCTTCTTTGAGTATTGAGAGATTTGGGCTGGAGAATAGTTGAAATTGAGCTTTAAGTGACTGCTATGTAAATAACAACTCTGAACCTTGATCTCTGTTGATAAAAATGTCATAACTCTCGCATCCGAACTCCGATTAGGGTGATTCAAGATGTTCCGGAAAGATAAGAAGTAAATTTACAACAAAATTCAAGTTCCAAACCAAGAACATGAATCCATTTTAATGTTAAAAGCCCTGCAATCTTCCCTTCTCGTATTTGCTCGCATGTTGTACTCCAAAAGATGTTCAAATTGCGTTTCCTTGCTCATTCCTACAAAATAACATAAAAACACTATAAATATCTAATACTAACTTAAAATACTTAACAACTCACAAATTATCAAGTCAAACGTACTCAATTCATAGATATAAAACCCATTCATCAATTAGAAGCTAGAGTACAAGAGCTGGAGGCAGAGAATTACACTCTCCAGAGCACTGAGCAGTATAAAGATGTTGCCCATCAGGCATTAGTAGACTTGGATGAGCAGAAGGCCAGAGTTGAGTTGTTAGAGTTTCAGCTGGGTGAGAGGACTCGAGAGAATCAGGTGTTGATATTTGAGTTTGACTTAGAGATAGCAGATAAGATTAGAATTTCGGACGCTTGGGTAAAGGCGGCCAGACTTGTTGATCAGCTCGAGGAGGAGCTGCATGCCAGGGAGGTCAGGATTGATTCATTGGGGCGAGCATTAGATACCGCCTATATGGATCAGCGGGCAGGATTGAGGAGGAGTTCCATGGAGGTGGGTGCGTCGAGTTGGTCTGTGCGACGACGACTTATGGATGGATTTCTTCCACCAGAGCAGGGACATACAGATGCACCTCCTCTTGATATGCAGTGACAATTTAGTGGTCCTACATACTTAATGAAGGGTGATGCTAATTTGTGGTGGGAATCTAACCAGAATAGAGACGGAGAAGGAGTGGTAACGTGGGAAAGATTTAAAAAATTATTTTTCAAAAACTATTTTTCAAGAAGTATGCAAGGAAGAATGGAAATTAAGTTCTTGGAGTTAAAGCAAGAAAACATGTCAGTCTCAGAATACGCCGCCAAGTTCAACGAGTTGGCAAGATTTGCACCGCATCAGGTGGATACTGAGGAACGAAAGTCGCGGAGATTTGAGAACGGGTTGAAACCATGGATTTTCAGTAAGATGGCAGTGTTACAAATTGATTCGTTTTTTACTCTATTGGAGAAGGCAATCATTGTAGAAGGGGGAAGTGAAGCAGTATCCAAGTATAATCGAGAGAAGAATAAGAAGAAGAATGAAGGAGGGAATTAGAACATTAGTAGTGGAGGTAGCAACAGCAAGAAATGCAAATGGAACAGCGGTGACAACAACTCAGAGAGTCAGCCAGGGGATTTTCAACAGAAAAAGAAGGCATGTGACAAATGTGGAAAGAATCACTCTGAGGAATGTATGAAAGGGAAGAATGTGCGTTACAATTTTGATCAGGAAGGACATATTTCTCCAAATTGTCCTAAACCAAAGAAATGAGGTTGTTTTTCATGTGGAGGAGCGGGTCATCAGTTCAAGGATTGTCTGTTGAAGAAAAGTACTGATGGAGGAAGCGGCAACAAGGGCAGTAGCACCAAATTAACCATTAGAGGGCCAGAACAATAGAACAAGCCAACAGCTAGAACATTTAACATGACGGTTCAAGACGCAGTGGCATCCAAGGAGGTGGTGTCAGGTATTATTCCAATCAATAATATAAATGCATATGTATAATTTGATTCGGGAGCTACCTGTTCATTTGTGTCTGATGATTTTGCTCAAAGATTAAATTTACCTTGTGAAAGGTTAGAAAACCCAATGAATATAGAAGTTGCAAACAAAGAAGTGACCCATATAGAATTTATACATAGAAATTATAGTGTGGAGATAAGGGGACATACGTTAAATGTGGATCTAATCTCGATACGCTTAGGGGAATTCGATGTAATCTTAGGAATGGATTGGTTATTTCATGAGGCAGTTATTGACTGTCAGAACAAGAGCATATGCCTTAAGACACCCAATAAGTCTAAGGTTGTATTTTACGGTAGCAAGTCACCAAGACAAATGAGTTGTCTGATGATGATGCAGGCCAAAAAATGTTGAAGAAAGGATGTGAGGTTATTTGGCTAATGTAGTGGATACACGAATGGTGAATTCTGACATGGGGTCGATATCTATAGTGAATGACTTCGTGGATGTCTTTCCAGAGGACTTGTCAGGACTTCCACTAGACCGAGAGATAGAGTTTGTAATTGGTCTAGTACTGGGGACAGCGCCAATATCGAAAGCACCATATAGGATGGCTCCGGTAGAAATGAAAGAGTTAATGGTTCAACTGCAGGATTTATTAGACAAGAAGTACATTCAGCCTAGTGTATCCCTATGGGGAGCACCGGTGTTGTTTGTAAAGAAGAAGGATGGATCGATGAGGTTGTGTATAGATTATAGAGAGTTAAATAAGGTGACAATCAAGAATAAGTATCCATTACCGAGAATAGACGATCTTTTTAATCAGCTTAACGGAGCAAGATGTTTTTCAAAGATTGATTTGAGAACTGGGTATCATCAATTAAAGGTAAGACCGGAGGATGTACCAAAGACAGTATTTAGGGCTCGTTACGGTCATTATGAGTTTCTAGTGATATCCTTTGGACTGACGAATGCGCCAGCGGCATTTATGGACTTGATGAACAGAGTATTTAAACCATACTTAGATAAGTTTGTGGTTGTGTTCATTGATGACATACTGGTGTATTCGAAGACTGAAGAGAAGCATGCCGAAAATTTAAGGATAGTACTGGAGACATTGAGAAAGGAGAAGTTATACGCAAAATTTTCGAAATGTGAATTCTGGTTGAAGAAAGTTCAGTTTTTGGGACACGTTATCGATAATGAGGGAATATCTGTTGATCTAGCAAAGGTAGAAGCGGTGAAAAATTAGGGACAACCAAAGACACTGACAGAGGTCAGAAGTTTCTTAGGATTGGCAGGATATTATCGGAGGTTTATTCAAGATTTCTTAAAGATAGTGACACCGTTGACGAATTTGACCAGGAAGACGGTTAAGTATGTGTGGATGGAGAAATGTGAGCAGAGTTTTCAGGAGTTGAATAAGCGACTAAGTGAAGCACCTATGTTATCCTTACCAGATAGTACTGGAGGTTTTATAGTGTATAGTGATGCGTCTCACAAGGGACTGGGATGTGTGCTGATGCAGAACGGTAAGGTTATTGCATACACGTCACGCCAGTTGAAGGACTATGAAAAGGGATACCCTACCCATGATCTGGAGTTAGTTACGGTAGTGTTTGCCCTTAAGATTTGGAGACATTATTTCTATGGAGAAAAGTGTGAGATATACACAGATCACAAGGGTCTGAAGTATATCTTTACACAAAAAGAGTTGAATATGAGGCAAAGGAGGTGGTTAGAATTGATCAAGGACTATGATTGTGATATTTTATACCATTCAGAAAAGGCCAATGTAATGGCAGATGCCTTAAGCAGAAACAATAGAGAAAAGTTGTTTATATTGACAGGGCAGGAAGAGTTAGTAAAAGAGATGGAGAAAATGGAGTTGGAGGTGAAAAATCCGAAGGATTCAAAGGAAGTAATAGAAATAGATGCAAGTCCGACATTATTGGACAAGGTGAAAGAGGCTCAGGAACATGATGAAGAATGTGGTAATGTTAATGAATGATTAGCTAAAGGTGAAGAGTTGAAGTATAAGATCGATAGCATCGGATTGCTGAGATTCGAAAACCGAGTTTAGGTACCTTCAGTACTGGAGTTAAGAGAAGAGATTTTACAAGAAGCGCACAGTACAAGATACTCGATACACCTAGGAAGCACGAAGATGTATCAAGATCTGCGTCAACATTTTTGGTGGCCGAACATGAAAAGAGAGGTTGCAGAATGTGTCAGCAGATGTTTAACTTGTCAACGATTCAAGGCAGACCATCAACGACCGAGTGGACTATTGCAGCCACTAGAGATTCCTGAATGGAAGTGGGAGCATATTATGATGGATTTTATGGTGGGACTTCCAGCGACACAGAAAGGTTACGGCGCCATATGGGTGATTGTGGATCGTCTTACAAAGTCAGCGTACCTTTTTGCCGATTAAGATTAGGTACAATTTGGATCAACTCGCCAAAGTGTATATCAAAGAAATTGTTTCAAGACATGGAGTGCCGATATCAATTGTATCCGATAGAGATCCGCACTTCACGTCAAGCTTTTGGAGAAGTCTTCAAGAAAGAATAGGGACACAATTAAGGTTGAGTATCGTGTATTATCCACAAATTAATGGGCAAAGCGAAAGAACAATTCAAACATTAGAAGACATGCTCAGAGCCTGTGTGATGGACTTCAAGGGCAACTGGGAGGAACATCTTCCATTAGTAGAGTTTGCATATAATAATAGTTATCACGCAAGCATTGGTATGCCACCGTACGAAGCTCTGTATGGGAGAAAATGCAGAATGCCCTTATGTTGGGATGAGGTAGGTGAACGTAGACTGTTGGGGCCAGAATTGATACAGCAGACTATGGAGATCATCAAAATGATTAGAGCTCGTCTAATAGCAGCTCAAGACCGATAAAAGAAATATGCAGATCTTCATCGCAAGAAGAGAGATATCGAAGTAGGGAGCTATGTGTTTATTAAGGTATCTCTTTGGAAAGGAAAGATAAGATTTGGCAAGAAAGGTAAATTAAGTCCAAGATTCATTGGACCATTTGAGATACTGAAGAAGATAGGCGAGGTGGCGTACGAGGTAGATTTACCTCCTGAACTTGAACATATCAGTGTTGCGTCCGTATAAGCCTGATTACAAGCATGTTATATCATATGAACCGATTCAAGTCGAGAAGGACTTATCTTATGAAGAAATTCCTATAGAAATTTTAGATAGGAAAGAGCAGAAGCTAAGGAATAAGGTTATACATTTTGTCAAAGTTCTGTGGAGGAACCACAACGCTAAAGAAGCTACGTGGAAACTCGAGAAAAAAATGAGGAAGAATTATCCGAATCTTTTTAAGTAACCTTATGTGAAATTTCGGGGACGGAATTCTTATAAGGAGGGGAGAATGTAATAACCATGAATATTGAGATCACATTGTAAATGTATATATTAATTATTAATTAATGTATTGAATACTTTGTGACTTGTGAAGGATAGGTATGTGATTATATATATATATATATATATATATATATATATATATTATAGATATGTAAATAATTATTTTTTTATATATAACCTAATCATATATTAGATATAAGAATTATGTAACTACATTATTACATCCATGGAGGAGTCCAAATATTTAAATTAATTATTTATAATGAACTAGTCCAACTGATTTATTAAGCAAGCCCAGTTCAAGTTATTATTAGGGACTTGTAGTTTGGACTAATAAGTTATCAAAAAGAGGCCCAATTCGGTTTAATTATGGTCAGCCATATAAGGGTCCATTATAGATGTTATTTGGTAGGCCAATTAGAATTGACCCATATAAAGATTGACCCAGCTAAAAACATCAGCAACCACAGCTAAAATGGGTGCTTAGCCCATACGGTAACTCATTTGAAGAATTATCTTCAACATTAGCGGGACACCTGTTATAGCAATCTGATAGTTTTCGTGTCTTGCACACAAGCTATCCTAAAACCAGTGATTCATCCCTCTACTCTGATCACCAGGGGTATGGCGAGGGGAGTGAGTCGGTAGTACTTCCTACCTAATCTTTCTTCATCTATGGGTACATTCGTTGTATGATAATCTTATGATTTTGAGTAGAGACCAGCAGAGAAGTAAGAGTTTCTCTGAAAATAGAGTTTCTATTCAATCTTACAAGCTTACCGAGAGGGTTAGTTCTGATATAGAGAGGATCGGTGAGTTTAAAGGTAAGAAGAAGGGAGTGACTAAAGGGAGGGAAGCCAACTACCGGATGCTCTCTAGTTTAATTACCTATTTCGGGAGGAAGAGAAGAAGAGCCACGAAATCAAAGAGGTGAGAAGTTTTCTAGTCTTAGTGGTTAAGGTCTATTATTTTCATATATGTGCAAAATAGTTTAAAGACCAGAAATGACTCATGAGCTAAGTACTCTGTTTTTATGTGTTGGGCAGAGTAAAAGTGTTGTCATTAAGAATAATGACCAGACCAAGTTAAACCACAAGAATGGTAGTTTGACAACCTTGTACTAAAACAGCCGTGATTAATTTACAGTGTCACCATATGTTTGTGACCAACTAATGACTTGAGCCGAGCTCAAATCAGAACTACCGTAGTAAAACTAACGAAAGTAATCTGTATTATTAAAATCTCAGAACAATGTTTTTATGGACTATAAGGGATGACAGTTAGACCAATGATCATGACCAAAGAAGGAGTGCATCTTAGTATACACCCTAACCTATCTTTTAAGTTAAAGTCATAGGTCTTTGTTAAATCAATTATGAACGGACACAGTTAATAGAAGGTGAGTTTACACCAATTATGAAGTTCTGTAAAGCATGAGTCAGACCCAAATCATGATGTGAGACCTATATGACCTTAGACCAAATCAGTCAAGGGATATTTTCCTAAGCTAAAATTGTGAAGTAAATCTGAACAAGGAAAGGGACTCAACGATCGTAGGTGGTTTTACTACGATCAAAGAGTGCACTTATACCTGTAGAGTCAGTCAATTAAGTGACTCGACGATCATAGAGCATTTCTCGGCGATCGTAGAGTCAATCAGTTAAGTGACTCGACGATCGTAGAGTATTTCTCGGCGATCGTAGAGTATTTCTCGGCGATCGTAGAGTCAGTCAGCTAGTGACTCGACGATCGTAGAGTATTTCTCGGTGATCGTAGAGTCAGTCAGTTATGTTACTCGACGATCGTAGAGTACTTCTCAGCGATCGTAGAGTAAGTTAGCCAGTCGCTCCGAAATCGTAGAGCTTCGCCCAAGCAACCTTGGTATAATTTCATTAAGTCAGCCAGACCTTAGTGATCGTAGAGTACTTCTCGGCCATAGAATGACCCCATAGTTTAATTACACTTTACGCTTGGCTTCCAGGGGGCGTTGCCCCCTTACACCCCCGCCAGCTCACCGGCGAGCTGGGCAGCCGTTCGCTCACCGGAGAGCAAGACCCCCGACTACTTTGTCGAAATGGCAATCAAAATGTTTTAATGACATAATGACTATATTGAACCTAGTCCTTATGTGACTAATCATTTTAACAACTTTAATGAACTATGTAGGATATACTTGAAGGACGATTAATGTCAAGATATTAACGCACGTGCAAGGCAAGTTCCCTAAGCTTACTTAAGATTTATGTTGAGTAAATTTCCTACCCTATTTGAATTGTACCAAGCAAGTTCCTTTATGTTCACACTTTTAAATATCATTGTGTATATACTTGTGTAAGTTCCAAACTCTACTCTAATTGATTCTTTCAAGCAGGTTAGTGGGTAATTATTGTTAATTACTCCACATCCATGATGATTATTGAGACTCATAATTAGTGTAAGTTCTTATAATCTGACTTGTATCCATCGAAAAGATATCTAGGTGGTTTAATTATTGAAAATTATTCCACATCAATGTTATTGCAATTGTATGCTCAAAAGCTTGTTCATTATTGAACTATAGGAAGAATTTGATGTTCTAACATTCATGAAATGTTTAAGTCTATGCTAGTTGTACCAGCTAGACTGTGCATGTTTAAATTTGATAGACTTAATTATGTTTTAAACAGCTGTTCCCAAGCTGTGACACCCCCAAATCCGGGTAATTCGTTTCCTCAAGATTTGGTGTTCACTATCCATATACATCATATCACATTTAACAACCCATACAATCATAATGGAAATACTATTAATTTAAATAGTAATCTCCCATTAAAGGGTTACAACATCATTCAAAAATAAATCTCAGGTCATCTAACCTTAACATAACATCAATGCGGAAAACATAGTTTAGTCTATTACATAAACATCATTAAAGCAAATACAACAAGTCTTCATCACTTGTTTGCTTTTCCTTTGCCCTTACTAGTGGACGAGCCGTAAACTCTTTCAACTTTAGCTGCAATATTATTATGCAAGAGTGAGCAATGATTGCCCAGCAAGTACAACAACAACAATAATAATAACATGTGAAATAATCAACGGATATTGAATAATCGAAGATTCAGCTTTTGAGTCAAGAATATAAGATTAGATTCAAAAGAACGCCTGAGGGTCTTAAGACCACGAACTATGTCCCAGGTTATCAGTATTTCTACCTTAAACCTTTAACAGTCATAAGACTATATGGACCTTACTTCTCGTACTCAGGGGGATCAGCCCTTTGTACCATGTATGTGCACAACATCTTAACGTTAATGCGCAAATAAAATCCCCTGTATAAGGGTTGTTCATCTCACTTTGACATCAGAGTCCGCACCAAAGGAAGTTTGGTTTGGATTTACTTCAATAACGTTTTTAGAATTTAGAACGCTCATCAACTATGGACTAGTCGAATCAATAAGTGTTCGCTAGTCGATCAAGGTTCAAAAGGTGTAATTCGAGAATCAAAAACTAAATCTCACAAAAAGGTACAATTGAATAAGTTCTGTATAACTGAAGCATTACAAAGAGGAAATTAAACGTCTCATTGAATCCATGAAATTGAATGGAATAGAAATAATAACTTGCTCGAATAAGTAATAGCATTATGAAACTTATATGATAAAAGAATTAAGTTCAGGAACTTGCGTGATTGAAATCAAGGTAGTATTAGGTAGCTTGCTTTCAACGAAATAATAGATCAAGGTAGAAAACTTGCGTAAACGTAAAAGTAAGGATAAGATACTTGCCTTGTGCGTAGACTATAAATTTAAGACTCACGTTCTTTAATCAACCTATACATTCGGTTTATAAAACAGTAACAATAATTAGTTACAGTATTATAAACACTTCAGAATTCATTCTCATCCAATTTTCATTTTAATATCTCAATTAACATGTTAGCCTAAGCCTTAGATATGTCTACGATAACATACCATGATCTCAAAGAAAGAAAAAAAACTTTACTCTCTTCTTTTTACTTTTTTTTTTTTGTTCCACCGCCGGGGCGGTGGGTTTCTTCACAAAATCCTCGCCGGGGCGAGCTTACCGCCGGGGCGAGACTATCACCGGGGCAGGAAATGTAGTTCATTTCTACCGCCGGGGTGAGCCTGCCGTCGGGGCGCTACTTCTAGTACATTTCCACCACCGGGGCGGTGGACCAAAACGTCAGTTCCTGCAGTTCGCGAAGAACACAGGAAAATATTAAATTTGGCCAAAGTTTTCACAATTAACCGATTAAATTACTACCCATTCATCACATATGGTATGAAATCAAAACCCATTCCATAAACAGTGATTTTAACATCACAGATAACCTAAACAACCCAATTAAAGGCTAAAATTTAACTGTTCATACTTTATTATCAAGTTTTGATACAGTTAACAAAATTAATCACTGTAAATTCGTTTGTTAACCAAATCTAACCGTTTAACTCTTGTTTTCTTCGTTTTTACATGCATAAACATAACTAGTCATCAATTTAACCGATTAA
Organism: Aralia elata; assembly: GCA_034770075.1. Lineage (NCBI taxonomy): Eukaryota > Viridiplantae > Streptophyta > Magnoliopsida > Apiales > Araliaceae > Aralia > Aralia elata. Next base: position 75,651,402 of record CM068377.1, read on the forward strand.
TATGCAAAACAAATGTCAATTTCCTACATTCAAACCATGTTCGTGCACAACTACTCTGTAAATTCCAGTACAGTAACATAAACACAATTTCATGGATTTAGTTACTCTAAATCATCTATAAATCATATAACATACATATATACATGCTTTCTAACACTTAACATCAAGTTATTTAAAGATTTAGCCATAGAATTCAAATTACAGAAAATACAGAGAACTCAAAACATACGTTCACGGAATAAAACTCATAAGAACATAAATTAAAAACTTAAATTAGAAGAATTACCTTCAATTAGATGTTTTAAATAATGCAAGCAGATGAATGACAAGATTTCTTCTTAATTCTCTAATTCGTCTCAATTCTTTCTTTTTCTCTCTGGCTACTTTTAGAAACTGATGAACAATAATGTATGAAATAATAATACGTGAAAAACTAAATGGCAGAACATGGTGTCAGTTTAATAACTGGCACCAACTCCCACTAAGGCCATGTTTGGCTACCCATTTATTCTTCCTTCTAATTTATTTTAATAAATAGCTTATAATATAGTTCATGTCACATATTAAATTAATTAAATAATCTCATTTAAATCAATTAAATAAAATAGAATAATTCTCCATTAAATCACATAGTCACATAAATAAAATTTTTCTTTATTAATAATGACAAATTATTAAATCTCTAACTAATATTAAATTAATTAGAAATAACATTGTACTTAACATTATACTTATTTAAATAATGTATTTAATCAAATAAATTCAATTAAACGCATACTTTAAATATAAAAATTCTTCACATTAACTTAATTAATGTAACACATATAATTAAATTAATTTATCAATAAATATTTATTCAATCAATAAATATTTAAATTAAGTTATAAAATTCTCGTTTGTCACATCTTTCCCCCCTTAAAAGGATCCTGTCCCCAGAATCACGACTCAATTAACTTGTCCCGTTACATTCCCCCCCCCCTACAAAGATTCTGTCCCCAAAATCGCTACACATAGATTAAGCAAATAACTGAGGATAATTTCTCATCATCTGATCTTCGAGTTCCCACGTTGCTTCTTCAGCATTGTGGTTCCTCCAGATCACCTTAACAGAAGGTATAATTTTATTTTGTAGCACTTGCTCTTTTCTGTCAACAATCTGAACAGGCTCTTCTTCGTAAGACAAATCTTTTTCAACTTGCAGGGGTTCATACTCTATGAGATGCTTGTAGTCGGGTTTGTATGGTCGTAATACCGAGACATGGAAGACATTGTGGATGTGTTCCAACGCTGGAGGTAAAGCTACCTCATATGCGACTTCTCCAACTCTTCTTAACACTTCAAAGGGTCCAATAAACCTTGGGCTCAGTTTTCCCTTCTTACCAAAACGAATCTTCCCTTTCGAGGGAGATACTTTCAAGAAAACGTAGCTACCAGACTCAAACTCTCGATTCTTACGATGTTGATCGGCATATTTCTTCTGTCTATCCTGAGCTGCTATCAATCTTGCCCTGATTACTTTGACGATTTCTGCAGTCTGTTGTACCAATATAATGGAGTTCTGCACTTTCTGCCGTATAACGCTTCGTAAGGCGGCATGCCAATACTTGCGTGGTAACTGTTATTGTAAGAAAATTCCACCAACGGTAGATGATCGTCCCAATTTCCTTTGAAATCCATGATGCATGCTCTTAACATATCCTCCAATATTTGAATTGTCCTTTCACTCTGCCCGTCGGTCTGTGGATGATATGTCGTACTCATACGTAATTGCGTTCCCATGCATTCCTGTAGTCGTTTCCAAAAATTCGATGTGAAGCACAGATCCCTATCTGCGACAATAGATATTGGAACACCGTCCCTCGAAACAATCTCTTTCACGTACAACTTTGCCAGCTGATCTAAGTTGAATCTGATATTGATCGGTAAGAAGTGTGTTGATTTCGTCAGTTGGTCCACGATAACCCATACTGCGTCGAAACCTTTCTGAGTCGTCGAAAGACCCACTACAAAATCCATGGTGATGTGTTCCCATTTCCATTCTGGGATTTCTAACGGTTGTAATAGCCCGCTTGGCCTCTGATGTTCTGCTTTAACTTTCTAACATGTCAAACACTTGGCTACACAATCGGCAACGTCTCTCTTCATATTCGGCCACCAAAAATGTTGTCGGAGATCTTGGTACATTTTCGTACTACCCGGATGAATCGAATATCTCAAATTATGAGCCTCGCTCAAAATTTGCTCCTTAACCTCTTGTACTGGCGGAACCCAAATTCTTCCCTCGAATCTTAATACTCCCTCGTTATCCACTGTGAATTTCACTTCATCGCCTCCAGATATTCTTTTCCTGATTTTCCCACATTCTTCGTCCTGATTTTGTGTTTCCTTAACCATATCCACCATAGTTGAACCGATTCTCAATTGAAATAATTTTTTGTCACATTCCTCTGGATATTTCACCTCCAATTCCAATTTTGCCATTGCTGTAACTAACTCCTCCTGAGCAGTTAACATAAACAGTTTCTCCCGTCCTTTTCTGCTTAAGGCGTCGACCACAACGTTTGCTTTACCCAGATGGTATAAAATCTCGTAGTCGTAATTCTTTATCAATTCCAACCATATCCTCTGTCGCATGTTCAGATCCTTCTGTGTAAAAATATATTTCAGACTCTTGTGGTCTGTATATATTTCACACTTCTCCCCGTAAAAATAATGTCTCCATATCTTCAAAGCAAGTATCACCGCGGCCAATTCCAAATCATGGGTAGGATACCCCTTCTTATAGTCTTTTAATTATCGTGACGCATACGCAATGACTTTACCGTTCTGCATAAGCATATATCCTAGTCCTTTATGCGACGCATCACTATACACCACAAAATTTCCTGTGCTATCCGGTAGAGACAATACAGGCGCCGTACTCAACCTCTTCTTTAATTCTTAAAAACTTTCCTCACACTTCTCCGTCCAAACGAACTTGACCGTTTTTCTAGTCAAATTCGTTAATGGAGTCGCGATTTTGAAAAAATCTTGAATAAATCTTCTGTAGTATCCTACCAATCTGAAGAAACTCCTTACTTCTTATGGCATTTTCGGCTGATCCCAGTTAAGCACTGCTTCAACCTTTGACAGATCCACCGAAATCCTATCCTTGTCAATCACATGTCTAAGAAATTGCACTCGCTCTATCCAGAATTCACACTTTGAGAATTTAGCGTACAACTTCTCTCTTCTTAACGCTTCCAATGTCAACTTCAAATGCTCTGCATGCTCTTCCTTGGTTTTGGAATAAATTAGAATATCGTCAATGAATACTACTACAAACTTGTCCAAAAATGGCTTAAACACCATGTTCATTAAGTCCATGAATGTTGCAGGAGCATTCGTTAGACCAAATGACATCACCAAAACTCATAATGACCACAACGAGTCCTGAACGCTGTCTTCGGTACATCTTCCTTCCTCACCTTCAACTGATGATACCCATTCCTCAAATCTATCTTCAAAAAATATCTAGCTCCTTTCAACTGATCAAACAAGTCGTCAATTCTTGGCAACGGGTATTTATTCTTAATCGTGACCTTGTTCAACTCCCTGTAATCAATGCAAAGTCGCATCGATCCGTATTTCTTTTTAACAAACAATACCGGCGCTCTCCACGGCGATACGCTCGGCTGAATATACTTCTTATCTAAAAGTTCTTGTAGCTGCACCATTAATTCTTTCATCTCTACCGGGGCCATATGCTACGGAGCTTTCGATATCGAGGCAGTTCCTGGCGCCAAATCGATTACAAACTCAACTTCCCTGTCTGGCGGAAGTCCTGGCAAATCGTCGGGAAAGACGTCTACAAAGTCCCTTACAACAGGTATCTCTTCTAATTTCGGACTCTCTTTTCGAGTATCAACTATGTAGGCTAACTATCCCATACAGCCTTGTCTTAACAACTTCCTGGCATGCATCATCGTCAGACAACTCGCTTGTCTAGGCGATTTGCTGCCGTAAAATACTACCTTTAACGGAGTCATAAGGTTAATACGTTTCTTTTGGCAATCAATTATCGCTCCATAATTGAATAGTCAATCCATTCCCAAAATAACGTCAAATTCTCCAAGTTTGATTGGGATCAGATCTACTTCCATCATGTTTCCCTTAATGTTCACTCTACAGTTCTTATGTATGTACCTAACAGGAATTACTTCCCTATTCGCAATTTCTATGTTCAAAGGGTAATCTAATTCCTCCTTAAGCAAATCTAAGTTCTTAGCAAAGTCATCGGATATAAATGAACAAGTAGCACCCGAATCAAATAATACATAAGCATCTATATTATTGATCGGAATGATACCTGACACTACATCGCGAGACTGCACGGCATCTTGCATGGTCATGTTGAAAGTCCTGGCGATAGGTCAGTTTGTTGGTGCAGATCCGGTTATAGTCAACGTGCTACCACCACTGTTTCCCTTATTTCCTCCTATTCCTGCTCCTCCTGGCATCTTCTTGGGACAATCCCTAGCCAGATGATCCTTTGATCCGCATGTAAAACAAGCACCCTTCTTTGGATTCGGACAATTCGGCGCTATGTGGCCCTCCTGGGTGCAATTGTAGCAAACTCTCTTCCCCTTCAGGCAAATCCCCACGTTATTCTTCCCACATGTAACACACGCTTTTATCTTCTTCTTCTGACCTCCTTGCTGATTTCTAGTAGATCCATTATCATTCCACTTTCTCTTCTGGTTGTGACCTCCACTATTACTACCACTCGCTTTGTTATTTTTATTTTTGCCTTTCTTCTTCTTCTGCTCCTGGTTATACTCAGAGCATCACTCCCACCTTCGGCGATGATTGCCTTTTCTAACACTCCAACAAAAGTGTTCAATTGGAACATTGACACCTTGCTATACAACCACGGCTTCAACCCTTGTTCAAATTTCCTCGCCTTCCTCTCATCCGTATTGACTTGGTAAGTTGCGAACCTAGCCAACTCATTAAACTTCGCCGCGCATTCCGGTACAGTCATGGTACCCTGTTTTAGCTCTAGAAATTGAATCTCCATCTGGTTACGCGAGCTCGTCAGAAAGTACATCTCAAAGAACATCTCAAAGAACATCTCCTTAAACCTCTCCCATGCGATTACACCCTGACCTCCTCGAATCTTATTCACCTGCCACCAATAACTGGCCTCTGACTTAAGCATGAACGTTGCAAAGGCAGTCTTTTGGTCCTCACTAACCCTAGCAACGTCAAATACTTTCTCCGTTTCCATCACCCAAGTTTGGGCTTCGATCGGGTTCAGGGAACCCCTAAACTCTGGCGGTCCTACCACTTTGAAATCCTTAAATAACGTTTCTGGTGGAGCTTGCGGCTGATTCGCAAGTGCTCCAGCCAAAAGGTTCACCAACTGCTGAATAGGATTAGCATTGGCGTCGTTGTTGTTAGTAGAGCTCTCCTGAGCTTGTTGACGTGGTTGGCGTCTCGGCGGCATTTTCTATTAAAGAATATGCGCTTATTAGATCATCACTCAATTTCTTAAGTGTTTAACATTTAACTCAAACAATTCAGGTTAAACATTTAACACATAACATCTTCAAACAAACTGATATTTCATTAATTCAAAAGTCTTAAACATAGAAAGATAACATCACTGCTATTTACATCAACTATCCCAAGATCAAATAATCTTTAGGATTAAATAGTCATATTCCATTGTGTATAATTATGCTGGAATTTACATCATAAACTATCATAAATATTTACACATAATACTTCAATACGTCTCCTATCACGGCCTACAAAGGCGTCGAACCGCCTTCCTGCGTTCTTCCTCCATGATATGGAGCATCGTCCTGCGATCCAACATATATGATGGTAAGTCCTCGAACTGAACTGGATAGTGGAGAACTCGATCCTGGGCCCTATCAATTGCTGTCTGAAAGATGTAGTCTGTCTCCTCAATCTTAGCTTTCTTTCCCCGTTCGCTTTCCTCGGAAATCTCTACACGTCGAGCGGTGTTCATCCAAGCATCCTCTGCTCTAGCACGTTCCGTTGACTCCTCACTCAAATCGTCCTTCAGTTTCTGAATCTCAAGTTTCATCTTCTTATTCTCAGCAAAAAGGTCTTCCTTTTGGCTTTCTGCCTGAACTAACTTCCACTCCACGTCTCCAAGACGTATATCAAGATCCTCAATTTTCTCGTTCTTCTAGTCTATAAGAGTCTGGCGTCTATGTGCCAGTACCTCCAATTCTCTGACTCTATCCTGTAACTCAACAGTATGATCGTACAGTGCATCGTACATCTCAGCATTGATAGAGGTAAGGGGTACCTCCTCGGAATCCTCATCATCCTCCTCAGCCTCTACCTCCTTAGGATCCTCCTCTGGATCAGACTCTGGCTCATACTCCTGACCCACAACCGTGATCAATGGAGATGGCTCTCTGTGTATCAACTGTTCCCGGATAACATGGATATCACGGGGCTCCTCCTCTCCAGCCACTCGGGGCTCAACATCCCTAGGCTGACTGAATCCTCCAATATCCGACATCCTGACAACAAAGTTTAAGTTTAATTAATACTCGGTACTAGTCGCAACACATAGGTTGTTAACACATAAACACATAGCACATAAAGTCTTTTATTATCTTTAATGAATTTCCTTAATTCATTCCTTAGAACTCGATGAGAGTTTATCACCACTATATTTTCTGACTCTTAAAAGGCTACTACCCTAAAGTTTTCCCCACCTAAGGTTCATAACCTACAGCTCTGATACCAACCTGTGACACTCCCAAATTCGGGTACTTCGTTTCCTCAGGATTTGGTATTCACTATCCATATACATCATATCACATTTAACTACCCATACAGTCATAATGGAAATACTATTAATTAAAATAGGAATCTCCCATTAAAGGGTTACAACATCATTCATAAATAAATCCCAGGTCATCTAACCTTAACATAACATCAATGCGAAAAACATACTTTAGTCTATTACATAAACATCATTAAAGCAAATACAACAAGTCTTCATCACTTGTTTGCTTTTCCTTTGCCCTTACTAGTGGACGGCTCGTCAACTCTTTCAACTTTAGCTGCAATGTTATTATGTAAGAGTGAGCAATGATTGCCCAGCAAGTACAACAACAACAATAATAATAACATGCGAACTAATTAACGGATATTTAATAATCGAAGATTCAGCTTTTGAGTCAAGAATATAAGATAAGATTCAAAAGAACGCCTGAGGGTCTTAAGACCACGAACTATGTCCCAGGTTATCAGTATTTCTACCTTAAACCTTTAACAGTCATAAAACTATATGGACCTTACTTCTCGTACTCAGGGGGATCAGCCCTTTGTACCATGTATGTGCACAACATCTTAACGTTAATGCATAAATAAAATCCCCTGTATAATGGTTGTTCATCTCACTTTGACATCAGAGTCCGCACCAAAGGAAGTTTGGTTTGGATTTACTTCAATAACGTTTTTAGAATTTAGAACGCTCATCAACTATGGACTAGTCTAATCAATAAGTGTTCGCTAGTCGATCAAGGTTCAAAATGTGTAATTCGAGAATCAAAAACTAAATCTCACAAAAAGGTACAATTGAATAAGTTCTGTATAACTCAAGCATTACAAGGAGGAAATTAAACGTCTCATTGAATCCATAAAATTGAATGGAATAGAAATAATAACTTGCTCGAATAAGTAATAGCATTATGAAACATATATGATAAGAGAATTAAGTTCAGGAACTTGCGTGATTGAAATCAAGGTAGTATTAGGTAGCTTGCTTTTAACTAAATAATAGATCAAGGTAGAAAACTTGCGTAAACGTAAAAGTAAGGATAAGATACTTGCCTCGTGCGTAGATTATAAATTTAAGACTCACGTTCTTTAATCAACCTATACATTCGGTTTATAAAACAGTAACAATAATTAGTTACAGTACTATAAACACTTCAGAATTCATTCTCATCCAATTTTTATTTTAATATCTCAATTAACATTTTAGCCTAAGCCTTAGATATGTCTACGATAACATACCATGATCTCAAAGAAAGAAGAAAATTTTTACTCTCTTCTTTTTACTTTCTTTTTTTTTCCACCGTCGGGGTGGTGGGTTTCTTCACAAAATCCTCGTCGGGGCGAGCTTACTGCCGAGGCAGAAAATGTAATACATTTCTACCGCCGGGGCGAGACTATCGCCGGGGCGGGAAATGTAGTTCATTTCTACCGCCGGGGCGAGCCTGCCGCCGGGGTGCTACTTCTAGTACATTTCCACCGCCAGGGTGGTGGACCAAAACGTCAGTTCCTGCAGTTTACGAAGAACACAGGAAAATGCCAAATTTGGCCAAAGTTTTCACAATTAACCGATTAAATTACTACCCATTCATCACATATGGTATGAAATCAAAACCCATTCCATAAACAGTGATTTTAACATCACAGATAACCGAAATAACCCAATTAAAGGCTAAAATTTAACTGTTCATACTTTATTATCAAGTTTTGATACAGTTAACAAAATTAATCACTGTAAATTCGTTTGTTAACCAAATCTAACCGTTTAACAAATTCGTCGGGGTGGTGGGTTTCTTCACAAAATCCTCGTCGGGGCGAGCTTACTGCCGAGGCAGAAAATGTAATACATTTCTACCGCCGGGGCGGGAAATGTAGTTCATTTCTACCGCCGGGGCGAGCCTGCCGCCGGGGTGCTACTTCTAGTACATTTCCACCGCCAGGGTGGTGGACCAAAACGTCAGTTCCTGCAGTTTACGAAGAACACAGGAAAATGCCAAATTTGGCCAAAGTTTTCACAATTAACCGATTAAATTACTACCCATTCATCACATATGGTATGAAATCAAAACCCATTCCATAAATAGTGATTTTAACATCACAGATAACCGAAATAACCCAATTAAAGGCTAAAATTTAACTGTTCATACTTTATTATCAAGTTTTGATATAGTTAACAAAATTAATCACTGTAATTCGTTTGTTAACCAAATCTAACCGTTTAACTCTTGTTTTCTTCGTTTTTACATGCATAAACATAATTAGTCATCAATTTAACCGATTAATATGCAAAACAAATGTCAATTTCCTACATTCAAACCATGTTCGTACACAACTACTCTGTAAATTCCAGTACAGTAACATAAACACAATTTCATGGATTTAATTACTCTAAATCATCTATAAATCATATAACATACATATATACATGCTTTCTAACATTTAACATCAAGTTATTTAAAGATTTAGCCATAGAATTCAAATTACAGAAAATACAGAGAACTCAAAACATACGTTCATGGAATAAAACTCATAAGAACATAAATTAAAAACTTAAATTAGAAGAATTACCTTCAATTAGATGCTTTAAATAATACAAGCAGATGAATGACAAGATTTCTTCTTAATTCTCTAATTCCTCTCAATTCTTTCTTTTTCCCTCTGGCTACTTTTAGAAACTGATGAACAATAATGTATGAAATAATAATACGTGAAAAACTAAATGGCAGAACATGGTGTCAGTTTAATTACTAGCACCAACTCCCACTAAGGCCATGTTTGGCTACCCATTTATTCTTCCTTCTAATTTATTTTAATAAATAGCTTATAATATAGTTCATGTCACATATTAAATTAATTAAATAATCTCATTTAAATCAATTAAATAAAATAGAATAATTCTCCATTAAATCACATAGTCACATAAATAAAAATTTTCTTTATTAATAATGACAAATTATTAAATCTCTAACTAATATTAAATTAATTAGAAATAACATTGTACTTAACATTATACTTATTTAAATAATGTATTTAATCAAATAAATTCAATTAAACACATACTTTAAATATAAAAATTCTCCACATTAACTTAATTAATGTAACACATATAATTAAATTAATCTACCATAAATTCATCGATTAATCAATTAATTCAACAATCAAATCATCAAAAAATATTTATTCAATCAATAAATATTTAAATTAAGTTACAAAATTCTCGTTTATCACACAAGCCAATTGATTGGTAGGGATTCTTAGACTAATAAAAAGAACAAGACCTATTAAGGCAATAAATTGGAAACTAATTATTTGCCCGATTATTAAGTGGTTATGCATAATTCACCGGGTGTGAGAGGCTGATCCCCTCGATTACCAAAACTTTAAGAGGACTAGTTTAATTACTAACAACCTCCGAACTTATTCATGGTCATTAACGACCACTCAGTTTCATCTGTTCGATGATTCAATTATTGAACACGATTCACGTCTTTTCTCAATTGATTCAAATTATTGAAAATCTGAATGTTAAAATTCCTTTTTAATCATGATATATCTTCTTTGTATTTAAACTTGCTAAGAAAATTAGTTCCTTACCTTTGCTATATCATGACGTTTATTTAAGTTAAGTCGAAAAGTTCCAAGAAGGATAAGGGAAAAGGCAAAGCTCAAGAATAGATTTATATGAATGTTTAATTATCTTATTTTCTGATGTAATTATTTAAGTTAAGGTTAATAGATCTTGGATTTATTATAGAACCTCATTATAATAAACAATGTATGTTTATTATTTCCACTGTAGTTATAAAAATGTCTATGTTAATGATTGATCGTGAGCACTAAATTCGAGGTGTGAAACCCCAGATTTGGGGGCGTCACATATCACATAGGAATCAAATGTCACAAACTCCCATCTTAGTTGTTGAAATTTTTGATATTTGGGGTATTGATTTTATCGAACATTTTCCTGTTTCTTATGGTAATGTTTACATTCTTTTGGCTGTTGACTATGTTTCTAAATGGGTGGAAGCTAAAGCCACCAGGACTGATGATTCTAAAGTTGTTACAAATTTTGTCAAGTCTAACATATTTGTCAGGTTTGGAGCTCCGAGAGCCATCATCAGTGATAGAGGGACACACTTCTGCAACCGGATGATAGCCGCACTTTTTAGAAAATATAATGTGATGCATAAGGTTTCTACATCCTATCATCCGCAAAGTAATGGCCAAGCTGAGGTATCCAACTATGATCAAGTCCATTTTAGAGAAGGTAGTCAACCCAAATAAGAAAGATTGGAGTCTTCGATTAGAAGATGCACTTTGGGCCTATAGAACTGCATACAAGACTCCTATTGGTATGTCGCCTTATCCGATCGTATTTGGAAACCATGTAACCTACCTATAGAGCTAGAACACAAGGCTTTTTGGGCAATTAGGCAATGCAACATGAGTATAGATCAAGCTGGAGAGCAGAGAAAGTTGCAGTTGCAGGAGCTCGAAGAATTGAGGAATGATTCTTATGAAAGTTCTAAGATTTACAAGGAGAAGACTAAAGCCTTCCATGACAAGTAGATTTTGAGAAAGACTTTTGTTGTGGGACAGAGAGTTCTCCTTTACCATTCAAAGCTTAAGTTATTTCCCGGTAAGTTGCGTTCTAGATGGGTTGGACCTTTTGTTATGACTAATGTTTTTCAATATGGTGCAGTGGAAATTCAGAGTCCGAGCACAGGAAAGGTATTCAAAGTGAACGGTCATCGGCTCAAACCCTTCTATGAAGGATATTAGGTGGAGAATGTTGAGATGGTGGATTTGGTGGATCCAGATTATGAGGATTGAGAAAATTGGAAGATTGGAGTCGAGCAAACGACGTTAAACAAATGCGCTGCTTGGGAGGCAACCCAAGATTTCAGATTTGCTTTTCTATCCCTTTTACTTTTATTTTTGTATTTTAGTTGTATTTTAGTTAGTTACTTCATCTTTGCATGATTGTCTTACATTGGGGACAATGTAAGGTTTGAGTGTGGGGGAGGGGTTTAGGTTATATTTAGGTATACTCTAGGAAATTATAATCTAATTGGGTTGTTTTGTGGTGTTTTGTGGTAAAATTGAAAAAAAAATTGAAAATTGAAAAAAAATGGCTTTATGATTGTGTTTGGCTAAGTTTCTAGAGGTTTTTGGTTGAAGAATGAAAATTGATGCTAATTGATAGAATTTGTTTGATGTGGAATTGGTTGATAAATGATGATAACTAAGTCATGATCCATAGTAACTGATTTAGATCTAATTTGTGTTTCATGAGTTCTTGAATATGAGATATATGCTTATTTGGCTGAGTTATATGTGGAGTTGACTATGTGCACTGATTTCATGATATTAGAACTGTTTATCTACTTGATTTGTTTGCAGGTCCATGGAAAAGGAAAACAAAATGGCAAAACTGAAGAAAATTTGAAATAGAACTGCAAAGGAGAAATGTGGATTGAGATGGAGCGTGAAACGCACTCATCCATAAACACATGCAACGAGATGGAGCGTAAAACGCACTCGTTGGTGAGAAGAAAAGTGAAATGGAGCATAAGATGCACTCACTTAAGAAAGAATGAAAAAAAAAGTGAAACGGAGCATAAAATGCATTCACCTGGGAAAAAGAGTGTGAAGTTGATGGTTCTTGAGGAAAAAAAAGAGAAAAAGAGTAGAGAAAATAAGTTTTGAGTCTTCAGTCAGTGTGCACGGCTATTCTTCCATGATAACTGAGTTGAGTATGTGTGTAGATTATAAGAAAGATACTTATATGAGTACAGTGTGATTTAGAGATGTTCAGTGGGGAATGACGAGGTTATTGTTGTACTTTGATTGATGAAGTATTGACCAAATCTCTGTTAATTAGTGTTGATATTCATGGTCGGTAAATGATTTAAACCTTTTGAAAGCTTACTTAGATGAATTTCAGATGAAGTCAATATAACCTTTGTTAGTTTACACGAGGACATGTAAAGACTAAGTGTAGGGAAATTTGATAAGTGCATAATTTTCATATATATTGATTCCTTTATCTTTAGTTTATTGTATATGTTTTATTGTGTATATGCACTTATTAAAGTGTTTATTGATTTTAGGAGAATTCGGAGTCAAAAGTGGAGAAAGATTGAAAACCGGAGCGAAAAATGAGAAAAAGACAAAATTTGGATTTTCATGCATCTTCGCCCCGGTGAGTTCGTTGGCTTGAGTGAGTTCGCCTTGGCGAGAAGCTCTCTGTCCGAGTTCGCCCCAGTGCCTTCTGAAACCGCCCCGACCCAAACCTCGCTATTGTATCTTGCCCCGGCGAGCTCAATTAGTGCAATCCAGTTCGTCCCGGCGAACTGGTCGGGAAAAAAATTATTTTAGGCGGGATTTTTGAGGAGTTCTAATTGGTTTTGGATTGTTATTTCTTAGTAACTTAGGATATTATATTAGGACTATAAATACATGTTTTTAGTCAGATATGAGGGGGACAACATCTACATTATCATCTACATTGGAATTCAAACCCTAGTTTTGCAAGATTGAAGGCATGTCGAGCTAAATTCTCTATTTCAGTTCTAAGAGATGTTGAACCGTCTTTATAATTAATGATTTGATCAAGTTACTTTATTTATTCCTTCTTGTATGAAATTCATTCTTGATAATCTGATTTAATTGTTGAATGTTATTTGGCTTAATTGATTTGATTTTTGCAAAATTGATTTGGTTAGCTAATATCATATGCTTGATTAAGGAATAGTATTACGTGTAATTAATATTGTTCAAAATTACAAGTAATAATTAGTAATGCATGATTGTGGACAAACTTTTGAGTATTGCTAAGATTATCAGAAGACATGTTAAATAATCCGAGCTTGTATGATTATTGCTTGGAATAATCTAATTTTCTAGTTCTTAATGTTGCTGTTATATTAAATCTAGAGAGTTTGTTCTAGGTTATATGATAGTTAGAATCTTGTGAAGAGTTTGTTTCATTGAGTGATAATCTAAGAGAAATTTCAGATAGCAGAGCTTAAATTGTTATCTAGGACTATTAGTTTTATTAAAGGATAAATATTGTAATACTTTATTACTTGATTATTGCAAAAAGACAATACTGAACTGAAGAACTAAAGTCTCTTATTCATTGTTTATTCTTATTAATTATTTTTTGTTTTGTTAGTTAGTTTAATTCAATTCAAAACCCCCGATTTATATTCAGTTGTATTAGGAAACATTAGGATAAATATAAAATAATTCACTCTTTGTTGGATCGACACTTGCTTATTGTTATAGTAATTCTTGAGTTAGGAGTGTAGAAGTAGGATATTAATTTTGGAGTGTTAACGACAACTCCCAAGCTGGGGTCCATAATAGGCAGCCTCGATCACTCCGCCACCGAGGAGGAGCTACTGAACATGATCAAAGAGGTGGATTCCGATGGCTATGGGTTCATCGACCTTCGCGAATTCATCGAATTGAACATGAAAGACATCGGTTACGATGAGGTATTGAAGAATTTGAGGGATGCTTTTAAGGTGTTTGATATTGACAAGAATGGGTCGATTTCGGCGGAGGAATTGCAGAACATGATGGGGAGTTTGGGAAAGGAGAGTTCAATGGCAGAATGTAAGAAGATGATTAGTGGGGTGGATTCTGTAAGCAACAAAAGTTAATTACTTTATTTTGATTAATTAGTAGAATTAATTATTTAATTTTGATTTATTAGTGGAATTAATTATTTAATTCTTCTTAATCAATGGGTTAATTGTTTATTTGAGATAATTGAGTTAATTAATTGAATAAATAATTGGGGTTAGATATATATGCATTTATACAAATTTAAAACACCAAATACGAGTCAAGTACGGTATTTATACAATAAAAAATATTTAAATATTAAATTGTAACACGTGGCCATTTTTCGGCAAACAAATTGACCGAATTATTTCACTAGGGTCCATCGTGGTTACTTATGTGTACTTTGGGTAGCGGGATGGGAGCGTTTAAACATCGGGGTACGAATGGTAAAAGGGCGTATACTTTGAGGTTTAATTTGGAATTAACCCTTTTGTAAACATAGTGTAAATTTATGCATTTTTGAATCAATCTTACACGGATAATTGTATCTTAAAAAATAAATAAATAAATAATAATAAGAAAAAGAAAAAAAAGATTTGTTTTTTAATGTGAAGTTTCTATATTTAATTTGATATATCGTGATTTATTTTCCAAAATATTAAGGAAACAATGAGATTGAGCAAGATTTAGAAACATTTGATAAAAGATGTCCAAGATATCCTAAGAGAGCTCCCCTAGGGGTTCCCTCTCCTAGGATTTTTCGTTTTCAAGGCTTGCAAAATTGAATTCTGCGGATCGTTCAAAAATTTGAAGCAAGATTCAAAGACTCGGAGCATTTTGCGCGATTGTCACTCCGAAAGCGTGACTCACGTGTAGGGGGCAAATGTGAGCCCAGGTACAAATTAAGGTTCACATGCGATCTAAAGAATTAAATGAAAAGACAGAAAAAAAAACTGGAACTAAATGAACGAGACCCGAGAGAAGCTTACACGTGTCCCGAGGCAGAAGACTCATGGAGGTGACTCATTGTGGGAATTGATTGAGGGATTGGATTGGTGGCTAGAAGGACAGGACGATTTGGGTATTACTCGAGTAACTAAGGGTATTTTTTGAAATTTTTCCTGAGGTCACATGTCAGGCACACGACCTAGACATGTGCTAGGCATGTGATCACTTTCCAAGAAGCTCTATAAATATTCCCTCCATTCTAATAGAAGGGAGCTTTTGACTCTATCTGAACTGAAGACACTCAAGAAGGCTCTCTGGATCCTTGATACTCAAGGAGGCTCTCGGATCCTAAGAGTCTTGCCACATGTTACTGGAGTAACTGCTCACCTGTTCTTCTCTCCTCTTCAATTCATCAATCAATATCGTACTCTTTGTGGATTTCTCTCCTCCTCAGCCAACACGAAATCCTAACCCTAGCAAGGTACGATTTCCTTGTCCACACACTCCAAGAAGATTTTGAGGGGAATGGGTTACGATGCAACTTTTTCAACTGGCATGTTTCACAAGTCTCCTCCATTTTATTAATCTAGGGTAAACTTTCCACCATTCCTTTCATCGCTAACAATTTTTAGGTTGTCGAAATTTAAGTGGTCATACATGTCATGCCATAACTTGGAAACTTCTTCATTAAAACCAGCAAAACAATGAAAAAATTTCACTTAGGGTGGAAGTGGAAATAAATTATTCTCCGCCAAGCTAATCTCTGCCACAACCTGATTATTTTTTGACATAGTACATAATTTATCATGAAAAATATATTCGCAAAAGTTGTCTAGTACTTAGCAAATTACTTTTGATGCCTGAAACGAAGTTAACATCTGTCATTTTTTCAAACTTTCCAGATTTTGTTTTGAAAGTGACTTCTCCAACTCCTTTAATTGTATAGGCTCTAGCATCTCCAATTTTTATTTGTCCAAAATTTGACTCCACCAGGGTAAAAAATAAATCCTTATTGCTTGTCATATGTTTGTTGGCATCACTATCCAAATATCAAACATGATTATTATTTTCTTAACAAGTAGTTAATAATAACTCTGAACAATCTTTCTCAATTGATTCATTTTCATGAATCAATCCAGATTCTTTTTTCTTAGATGGTGCAAACCAACATTCACTAATTTTATGACCAGACCTATGACAATGAAAACATTCAATATAGCCTTTTCTCCCTCTTTGATTAATACCATGACCTCTTCCTCTTTGAGAATTATTTGAATACTCAAATGACTCTTCCTTAAAATAATTATTGTTACCTAGTGATCCTCTTACATTGCCACGAAAGTTAGAGCATCTACCTCTGTTTCCTTGGAAGCCACCTCTTCCATGTCCACGGCCTCGATCACGGCCTCGATCACGGCCGCGACCACGGGGAGCACCTCGACCTCTCGTAATTTCAGACTTGAGAGCTTGATCATTAGAAGGTGGATTTTTTTTATTAACACGGATGTCATGTGCCTTTAAAGAAACCTACAAATCTTCCAAAGAAAGTTTTGACACATCTTTGGACTCCTCAATAGCTACCACGATAAAATCAAACTTTTGGAGTAAGTTTTGAAAAAAATTCTCAACTACTTTTTGATCTTGTAAAACTTCTCCATTGGTTGCCATTTGACTAATAATTAAAGTAACTCTTGAAAAATAATCAGCAATAGTTTCATGTTCTTGCATCTGTAACTTCTCAAATTCTAAACGTAAAGATTGGATTCGTACTTTTTTTTACTTTTTCTTCACCTTTATATATTGATTGCAAAATATCCCAGGCCTCCTTTGAAGTTTTTATCTTCGAAATTCTCTCAAAAATTGGTCTTTCAATTGCTTGATAAATTTGGAATAGCGCCTTGCTATCCTTCTCCCTTTTATCATTCAGACTGTTTTTTTGGGCATGAGACAAATCCTCTTGAGCTTCTGGTTCTTCATAGCCATCTTCAACAATGCTCCATAACTTTACGGACTTCAATAATACTTTTATATTGTGACTTCAATAATCATAGTCTTTTCCGTTGAAGTGAGAAATTAGAGAGAATAGATTGTTTGAATTTACCATCACGACGTTGCTTTGAAAATCAACAATTATTCTGAGTTCCAGCTTTGCACACCAGGTGAATATTTTTTTTGAAATTAGGTGGTACCTGCTGAAATACTTC
Organism: Aralia elata; assembly: GCA_034770075.1. Taxonomy (NCBI): domain Eukaryota; kingdom Viridiplantae; phylum Streptophyta; class Magnoliopsida; order Apiales; family Araliaceae; genus Aralia; species Aralia elata. The sequence goes on from CM068377.1 coordinate 75,668,942, forward strand.
TTTGGAGAAACAAAAAAAATATTAGCTGGCGTGCATGGTTTTGCCACTGCTATATGGGTCCTTTTCGAATTGCTTGAATATTGGCTCTGGCAGTCCTCAAAAAATTGGGATATATCAAGAAGTGTAAATGAAAAAACTTTGTGGGATTGGCAAAGGTTAATGAAAGGCAGACATGGTTGGTTGAAGAGAGTGTTTTGGCCCACTTTAAATCACTTAAGTTAGAAGCTCCCGGCAGTGGCCACTGATTTCAAAATTTGTGCTCTGATACCAATATATTGGATAAATTAGAAGAGGATATAATTTAGAGAGGAACTGAAATATAACTTTGGAGAATATTCAAGAACACTTTCATTTCACTTGTTCCAAATGATACAAGTACAAGGCTATTTGTAGGACTCCTAGGATATTTCTAGAGCCACTTTAATAATGACCAAATACATATACATGAGTCTAACCATTACATGTTCTGAGACATTTTCAAATACATTCATGTACATACATGTATCATGTACTTAGACATTACCTATACATGTACTTAATTAATTCATGAACAATCTAAAATCAATTTGGTTTAGTTAACAGGTACGTTAGGATGGCTAATGATCTTACAGTCTTTCAAGTTGATTCCAGTTCTGTATAAATTCAGGTATTGGTCCAGAAAAGTTGTTATCGCTGATCCTACTGCATGTTGCAAGAAAATGGTGCTTAATTAATAGTATGATAAACAATAATGATTAATTCATAATTACTCTACTGACAAGCTTACAAATCTTTTAATTTTGTTAGCCCAGCAAAAGTCATTGGCAACCTCCCTGTCAATCGATTGGACGACAACATCCTAGAATTCCAAGTCATACAGCATATGAACAGTTTAGTTAGTCCAGAAAATTGCATAAATTTGGTTCAAGGAGTAAATCATATATAAGGTGAGAAAGATATGACAAGGTCTTACAAAGATCCCAAATTAGGTAATTTCCCAAGCTCAGAAGGAACACTGCCAGAAAACTAGTTTGATTCAAGGTCGCTCTGGTAAGAAAATCTCAGTTTAGATCACTAAAAGAGCAGAACTGAAACATAAGGTAAATTCTTAATATACTCTTAGAATGCACTGGATTAAATAAAATGATGCCACAGATGAGACATGACATTAATAAACTTTACAATATCAAGAAGAAAATTAAAAAAATTCCAAGTTAAGCCGGAACACTTCCTTAAGCAAGTTGTATTCTTGGCTCTTGAAAAGATTATCTTTTTCAAATTATTGATAAAAGGCATGTGTGTGTCCCTGAGTGTGTGGACGTGTGTATGTGTTTTTATGTGAGAGAGAAAAGAGAGAGAGAGAGAGAGAGCATACATATATGTAAGACTGGTAATATCTCCCAAGTATTTCGAGATTGTTCCTGATAAACGATTGACGATGACAGACCTGGAGTGTATATATATCTTCACTGTTAAATCTATAATATTGATGATTAATAAAGAACTTGCTATGCATGCATTACTTATAAATATTCCAACTTTGTTGATGCCCATTCCAGAGGTATATTGCCATGAAGATAGTTGCGAGCAAGATCACTGCAACAATATAATAGGTAGTATTGTCTTTCTAATGGAAGTATAAAAATCCAATTAACATGTCAAGAAACAAGCACGGACAAGAAAGTATTTCTTACATGTTCTTGATGTAGGGTAACTTTGCCAAGGATGGTGGAAGTATACCATCAAGATCCTGCCCTTTAAGAATTCTGTTTCAACAGGAATAAAAGAGGCAGGCTCTTTAATATCAAATTGTACGCCAATTAATTTTGAACAAGTATGGTGTTGCAGATAATTGATACAGTTTCACTATCTGAATGAATTGACGAATTATTATCACATATTAAAGAGAAATAAAACAATCCCAAGAGCACATCTTTGATAACCGTAAGCAATCTGCGGTGCAAATACTCTAAATAGACAACTCTTGAAAGGCCAAAATCTCATCATATTGCCATATTACTGTACTAAACACTTTATTCATCGTGCACAGTCAGTAGATATATAAGCGAAATGCAAAATTTTATTAACAAGGACAGATAATGCTTAAACATTGAGACCCTCTTAAAATCCTCTTCATTTCTAATTTGATGTTTAAAAATACATATTATGTGAAGAATACTTATTTTGTAGCTAATTAGGCATCAACTCCAGTGCAATTACTTAATTCAACCGCTGTCACAAATGAAGGAAATATTTGATGCTATCAGTCATCACATAAAAATTTAAGCAACAAAATGATATATTAATGACAAGAAGCATACATTTCTTCAACATGCCATACTCCACCAGGGTAGAGCTTGCAAATGACAGAATTATTATAAGATTCTTCGCTCTTTTTTGGTGTGTTCCTGTTTGAGTTCCCATCACAAGGATTCAGACTGAAATTCCAGTCCTTTTTGCCCAATTGATTAGCTATTTCTTTAAGTGCTTCCACTGCATAAATCAAATTCATAGTAATTTCAGAAGCCAGTTGGTAGAAGTTGGGCACATAATTTATCCACGTTAAGCATATATGCTTCAACTCAAAATCACATCAAGGATTGAAAAAGGGAGATAGATAGACAGCAAACAGGACACTTTCTCTTGCACAAAACTTCAACAACTAATTGAGACTTAAAACAAACTCATGTGATACAACAGGAGTTAGCACAGGTTTATATCTCTATGAAAGAAAAAGAGGGCAGGGTTCAACTAAATTTAAATTTTGAGAAGGAAAAAAGAACAAACACGCTACATATTTCTCTAACAAATTTATTGAAGTGTAGGCATGCTCCATTCAGCAGAAAATTGGTTGCATAAGAACATTATTACTATATCCTCAAGTAGACATGATAAGGAGATCGTTTACCTCCCCACGAACCAAACATCTCACTTGGGCTTAGTAATGTAGGATGTATTCAGAAATCATGTATTCCTTGACTTTTGAATGAAGTTTTTGTTAGGACACTTGCATTCCTCCTGCGGAAGCTGCCCAGCCTGTGCTTCAACAAAACTTGTTTTAAAACATGCTAGTATGGAAAAGACGAGCATGAAGATAAATAGAGAACTAGAAGTATCAAAAGCTGTTTCCATCTCCTCTTGCTTTTAATTCCTTGAGCTAATACATGGAAAGCTATATATACAGGAGTAGTTGCGTCCCAGAAACAGTGCCAAGGTGGTAACACATGGGACTTTGGAACCAAAAAAATAAAAGACTAAAATACAGTTTGAAACTCTAAAGTTTGTAGGGTCGTTGAGATTTGCATTCTAATGTTTAAAACGTATCTGAGTGCACCTCAAAATTTGTTTTTGATGTTTTAACCGTTCAAAAGTGAGAGTGCATTTTGTTTAGCGCAACAAATTTTGGGGTGGATTTTGTTGAGTTAAAAAGAACTTTGGGGTGCATTTTGACCAATTTAAACCTCGGAGGGTGCATTTTGTTTAACATAAAAGATTCTTGGGGAGCACTTAGATACGTCTTAAAAATTGATGTGCAAATCTCAACTACCTTGCAAATTTTAGGGTCCAAACTGTATTTTAGTCAGAATAAAAACACAGAGAGGGCCTTATTTAATATGCCAATAACTACCACAAAAGTTTATCCAAGATGTAACTTTTTAGTACTCTGTTTGTAACAAACGGAGGATTTTACAATTACTCCTATATTTCTTGGATTCACTATATATAGGACAAATAATTTTAAGTAGGTAGGTACTTAGTTATCAAGTTGTTAAGTCAAGTCGAGTCGAGTTGATGGCGGGGAGTTTAAACAACTAGTTGACTAAGCGTCCAACTAGTCGCTCATAAGTCAACAAGTTATTTCCAATATACAATATATACATGTTAATTGTATATTATTTCCGTTATATAAAATAAAAATTATTCTCACAAATATATTATACTATTTCACAATTTATTAATGTAATAAATATTATTTTACTGCTCATTGAAAAAGATTAAAAGGCAACAAAATGCCCATTGTTTAAAAAGAAAGGAAAAAGAAAAAAAAAACAAGTTGATTGTCGATGAATAAATAATAGAACTTACGGAAATTATTATAGGCAATTATGTATCCATTAATTTTTTATAGTAAGTCAAGGGACCGCAAACTTGTTAGATGCCAACTAAACCACAAAAATAAAATAATATTTGTATGGCTAGTCACCCAAGACGATGACTAGTCCACCCGAAGCGACGACTTAGCAATATCCCTCAAGTCGTCCATTCAACTTGACTAGAAGGTACCTACCAGACGATTAGTTGACTACTTGATAATTATATATGGGTAGGTATACTCAGCGATTCTTGTTTGCCTCCAAGAAAAATAGTGTCCTCTCTTTATAAACTTTTATATGCATGAATCTCTAACACTTGTATAGCTTGTTTTAGAATGTGAAATATAGAAACATGATGACCCATAATTTATGTCTACACATAAGACATAAAGAAGATTATTTTCAACTTGATATGAACCGTCATTTATTGATTATATTGTCATGACACTTGAATCCGTGATAACCTTTCAAATTTTGAGGGGAAAAATAGAATAGCAGTTTGATATTCCATGTACACAAATATTATTATTATTTATCTTAGTTTGTTCTTTAAGTGGCTTACTGTTCCACCGTGTCATCTTCTTCGCGATTTTGATAGAAACTTCTGTTTTATCGAATTTCCATTGACTCGTGGAATACAAATTTCAATCTATCTTATCAAAGTTTAAAGATTATATGAAGTTTCACAACAGAATATTAAATATTGACATTTTCAACAAACAACAAATTTCAATCTATCTTATCAAATTTTAAAGAATATACAAAGTCTCACGTCAGAATATTAAATATTGAAATTTTCAGCAAATAACAAATTTCAATCCATCTCTTAGCAAAGTTTAGAATATATGAAGTTTCAAGTCCGGCATTTTCGGCAAACAGGGAACACAATAATATTAGACTGATATTTCCGCAGGTGGGACCCGATTTTTAACTAAATCAAATGAATGCATTAACTTTAATTAAGATGGAAGAGTATTCCATACTTGCCCCTAACTTCTCCTTGTATTTTCTCATTTCCTATGGTACGCTTGTTGGAAGGCTCATTTCTTTCTACAAGTGGTGCCATTGTGGTGAATGATACATAGAGTATTACTTTTCTCTTATATTTTTTTTTAATAAAATTTATTCTCTTTGTTCCATGGTATCAAATTAATATTAATTTTTGAAAATTAATTTAAAATATATTTAAAGTTAAGATTAACATAATTTATTTGAGTTTTGGATAAATCTTATAATTAGTAGTATTTTTAAATATTTATAATAATAATAATAATAATTAAAATTAAATTAATAAATCTAATCTTCATAATTGTATATTTAGAATAAACTATAAAGAATAGGGAACACGTGAGTATTCTTATGCGAAAACTACATAGGGTAGGGAATCTACTACCATTACTATAAATTGAATAAACAATTAATAAGTATTTTTTTTTTTTGTATATTTCAAAGAAGGACTAATTACTTAATTTACTATATTATTTTTTATTGTTAAATATTAATTTATTTCTTTTCATCATTTGTTTGAAGTTTGAACGCATACAAATACCATAACTAATTTTAGGGTGAAGCATTTATATCACGATATCTGCATTTTGGGATAAATTAGTATGTATATAATATTTTTACATTTAATTTGTACTTTAAACAAAAATTAAAAGACAAAATCTTGATGACAATTAGACATATTTTTTATAATAGAGGGGGTATTTTTTTTATACGATTCAATCAATTATTTTAAAACTTCATCAATTTTTCCTTACACATTCAACTAGAGCTTTGCACAGGGGTGGTGAACTAATATTTTAAAGTCCAAACTTTCATCTGCTACATGTGCATCATCATTTGTTTAAACTTGATACAAAACTGTAAACAAAGGTGAGCACAACAAAAAATATTTCCAACATTCTAAAATTAGAGATTTCCAACGTTCTAAAATTACAGATGCAATTTGACGTTTTGAGATCAATGTACGAAATTTTAAAATTTAATATATGATTAATTTTTATTGTAATCAAATATAATTATTGTGTACTAGTAAAAAAAAAGTACTAGCTAGTAATTACAATATTTGTTACTTGCAAAATGTAAATGGAATTTTATCAATTTTATTTTAAAATTTTGTAAATCATAAATTAAAACATATTTTTAATTTTAAAATATTGTAGTAAAAGAATCAAAAATATATTTATTTTTAAGGTATTTAAATCATATATAAGCACATTAAATTTGTAATACCTTTCTATGTTTCAAAAAAGAAATTTGTAATACCTTTATGTTGTCTTAAATGAGCATAACAGATAGTAAAAAGTAGGGGTGAGCAAAAAAGGGGTAAAACCGAATTACCGAACCTTTTTAATTGAATTTTTTCGGTTATTTTGCTTAATTCGATTATAACCGTTTAAGTATTCGGGTTCGGTTTTGATATTTAAAATTATGCTATTCGGATACCCGAATAACCAAATTAAATATTTTTTTAAAAAAAATTAAACTTTATCATATGGTTATGTATTTTGTATTGTTAATTTGAAATTATTAAACTAGTTTATGAATTATTATTATTATTTTGAATTGTGGTTAAATATTGTTTGTAAACTCTAGCGTGAAATTTGAAATAATTTTTTTGTTTTGTAAAGATAAGTTAATATTAAGGTTATAAACCGTATAATTCGGTTATTCGATTTTCGATTATTCGGTTAGTACTAATTTCGAATACTTGTTTGGATAGTGAAATTGTATAAAATTCGATATTTGGTTATAACTGAACCGAACCGAATAGACAATTTGGTTCGGTTATAACCGAATAGACAATTTGGTTCGGTTATAACCGAATACCCATCCCTAGTAAGAAGTATATGTCGGATAGTTGGCGCGCGTTTCTTCTTCAAGTATGTAAATGCAGCAATGTATGATGGGAGAATTAGTTGGGGCAAATTTAGAATATACCATTTCCCAAGTTACTATAGCAATATTGGTTAGATTAACAACTGGCCCACATGCGGAAATAATAAAAAAAAGGCTGCGGAATTATTAGTTCCCTTCTGTAAACTGGTTCACTGAAGAAAAAAAATTAAAAGTCAAGCAGCAGGGGCCATTTGAGAATTGTGTTTGTTTAGTGATAGAAATGACAATGTTACTGGGTATAAAGAATAAATTGAACCCTAATATGATGTGAAAAAATAAATTAAACCCACAACAGTTTATCAATTCAAAGTAACTAAATGTTTACCAGTGTACTTGTCGGAATGCCATACAAATCTCCAGTGAAGTCACCGACTGATTCAATGAGTATATACACAAACACATTACACATACATACATATAAATAATATACATATATATACACATACATATATACATACTTACAATAGGTACATGTATATGTATACACAGTGTAATGAAAATAGGCGGGTACTCAGTTGAGTAGGACAGCTGCTATTATGGACCACGAATTGAAAAATGAAAAGATAAAATAAAAATGTCACTTATAGTTTATTTTAAAATATAAGCTGCAAATGTGGTGTTTATTACTCCCTCCTTACTATGAAAAGAGTCTAATTTGAATTTCATTGTAATTAATTTATGAAATACTAAAGTTAAAATTGTGATATGATTTTATTGTAATTTTTAAAATAACAATTTTATACATCATAATACTTTTTAAATAATTTATAGTATTAATTATTACATTGATTAACGATAATTGCTAAAATTTAACTATAACATCAAAATGAGTTTTGATTTTGTAAATGAGCTAAATGAATTCTGAAAAGAGCAAGTGCTTGATTATTGGGGGAAACAAATCTACAACATAAACACTCCTTAATTAGGATATAAAAAAGCACGAGTTTTGTAAATTAATTTTTTTTATTAAGCATATATATTATTTGAAATTTTTTGGTAAGTAAATTTAAAAAAGAAAATGCAAAGACAAAAAAAATCCAAAACTATCATTAATGCTACGTTACGTTTGGAGTGCAAGAATCAAAATGAGAATGGAATTACTCATTAAAAAAATAAAAAATAAACTGTTTTTGGTTGTTCCATTAGAATGGAATGAATTATTCTCATTCCTACTAAATTTGTCAATTTTTTTCCTTAAGTTGGGGTATGAAATGACTTATTCCAACTAAGAATGGAATGAATTATTCCATTCACTATTCCATTCCCTCTCCTATTTCATTTCTCACCAATTCTATTCCTTGAATCCAAACGTAACATAAATGTTGCTTCTAGTGATGTAAAGAAAAATTGAATGTAAAGCTTTTATATACTCTAATACTCTATATATATAGTGAGTTGTAGTAATTAATACTCTAATGTAAAAGAAATTTAATTTATTAGGTGACTCACACTCACATGACCTGTTGTAATTTGAAAGTTACTATTCACTTGAATATCAATTTAAGCTTTGCTGTGAACTGTGAGGATGATAACCATTCATTGATTACACTGATAAAATGTGATATTTCTCATTGGTGTTTTATATGAGTTTTGATATTTAATTTATATTTTCATGAAATTTCAAGTAAGTTGGTGGAATAACTATATCAAATTATTTTTGTACCAAGTATTTACATTTATATCCCAAGAATTCCAACCACAGAAGCCAATTGGCTAACAGAGAATATATCTCAATATTACTTACTATTGAGACTAAAGATTGACTGAATAGAAGTCATGGGCAGATGTGGAGGAGGAGCCATTGTGTATTTCATTAGAAGAAAGCATGGTGGTCTCACATTGACTTGAGCTGCTCATTTCCTGCTCGTTATACTTGTCTCTGAGGACTTGAAACTTGAAGAAATCGTCGCCATAGATACCTGAATTCAGGTTTAACTCTTGAATGCTGATATCACCTTTAAGCATGCTTACTACAGAAGACTTGATTGGCCTAAGTGCCGGAGATGGATTAGTGCATAATAGAGCTACTCTAATCATTCTCATCGCCTCTTCCTTGTTGAAATTGGAACCCAACCTTGGATCCACAAGCTCCATCAAATTTCCATTTTGTTGTATAACAAGAGCCTGAAACAATTATAAGTTGTATATAAGACTTCCATTTTGTAGTATAACAGGAGCCTGAAACAATTATATATAAAGAAGCCGGTAATTGAAGAAAGAAAATTTAACTTTAGAGTACTCAAAGGCATGCAAAGAAGTAATATAGTCTTACCCAATCAAGAAGACAAACATAATTTTCGTTTGGACGATATTTCATGTTGTTTTTTCCAGCAACAATTTCAAGTGCAACAACCCCAAAACTGTACACATCTGCTTTCTCTGTCAAATAACCCCATAATGCATATTCTGGTGCCACACAAGCTTATGCTTGAATTTTCCTGGTGCAAGGTTCTTGTGGGGTACATGTACCCATGGGATTAGTGGAATTGTCTAACAGTTTTGGACACCCGTGATTTCATTAAAAGAAAAAAATTGGTTAATTCTTCACTGGCTTCTAAAAAAGGAAAAAAAAGAAACGAATATGCCGAGTAAAAAATATTTTTGAATAGAATAGGGAAAAAAAGAGCTCACATAGTTCCAGCAACTCTAGTGCTAATATGAGTGTTCTCCTCTTCGTCTAGCTTGGCCAAACCAAAGTCCGAGATCTTTGGGTTGAGGTTGCTATCAAGAAGTATATTAGTAGCTTTGATATCTCTATGAACAATTTTCAGAATTGATTCCTCATGAAGAAAAGCCAGGCCTCTGGCTATGCCAATACAAATTCTTTGCCTGGTAGGCCAGTCCAAATCCAATCGGGATTCCTCTGGACCTACAAGTGACATTGATATACAAATAAATGGAAGAGTCTGAAGATTCTGGCTCAGGATTAAAGGGATAAATAATAGAAGAATAATAATATTTCTTGTGGATGATCATCAGTCCCACTTAGTTTAAGTAACATAATATACATGGGGAAGTAAAAATTGAACTTACCAAACAGAGCCTGTGCGAGGCTGTTGTTCTCCATGAACTCATACACTAGTAGTAATTGCTTACATTCAGCACAACATCCATGCAATCTTACTAGATTTGGGTGTCGTAAACCAGATATCATGCCTATTTCATTCACAAATTCACGGGTCCCTTGATTTGATCTGTTAGAAAGTTGCTTAACAGCAATTATAGTACCATCCAATAATATACCCTGCAATGTAAGGGAAATGTAATTGTGACGAACCTTTTGAGTGATGCTCATCTCCTATGTTACATGGACTCTTCACATAGCCTTAAAGTACCCGTGTCCGACACTCGCCTCGGTCAAAGGGTGGTATGGGGGCTGAAGATTTTATTTTAGTGTAACAAAGTGACAAAATTGAGGAGTACCTGTGTCGGACTCCATCTGAGTCCATGTAACTTAGTTCATCTCCCATTGTCATAACCCCAAAAATAAAATAGAAAAAAAAAAGCGTGACGAGTTGATAATTTGTTTTTTTTTAAGTACAAAAGGTGAAGAATTAAATTGCTATATACCTTGTAAACAGATCCAAACCCACCCTCCCCAATCTTGTTTGCAGCATCAAAGTTGTTAGTGGCAGCTTTAATTTGTTGAAAGGTAAATACGCCAATCTGCAAATCTAATCCTATCAGCACTGCAGAAGAACATATGTTAAGATGTTGAAATGAATCTTACAAACCAAGTAGTAGTTTTGCATCTTCATGAGTTATCTATCTTCTCAAAAGAAAAGTTTGTCTTTTTGAGTCAAAATATTACTTTATGAAATCCCTAAATCTAAAAGATGGTCACATTTACATGACATCCCCAAATCTAAGAGATGGTCACATTTACATGACCAAGTGTAAATTCATTTGCTATATATCATTGTAGTCCATGGGGTAAAACCAAAAAATTATATAATCCTTTCATATATGTGGAATTTTGGCTCTTCCTTTTAAATCAAACAAATTGAACTACGGCACCTTGCTCTCTTGACATTTGCCCCCCTAGATAGCCCTTCCTCCAAGCAATACCAAGAACTGCGAGTATAAGGCATAATCCTAAAGCCACAACACTGACTGCAATGTATATATTTCGTTTTCCATCCGAAAGAGGCTTGAAATCTACAAAACAGGAGAAAGATGCAAAAGATATTATATTGCACACAGTTCTGTTCATGGCCAGAATATTCCTAAATAGAATTCATTATTAAGTAGGGAGAGAGGGGGAGAGAGAGAACACTACTACACAGTAGAAAGATGCATGACAGTCTTTAAACAGAGCAAAACTTACCAGCTTCTACAGAAATAGCAGATATCATAGGGCCATATGTTCCTCTCATAGGGACAGCTGTTGTCCCTTTTCCGGTGTAAACAAAGCGAATTTGTAAAGTTTTATCCTTTACAAGTGCTTTAGTTGTGTATATTACCGCCTTATCAACTCCTTGTGCCTTGTTTTCGATATCAAAATCCTTGAGTTTTCGTTCATCCTGTAGCAAGCTAATTAGTTAGAACGAAAATACACTTCTTCACACAAAATGAGTGAAACATCGATAGTGTTATAGTTAACCTGGACATAAACATCAAACATCCGTCTTCCAAGACTCTGAAAAGATCGATTATCTCTGAATATTATCTCAGCGAAGTGAAGTGTTACAGTGTAGTTTCCATTTGCTAAACAACGGCCATAGTAAGTGAGAGATAAAGGAGAGAGCCGAGCTTTCATGTACAATTCAGAGTCATTCATTGGGAGAACAGATATATTATTTGCTGTATATTCGTCTATAGATTCGTTACGATACAAAAAGTATCCTGTGCTACTAGTTCCCCAGTCTCTCCTCAGAGGAACAAATTTTGCCGGACCTACTGGGTCTTCATCCGCTTCAAAATTAATGTTTCCAATGGTAGTTTGGCTTCCACCACAATTAATATGCAGCAAGTACCTATCTATGAAACATCAAAATTTTACTTCTGTTATATAGGATCAGAGATACTAAAAAGGAAAGAGCAAACCTTAATGTTGGATATAATCAGATTAAAATATCTAGACGATGCCACAAAAAAAAATACATAATGTTAGCGTGAATTATAGGAGATTACTTACCCTCTGAACAAGGAAAGCGGCTGAGGCAATTACCAAGTTCTCTGGTTTAAATCATACAAGAGAAGTTAAGCACAAACCTTTTGGTGTAAACCTAAACTAAAATCTCTTCATCTCAATATTCAATAAGAAACAAGTTAAAAGCTTACGAGTTGCTCCCTCCAGAATAGCTTCTGAACAAGTTTCTGATGAAAATGATAAAGTAAAGTTTCAGTTGAATGTGGATCGAGAAAAGAAATCATGTGGACTCTAGTGCTTACAGTGTTTCCCGACAAGTTTGTGGCACCTTGGAAAAGTTATTGTAAGAAAGATCTATTTGGCTGCATACGAGCGTATGAATTCCATCAGAGTTTATATTGTTAATCGGAAACTAATGTAAGAAGAAAAAACAAAAATCTATTAGTAGTTAACAGAACTAAAATTTTAAATACTAGCAATCCATTATGTAACAGAAAAAATCCACTATCTACGGAATAGAAACCAAATGTTATAACATTTCTACATTATATCTGCTCCTTCCATTATCATTAAAAGGTTATATATCACAGTATTTCATTATCACGCCTATCAAGCACTCCAAGCACTTGAAAAACACTTGTCATGCCTTACAGCTAACTTTTCTTCAACATTTCAAGCTCACATATTTGATTAACCATACCAAGCACATTAATTTATTATTATTGATTAATTGGTTAGTTGTGGTCCTTGAGGACTTTTGCTTAATTGTGTATATCGGTTGGTTAATTGAGGATGTTTGTTTAATTGTCTATAACTGTTCATTTGCTTGACCATTTTTGTTGAGGATTTGTATTTGACAATTTGAATGTGTTCCTTGTGGACTTGTGTTTAATTTTATTTTTTTTATATAGTCGACTTTCTCTGATTTTATAATTTCTTTTATTCAAACTTTAGTCACTCTTGACAAAATCCCTTCATCAGATTCATTTCTCAGGCATGAGACAAAACTAATTTTCCAATATGAAGCTGGAAATTCCAGTCCCAGCATCCAGCCAGGGAAAAGGGATTGCCTGGATATGCAGAAAATTGTTGATTTATGGTTTTTTGGTTTTAATGATGACAAATTTTTCTATAAGATTTACATTGCATGAAAATATTTATGGAAGTAAATTTATTAATTATGGAAATATTTTTTAGTCATTCAACATTTATATGGATCAAATGTTAACTAAGTGATTGAATCATATTTTATTTAAATGCTACCTTCGGTTGGTCATTATTTGTTATATTGAATGAGTTACATGATTCTCTCTCTTTCCACTAGAATATGTTATGCAATTGGTTATTGGCTTTCAAAAATAGTGCAGAGCATGTTTTTCCATATCATGTGTAGGCTTTGTTTAATTAAAGTAATCCCAAAAGTGCCTAACATGATTTATGTATGATGTCCATACTCTTGCTAAATCCGAAGCTGTCATTACTTATTGGAATCACATGCATGATTAAATATACTCCTAGTTACTTAATATATGAACTAGCCTACCAAAGTTGTCTGCATGATATATGAAGTACATGGTTATCACATGCAATTCATTATTCTAATGGAATCATGGGCATAACAATACGAGCCCTCCTCTCCCGATATTACTCCCATCCTATCCCACTATTCCAACATTTGATCATGGGAAGGTATTGTTTAAAGCATTGAGTATGTTGTCCATTAAAGGATTCGGCTGAAGCTGCCTAACACTTGATCATGGACCAAAGATACATTCCAACGGGCAGATTATTTTTCAGCAACAATTAAGTCTCTCTCTAACGGCTACATACTCTCCTTCTCTACAAAAGATCATCAGCCATTTGCTTGCAAGAAGCGAAGGAGGAGGACAAAATTCAGATATATACAAAGCCTCAAAGAAAGCTTCTAGCAGATTATTCTTATATTGCTTTTAAATCTATTGTGCTAGAAATTCATAGATATATTGTAAACCCATTCATTCATATTAATACTTGTAAACAAGCCTAGTTTGGCTTGGGTGATCCAGTGGTGGATAGGTCTGTACAAAGTATGTTCTAAAGGTTGCAGTGGTGCAAAATGTTGCAGTGGTGCAAAGGGGGCAGTGGTGTCCAACATATCATAGTTGTTTGTACAGGGAGTTAATTTGTAAATTGATTGCATATTAACTTAGTAAAAGAGTCTCCAATACCAACTGGTATTGGACGTGGATTAGGCCGTTAGACTAGAGGTTAAAGGTCGAACCACGTAAAAATCCTTGTGTCTATGGTTTGCTAATCTGTGTGTTTGATTGCTTAAGCTCTTATTCTGCATATCATATTTTCTGGGTTTAGCATTCTGATTGTTTGAAGATACACTAAAGCAGACAGAGTTTCTTGTCTGATAATACTCAAACGAAGAACAATAACTAAAGCAGACAAACATTTATGTCTGGATTCAATCTGCAGAATTAAAATTGAAAAGTTGTCATCGTTTATCACTTTCACCTATTCACCCCCTCCCCCTCTAGGTGTGCACACACGGAATTACATTTGGTATCAAAGCTTGGCTCTACTAATATTTGTCTTTGCAGACTGGAGAGTAAGATCCTATGGCACACCTTAATTTTCAAGAAGGGCAGTCCACTAGCAGACCACTATTGTTGCTAGGCAGTGAAAACTTCAACTTCTGGAAATTCAGAATGAAGATATATCTTAACAGGAACCCATGGGAATGGTGGGTGGTTGACAACGGACCCGTCATTCCAAAGCATGATGATGGCAGACCAAAAACACTCATGGAGATAGATGCTAATGAATCATATATAATGTCTTACAACTCGAAAGCCATGAATACTTTGCTGAGCGGAATGGTCCAAACAGAAATTGACAAAGTTTCTGGTTGCAACACGGCAAAGGAGATCTGGGATACTATCATCATGAGTCATGAAGGAACTTCCAAGGTGAAAGAAGTGAAACTCAGCATGTTAATGCAAGAGTATGAGCTGTTCAAATTAGAAAAAGATGAAACAATTAATGAAGCTCAAGCGAGATTTCTCACACTAATGAACTCACTCAGCATGCTAGGGAGAAAAATTGATCAAAAGGAAATCAATAGAAAGCTGTTGAGAATCATGCCCAAACGGTTCGCTCCAAAAATCACCACTCTTCAAGACTCATCAACAATCAGCACCATGGAGACACTTACATTATTTGGAGAACTTGAAGAGTTTGAGAATCAGCTCAAAAGATATGATGAAGAAGATGAGACACCAAAGAAGAGGACTTTGGCACTTCAAGCTTATAGCAATCATAATAATCAAAACGAAGATTTTGATGAAGAAATTGAAATGCTATCAAGAAAGTTGAGAGATCTAATTAGAAGGAAGAATCGGTCAAAGCTTCAAGGAAAGAATTTCAACAACAAGGACTTCAAACAGAAATCACAAGATAATACTTGTTTTGAATGTGGAAGGCCTGGCCATTTCATGAGAGACTGGTTCTTACTTAAAAAGAAGAACAAAGGCAGAGCTTTGATGACATAGAGTGATGATGAATCCGAACATGAAGCTGATCAAGATGATGAAACTGCTAAACTTTACTTCATGGGATTAGACAACCAAGAATCATCAGAGGTAAACAATGAAACTCGTGAAGTTAATTTTTCAGATTATATTGTGTTAAAAAATGAGAACCTACGCCTTAAAGAAAAAACTGCTTATTTAAAGAATTGCGTAAATGAGCTAATAAATGAAGTTGAGTTACTTATTGAAGAAAGAAAAGAAATTGAATTTCTTAAAAAGGAAAATGATATTCTAGAAGAAAATCTAAAAATGAGATACACTTGCATAGATGCTTTTAATGATGGAAAAATAATGAGCATGCAAATTGATAATAATGAAGAAATAATATCATTGAAAAAGGACCTTGCAAAATTTGTTCAAGGAGAAGAAAATTTGAATATAATTTTTGGTGCTCAAAAATCAAGTCTTGATAAACAAGAAATTGGGTACAATCCTATAAAAATGGTGAAAAGTAAATCTAGAATGATTAATAGTAAATCAAGGCATAAACCACTTTATTGTTCCATTTGTTACTTGCAAAAAATGTGATTTTAAAGGTCATTTTGATTATAATTGTAATAAAATTAAAATAAAACAAATTTGGGTAAAGAAATGTGATTTATATGCTACTAACACAAAAGGACCCAAAAAAAATTGGGTACCAAAAAGATAGAGACTAATTGTTTATTTTTGTAGATATCTCAAGGCCAAAAAGGAGAGTAATTTACTTTGAGAAAGAAAAATTAGTGGTAAACAGACAGCTCAATTCAGACAGTCTCAACCGTCTGCTTTAGAAGGAAAAACAAATGAACCAAAGCAGACAGATGAAAACAGACAACCAGAGCCGTCTTCTTTAGAAGAAAACTCAGACGAACCTTCAGATGCAGAAATCGAATTTTTCAATACATGAACCAGAGGAGCAAATGAGCAAATGAGCAATGTCAGATTTCCAAGTACATCTATAATCTAGTTTGGAATATTATCTAAGCATTCTTATCGGTATAACTATCTGCGCGTAACATTCATATGTGTACATTTGGGCTTGATATATTATGTGCTTAATATTTTTATCTTTTATATTATTACTTTCCATTTTTAAAAAAAGAAGAAGATGAGTTAGTTTATTTTATGTAACTGTGAGAAAGACGAGTAATCCTTTGACCAAGACCAGAGTCTTAGAGAGGTTAACTGGGAGTTAGGTCTCTAGTGTTCTTGTGAGGTAAGGGATATGTTGTTATTACAAGACCATATCATAGAATAAAACTGAACTCAAAGGAAATAATGAAAAAAAAGGGGAGAGATAACCTATCAGGCTTTAAATGTCTCTTATGAATTATTTTTTTGATAATGCCAAAGGGGGAGAGATAATTGCTTTGTTCTTGAATTATTTATTGTTAATGACAAAGGGGGAGAGATATCTTAATTGATATGCATATGCAATAATTCAAGAGGACCATAATAAATCTATCTGTGCTTAATAATTATATGCATGATTTTAGGGGGAGCCATATATTTAGGGGGAGTTATATATTATAGGTTGTCATCATCAAAAAGGGGGAGAATGTTGATTTATAGTTTTTTGGTTTTAATGATGACAAGTTTTTCTATAAGATTTACATTACATGAAAATATTTATGGAAGTAAATTTATTAATTATGGAAATATTTTTTAGTCATTCAACATTTATATGGATCAAATGTTAACTAAGTGATTGAATCATATTTTATTTAACTGCTACCTTCGGTTGGTCATTATTTGTTATATTGAATGAGTTACATGATTCTCTCTCTTTCCACTAGAATATGTTATGCAATTGGTTATTGGCTTTCAAAAATAGTGCAGAGCATGTTTTTCCATATCATGTGTAGGCTTTATTTAATTAAAGTAATCCCAAAAGTGCCTAACATGATTTATGTATGATGTCCATACTCTTGCTAAATCCGAAGTTGTGCCATTACTTATTGGAATCACATGCATGATTAAATATACTCCTAGTTCCTTAATATATGAACTAGCCTACTAAAGTTGTCTGCATGATATATGAAGTACATGGTTATCACATGCAATTCATTATTCTAATGGAATCATGGGTATAACAATACGAGCCATCCTCTCCCGATATTACTCCCATCCTATCCCACTATTCCAACATTTGATCATGGGAAGGTATTGTTTAAAGCATTGAGTATGCTGCCCATTAAAGGATTCGGCTGAAGCTGCCTAACACTTTATCATGGACCAAAGATACATTCCAACGGGCAGATTATTTTTCAGCAATAATTAAGTCTCTCTCTAACGGCTACATACTCTCCTTCTCTACAAAAGCTCATCAGCCATTTGCTTACAAGAAGCGAAGGAGGAAAGAATTCAGATATATACAGAGCCTCAAAGAAAGCTTCTAGCAGATTATTCTTATATTACTTTTAAATCGATTGTGCTAGAAATTCATAGATATATTGTAAACCCATTCGTTCATATAAATACTTGTATACAAGCTTAGTTTGGCTTGGGTGATCCAGTGGTGGATAGGTCTGTACAAAGTATGTTCTAAAGGTTGCAGTAAAAGGTTGCAGTGGTGCAAAGGGGGCAGTGGTGTCCAACATATCAGAGCTGTTTGTAGAGGGAGTTAATTTGTAAATTGATTGCATATTAACTTAATAAAAGAGTCTCCAATACCAACTGGTATTGGACGTGGATTAGGCCGTTAGACTAGAGGTTAAGGGTCGAACCACGTAAAAATCCTTGTGTCTATGGTTTGCTAATCTGTGTGTTTGATTGCTTAAGCTCTTATTCTGCATATCGTATTTTCTGGGTTTAGCATTCTGATTGTTTGAAGATACACTAAAGCAGACAGAGTTTCTTGTCTGATAATACTCAAACGAAGAACAATAACTAAAGCAGACAAACATTTCTGTCTGGATTCAATCTGCAGAATTAAAATTGAAAAGTTGTCATCATTTATCACTTTCACCTATTCACCCCCTCCCCCTCTAGGTGTGCACACACGGAATTACAAAAATATCATATATATAGAACCAGAATACTTTCTCGTCACTCCCCAGACAATTTCCTAATATATGATAATTTAAGAAATTCTAAACACCAAGACACAATTTCACCCGCTAAACACTTCTAAGTCCAACTAGATATACACCACCACTGATTCCAAAACCCTTCATTTATCCTCCTCAATGCATCTTTTTCAAAGAACATCTTAATTCCACAAAGGAAAAGAAAAACCTTATTTCCTTTTATCCTCCCAAATTTTGTATAGTCATCTAAAGCTACCCTCCCATATGGTTTTCTTTTAACAACTTTTTGAAGTAACTTCTCCGCCATTCTTAATATTCCTTTTCTTTTCAAGAGAACCCTTAAGATCTTCAAACACTCATCATGCTTTAGATCCCTAGTTTCCTCTCGCTTAACATAGTATTGTAGTATTCTGCTATAGTTTGCATAGTTTTGTATATTCGCATCCTACAACAGAGATTCTGATAATAGATAAACATGTATGTTAACATAATATTAATTATGAACAGAAAATTTTATACGAAACTGATCAAGAGTGTAGTTTTAGTAAACATACACTTTAGGATCTCTGCTTTCAATCCACTACGGAACAGGCCCAGTAAGAAAGTTACTAGTAAGATACCTGAGTAGTGCGCACAAAAATTTATGGGGTTACCCACTAACATATGTAGATATATCAAATCATAATGCGAATAAAATAGACCTAAAGAAGATATACTGATGACTTCTGTTCCTCAAGATAACAGAAGTTTGACATCCAGCAAGACATATTTATTTATACATAAAGCAACGGAAAAATTCACTACTTGAGATTTGGGCTCTACCTAGTGCATTTTCTCTCTGCTAATTGGCCATAGTATAAAAATATCAATATCCTGGTAAGCCTAAATTGGGGGGGGGGAGGGGGTGGATTAGTACACCTGCCATTTGAAATGGTAGCAAATGGTTCTCTCTGCTTATTTTTAATCTAAAACAAGGTTCATTTAAAACTTAAAACTGAATATTGGACCATTCATGTGTGGCATCACACTTAGATACATTATGACAAATGTATATCAAACAACTAGAAAGAATTCCTACGCAAGTTAAAAAGATCTTCCTTACTAAATTTCGATTGCTTACATAGTCTCCAGATTTGATAGGCTTTCAAGATCATTTGGTATCTCCCCTTCCAGCTTGTTAAAGCTAAGGTCTCTGCCAATAAATAAAACAGAGAGCTTATACTTGAGAAGGAAACAGGAACACCAATCAGATGACGCTAACTAAACAAGATCTGGCAAATCATATCCAACACAAACTTGCTTCATTACAAAGTATATAGTGATAAAATAGGATGTCCACATAAGTATATAATAGATGTGCATAGAAGATTATTACCCATAGAGTTGTGCTACATTAGAAGGATATCTAACCATTAATTTCCTATTTTTAAGTTTCATTTACCTTCTGAGTCCGACTGTGTTGTCTTTATATCAGAAAACAAATCTTTTTAATTAATTGCCAAAGTTTCTGCATAGGCGAACTAATTAAAATCTGCATCTTTGATAACTCCAAGTAGCTATCATCTTTTTCTTAAAATTCTGTCTCAGTAGAACATGAAACTGTGGTCAATAGTCTACAAGCAAAATTAACTCAGCACAAACTTCATTTCTATTTATTCCCTCTTCTGTACTAAAATCGTAATTCGCTTTGCACTATCCTTGTTATAAAGGAAGAGAGAGAGAGAGAGAGAGAGAGAGAAGAAAAAGAAAAAAAAGAGGCAAATGGAAGTAGTAAAGTTACAATTTGCGCAGTTCATTCATTTGTGCTATATGAACAGGTATCTTCCCGGATATGTGACAGTTCCTCAGCATCCTACACAAATCAAATTTGTGTCAATAATATTGCTGAAGAAAGAAGGTGCAAGAATTTAATATACATATTTCTTTCACAATCATCACTTCATTAGTATGACTTACAATAATCTCATGTCTGTCATGTTTTCTAGGTTAGGAAATTCTAAGCCCCCTCCATTTAAGTCGCTAATAATACTGCATATTAACACAGGCGGCCTTCAACAGTAGTTAACTTTATTGCAAAAATTAGGAATGCTTCTGAAACAAGCAACTGAGGAAGAGGTTAAAAGCACTAGAAACTCACAGTTGAGTTAAATTGCTCAAGACAGAAATGCTAGAAGGTATTGGCCCTTCAAAACCACTAGCTTGGATCTCTCTGTTATTACGGAAATAAAACGGATTAAAATTTCACTTGCACCCCCAAATAGGTTTACTTTCAAAAACTATAATCAAGTTAGAACAAAACTAAAATAATATGCAATTTAGAGAACATACAACATTTGAAGTTGTTTCCAACTTTGAAAACTAGGTAGTTTCCCCGTGAAATTGTTGCTGTTTAGCCTACTGCATAGGCCAAAAGGAAAAATAATCGTAAATATTACAGAAAACAGATAAAGAAAAAACAAAACATATCTTAAATTTTCCAATATAATACTCGCAAAGAGCAATTGGTATACTTACAGTTCTACTAACTTGGTTAGGTTAGTAAGCTCCAATGGTAACTGTCCCGTGAAATAGTTAGCATTAAGAATACTATAATAAACCATAAGAAGAAAGCGCATTCAGTACCAGGTCTTGTATACATAAATTTCGTTGATAAGTGAAGTAAAACAAAAAGGACTTGGAAGATCCAATAAAATATAGAGGAGGCCTGACAGATTTGTCAAATTGATTAGCTTCCCAAGCTCAGCCGGAACACTTCCATTAAATAAGTTGTTCTCTAAGCTCCTGAAAATATATCTTTTTCAAATTAGTGAATAAGTTAAACATGTACTTATTTGAAGTGATTTTTTTTATTTTTTTTGATGTATGTGCATGTGTGCCACTGAATGCATGGGTGTGGGTGTGGGTGTGGGTGTGGGTGTGTGGGTGTGCATGTGCGTGTGTGTGTGAGAGAAAGAGAAAGAAAGAGAGGGTGGTGGCATACATTACTCTGAGACTAGTAATGTTTCCCAAGTACTTCGGGATTGGTCCTGATAAATGATTTACACTAACAATCCTGGAGCATATCTTCACTCAATCAATTCGAGGAAGATAAATAAAGAATTTAATAACATCAAATATAAAATGCATGTGTTACTCACATATATTCCAACTTCGTAGATGCCCATTCACGAGGTATCGTGCCATGGAGGTAGTTGCGAACAAGATCACTGCAACAATAGGTGGTGTTGTTTTTCTTATGAAAGCATAAAAATCCAATAAACATGTCAAGAAACAAGCATAAATATAAAAATATTTCTTACATTGTCTTGATGTAGGGTAACTTTACCAAGGATGGTGGAAGTACACCATTAAGATCCTGCCCTCTAAGAGCTCTGTTTTACCACAAATAAAAGTGGGTCTTTAATATCAAATGGTATGCCAAATCTCAAAACAAGGTGTTGCAAATAATTAATACAGTTTCAATATCATGAAAAATATGAAAATAATAAAAGGTTAAAGAGAGATAAAACAATCAAAAATAGCACATCTTCGATAACCGTATGCAATCAACAAGTGCTAATAAATAGCCAACTCTCGAAAGACCAAAATCTCATCATATTGCCACCATATGTATCATTACTGCAATGAGCAATACTGAATTGGCACTAAATATGTAAACTGGCCATATTGCTTTACCAAACACATTACTCATTATGCACAGTCCCATGCCAAAAAAAAATTTAAGAAGGATAGATAATCCATAAACATTGAGGTACTCTTGAAATCATCTTCACTTGTATTTTGTTTGTTTAAAAATAATGATTATGCAAAGAATGCTTATTTTGTTGCTAATTAGTAACCAACTCCAGTTGAATTACTTCTACCATCATCATGAATGGGGAAATATTTAGACGTAATCAATCATCATATAAATAATTTGAGCACGGAAAACATATATAATGACAAAAAACATACATGGTTTCGATGTGACATACTCCACCAGGGTAGGAGCAATTGCAGAGGACAGCGTTATTATACGCTGGCATTTCTTTCATTTTTGGTGTGTTCCAGTTTGAGTTCCCATCACAAGGATTTAGACTGAAATTCCAGTCCTTTTTCCCCAATTGTTCAGCTATTTCTTTAAGTGTGTTCACTGCATATTTCAAACTCATATTAATTTCAGAAGGAAGTTGGATAGAAGTTGGACACAACATCTATCCAAGTTAAGTATGCTTTAACTTAAAATGGCATCAAGGATCGAAAAGGATTGAAATTATACTTTCAAATGAAATATTTACTAGACACACCTACCTTCATCTTGCGGAGGCCAAGTTTGTGCTTCAACGAAACTTGTATAAGAGCATGCTAGTATGGTTATGACAAGCATAAGAATAAAGAGAGAATTTGGAGTATCAAAAGTTGTTGCCATCTGCTCTGCCTTTTAATTCCTTGAGCTAATACATGCAAAACTATAACAAGGGTAGAGAAATTCGTCCCACAAACAGCATCAGGGGGAAATATATGGGACTTCAATTTGGGAGAGAAAAAAAAGAAAAAGTACAGTAGGTGGTTTTAATTAATATTCCTATAACTACCACACAAAGGAAAAGTTGAGGAGGATTTTACAATTGTTCCTTCACTTAACTTCTTGGATCCACTATATGATAAAATATTTAAACTATTCTGTGACACACGCATCAAGAAAAAAAATAATTTAATTTTTTGAGTAAAAGTTTTAAAACAGGGGTGAGAGAATATTAGAGGGGAATGATAAAAAGTGGGATAGAGAAAGTTCTTTTTTCCTTTTGAAAAACATTTTACTCCTGTTATAACCTTTTATATGCAGGACTCTCAAACTGTTGTATAGCTTGTTTTATAATGTAGAATGCAGGAACAGTACGAGCCATAATTGATGTCTACACATCAGACGTAAGAGTATTATTTTCAAATCGATGTGAACATCTATGAATTGTCTATTATTTTAATCATACTAGAATCAAGGAAAACCTTCCAAATTTTGAGAAAGAAAAGGATACTGAATTGCAGTTAGATATTCCACCTAGATTATTGTCTTACTTTGTTTGTAAATGGCCTAACCTTTCCACTGCGTTAATTTCATGGTTTTGAGAGGAACTTCTGTTTATGGAATTGACATTGACTTCTCAATTCAAATGCCATGTTGATATAGATTATGCATAATAAGTTAGATGTCTCAATCCATCGTTTTACCAATGTTCAAAAAAAGCATTATACAATCACATAACCATGCAATGCATCATCAGCAAATCATTTGTTTTTGTTTTCCACAAGAGTCTCTTGTCTTTATTAGCTCCTCTTTTCCCACAGTTTTGTGGAATTCATGTAGCAGTTATAACCAATTCAAAGTAAGAAAGGAACAGTAACTGTTGTTAACTTGTTATAGTCAAAGGGGGAATTCAATTTTGAATCGAACTCATGACACATGTTAAAATGAATCGTCTTTACTTTCATACCTACCGCATTAATCTTGGACTTGTGATAACTACCCATACATAAATTCCAAATGTACACAACTAGCCCAAAGCCATGTACATTGATTAAGTCGGACCAAACATAAAATCCTAAACTTAGAATTTTTCAAATGTTGTAAAGTCTCAAAATAATTAATATTAGATCTAGTAACCTTGTGATTTTGATGCTTAATTACGACCAGATCTTGGACCCACCTACAAAGTTTCCACGCAAACCCTTTAATTGTGTTTGAATATATGCAATCACACAACACGAACTTTCCAGTTGTAAGTTCTAAATTTCCAAACACATGATATCAATCTCATGTCCCCAATTCTATTACGTTCGGTAAACTGAAAACTGTAAAAAACAAAACTTCAAATTTTCACTCAGTAAAATGTCAAGCAGCTGGAACCATTGGTTTAGTACCAACAAGTTTTAGCTGAATAGTGATTTTTATACCCTCTTTTACATAAAAGAGAGTTGTTATGGGTTCAATTCGACATTCTTATAACCTTAACGACCTTCTTTCAAATTAGGGTTCTAAGTTTAGGTTTCACGCCGCATCTACCAGTTATGGTAATTAAATATTTTGTGTGAAGGAAAAAGTTGATAGATTTGAAATGTAAATGGGTGAAAAAGAATAAATTGAACAAGAATATGATGTGAAAAGAAATGGGACACAATTACACAAAACAGAGCAACTAAATGCATACCTGTATACGTATTGGGTCGGAATGGCATACAAATCTTTGGTGATTTCACACAGTGATTCAAGGTGGGTGCTGACTTCTCTAATGGATAAACTAAGCTGCTATACTCTTTTGAGTTTTCAAGGTGGGTGCTGACTTCTCCGATGCCTACACTCTTTTGAGTTTTGACTAAATTTATAATATTATATAAAATGTATTTTACCCTTTTAAATATTTACATCAGATTAATATTTAGTTTACTCTAGTGAGTCAAATTGTTGGATTGATGGAAGTATTTGTTTAATAGTTTCGGTCAGATCATCATGGCTTAGTATAAATTAACCAAAATGTTGCCATTTAACGTAATATGGATTTAATATGGGATTTGAACTTTCCATATTGAGTTTTGGAGACTCATTTGACCGATTAATTGTAATTTCTTGAGAATTCAAGTGGCCCATAAAGATTAAGATAAATATGATTAAGCCAATTTGATACTAAAAAAAGGATGGTCCCAAATCTTTTTGGCATATCATTAGTTTTGCTAAAACAATAAAGTCAAGGAAAAGACAATTGGCATATAGCAGCTCCCCAATGTGAGTGGCCAGGGACAAAGCTACGCTAAGAAAAGTGGAGTCAATCGACTCTATTGAAAAAAAAAATTATAATAATGATGATAAAATTGAAAAAAAAAAACCTAGGTCAAGAGTGTCTAGATCGAACTAAGAAGAAAAATAAGGTGTTTCTCAATCAAACACATATGTTTTGTTTGAATGTCAAGAATCTTATACAATAAAATGACTTTCAAGAAACATAAAGCAAAAAAAAATTTACTTTTTTACATATATTTGGTTGACATTTTAATATATGTAAAAATAAGGTCTAAACCTTCTGATGATGCAAATCTTTGTCAAAAATGTAAGACAAGATTTGCGAGTAAATATTTCCTATAGTGATAGTATCTATAATTTCTCACAACACACAAACACACTTATGAAAACTTAAAACAATAAATTTTAGTTTTACTTTTCTTCCCCTTCTCATCATTCAAATGGTAGGCCCACAATCACAATCTAGTCCATTGTCAAATTCAATATGAATACAAAAATATGTGTTTTCGTATTCACAACACCACGAAGGGTTATTGTTCTGTTCTAATACTTTGATAACGACATGCATCCAAACTAAACTCAAAATAATAGTACTTGATTTATTATCCAAAAGCAACAGTTGAGTCCTCTTAAACTTACCAAAAATTCACAAAAAAAAAATAGTGACACGACAAACTAATACTCCCTCTATTTTAAAATTACAAATATATTTATAAAATAATAATTTTTCAACGTGAAAGTGGATTCCGATGACCTTCAAAATGACAATCTTTGATGATTCTCTCTTTGGGAAGAACTACAGGCTATTAAGCTAACTTCATATTTCTTTCTTTGAGGCAAAAAAATAATAAAAATAAAAATAAAAAAGAAGAAGAATTTTTTCAGAATCATTCACTAAATTCAATAATGAGAAACAAATGGGCAATTTCAAAAGGTCTAAGGACCAATACCTAGCACCATTGTGAATTTAATTTGATAAACAGCCCCCAAAAGATTTATTTCTCAAACTTCTAGCCATCTACCAATGTTTACTCACCTGGAAAAGAATATATCAAAATGTTAACTCCACAAATCAGTTTTTCTTCCATAATATCAAACTCAAAATATAATAATTTACCTCATAAATCCCAAGTTAACAGAATCAAATTGTTGATATTTCATATAAATCCTACATCGAAAGAAAATAAGAATGTTGATAAGTTTACAAGTTGATAAAGTCTCAACTTATAATAACTATAAGTTTTGAGTAATGAGGTCATTTGAATATTATTGTTAGCATGCAAACCAAGAATAGCTCCTGATTAAATAATTATTAATTAATGTAAAAGTTTACTTATATATTCTTTATTAATTGAAAATATGTATAACATATATACCTCCGTAATACAAATGAAGATTGGGTACATGTCTTAGATATATTTTGATACTGTTTGTTCAAAAGTTATATAATATTAATAATCATCATAAAAGTTAATATACATTAAAAATATACTAGGCTTATATACATCACTAAACCCAAATATATTACTTGTAGACTTTTTGAAACAATATTAGTTGTTGACTTGTGTGTGTAACCAATTTTATGATAAAGATTGTCATCCTTTAAGTATCAATATAAGAGAAAATGGGTTATACCTAACTGGGAGAAAAAAATTAAACAAAAAAAAACTCTTTTAAGTGGATATGAGGGGTTCCTCCCCTTCTATGAAAAATTTATGAAAGTATATTTTTAATGGCGAGACAAATTTTTACTAGAAAGATTACAATCATGTGATCAATGACATTCATATTTTTATTGAAAAAATGCACATACATTTATCTTATGGATAAAAAGATTTTGATTGTTCACAATTTCGGTGTAATAATATTGTTTAATTGGATAAATTAAGTGATGTGTCCCAATTTATTTACATTCAAAATTTTTAGATATTCATATAATTGAAAAAAATTGTTATGAATACCTATGTGAGCTTGTCATATGGGGGACAAATCTCACGTTGGTAGCATGATATATCCATGTAGGGTTAATACAAACTTAGATCTCCCCTCTAGTTTTTCGGGAAAAAATAGAAGTTTGAGCCTATACCATAACAAAAATAAAATAAAAAATCCTAACAGATAAGAGCAAAATCGCACAATACTCTAAAAACAGAAAGAAAAAAGAAAATTCCCATTTAAGGAACCTAAACCAATGTCGACCAAATTTGTTTTCTTGTTTTCTGTTTGGAGTAGGATTTTAAAAAGAGTAAATACTTAACAACATGCAGCTTGAGAAAGAAAATACAAAAATTCAACAAGACATGAGATCAATTACACATGTATCACAAAATTTTACTTCCAAACACACACATATATATAAACCAATGATACATATGCCTACTCGAGTCGAGTAGAGCCAATGACACTCATCAAATCTAAAATAGTTACAAGGGTGATTAATACATGTGCTAGCCATATAGATATTATATATATATATAATATTTTATTTCTCCATTTTCTGTACTGCATTATATATTTATAGAAAGACTAAATACATGATTTTGCCATGGAATCCAACAGACACAGAATATATCTCAATATTACTTACTACTGAAAATAAAGACTGACTGAATATAGGTCATGGGCAGATGTGGAGGAGGAGCCATTGTTTATGCCATTGGAAGAAGAAATAGTGATCTCAGATTGACTTGAGCTCCTGATTTGCATTTTATTGAACTTTTCTCTGAGAGCTTGAAACTTGAAAAAATCGTCGCCATAAATACTTGAATCAACTTTTAACTCCTGAATACTGATATCGCCTTTAAGCATGTCCACTACAAAAGACATGGTTGGCCTAAGTGCTGGAGATGGATTAGTGCATAATAGAGCTACTTTGATCATTCTGGTTGCCTCTTCCTTATTGAAATTGGAACCCAACCTTGGATCCACTAGATCCATTAAACTTCCATTTTGATGTGTAGCAAGAGCCTGAAACAAGTATATATGTAAGGAAGGAGACAATGACAAAGAAAGTTCATTATTAAACTATGACACTCACACGAAGAAGTTACTCAAAGGCATGCAAAGAAGTATTAGTAGTATAGTCTTACCCAATCAAGAAGACAAACATAATTTTTGTTACGATATACATATTTAAATTTGATGATGTGTTTATAGTAATGTATAATTGTTCAGTAGTTTTTTGTAAAGTCCTTAAATGAGATATAATTGTACAAGGACTTAGAGTAGTACGATCAAACTTATTAGCTTGATCCTTTGAGTTGATTTTATGTATAGTTGATAGGATCAAATCGATCGTATAATATTTTTAAACAATCATAGAGTTACTCTGCCTGTTAGTAGTGTAAAATTGTAAATGTTGTTCGCAGAGTAATCTAGTTGTTCGTAGAGCATCAATAGTTGATCGTAGAGCTGCAATGTAATCTCTGATTTGAAGATAGAATCGCAGAGTAAGCAGTCAAATCGTCGAACTATCTCTTGGATCATATACTAAAAGATGTGATCGTAAAGTGAAGAGAAGTTCATAGAGTTCTGCTCAAGTATCGTAGAGTGTTCGTCATAGAGAGCTTTTCGTCGAGCAGAAGCTCTACGATTAGTCAAGTTCGTAGAGCATGTCAGAACTATCAAAGGACTGACAAATGAAGAGCATTTTAGAGCAAAGATTTCATGATGTTTCTCACCATTTTCAAATTCAAATAGAAGATCAGATAGTGTTGTGTCTAAACCGCTAGAATGAAGATGTGACACCACTCACATGTGGTAGGTGAAACTGCAGTCTGATAGGACTTATTAGGGCCGAAAGTAAGCCATCTACCTACCCTCAAAGTTAACATCAGAGAACATCCTGGAGCAAAGCATTAAATATACCAACGGGAACACACTCCAACGGGATGATTTCTAGAGGTCTATAAAAGACGTACGAGGATTCAAATCCAAGTACGAATCACCAACTATAAAAAGTTGAACCTTTGCAGAACTAAAAGCTCTACTCTACAAAATAGAACTACAAGCTCAAGTTGCTAAGTACTAAAGAAGCCAAGCATATTGCAAGCTTAACTGCTAACAACTATTCTTCAATAGTGATTCGATCGTCTTAGTGACTTTCATCCAAGTCTAAGTGACTTTAAGAGGTCTAAGTGACCTAGTCTAAGTGACCTTTATCGAGAATAAGTGCCTCGAAGGAATCTAAGTGATTCAAGTGTAATAGATCTTAGTGATCTGGTCTGTATGATCTATTCTTAGTGGACTTCCTACTTGTTGTAGTACAAGAGTGGACTAGGAGTTATTTGTACTTCGAACCACTTAAACATCTTGTGTTATTTACTTTCAGTCTTTACTTTCAGTCATTAAATGTTATATCTGATAAGTGACTAATCTTCACAAGTGCTAAATTTAGAACTAAGATTTTATTAAATCTTTAAGGGGGGTTTTAAACTAATATTGCGTTGTGCTAAATTAATTGAACTAATTAATTATCTGGTAATTAATCTTTAAATATCGAAAAGAGTTCAAAAGATCTATTCAACCCCCCATCTAGATCTCTTTTGTGCCTCTGGAAAACAACAAGTGGTATCAGAGCAGGTTCTCTTAACCAAAAGCTTAAACACTTTGAGTTGATCATATGACACACAATAAAACTAGTTCTGAACTTAGTGGTGGAAATAAACCACCCCTACTAAATAAGGGAAAGTTTGCTAACTAAAAAGTTCATTTGCAGGCTTATATGAATGCAACAGATGAAGATCTATATGATGTTGTAATAAGTGGCCCATACATACCAACAAAGCTAGCTCCAACCTCTGATGATCCAAGCAAGATGGTAGTCAAGCACAGAGCTGAATGGACTGATAATGAAAAGAAGTTGGTGCAGTTGGTCAAAAGGCTGTTCATGGCTTCAGAAGATGAGATTCTCAAAAATGTAGTTAATTACACAACAGCTAAAGAAGTTTGGGAAGATCTACTAATCATGCATGAAGGAACAGAAGAAGTCAAAGAAAATAAGCAGTCTCTTCTGACCCAGTAGTATGAAATATTTTCTCATATTCTAGGAGAGAACATAACTGCTACTTATGAAAGGTTCAATATGCTGCTCAACTCTCTAAGAGCTTATGGAAAGGTTTATTCAAATAAAGACATCAACATCAAGTTTATGAGATCACTTCCTAGCAAGTGGGATGCCAAAACTACTGCTATTCGTGAGTCAAAGAATCTGCATGAGATGATTGTGTAGAAGCTCTAAGATAATCTTCTTACCTATGAGCTAGAGCTGAATCAGAGAGTAGAAACTACATCAGAGAGCAAGAGAAAAGATAAAGGCATTGCCCTCAAAGTTTCAGAAGCAACAGTATCTAAAGCTCCAGTCATATAAGACTCTGATGAAGATGAAGCTGATGATGATGAAGATATAGCTTTGCTCGCAAGAAGGCTGAAAAAGTTCATGCGAAATAGCAGCAACTGGAAACCAAGAAAGAGCTACAACAAAGGCAACAGTAGTAGAGATCAAGAAAAAGAACTATGTTATAATTGCAAGAAGCGTGACCATTATATCGCAGAGTGCACCAAACCTCTACGAGAAGAGCTCAAGAGAGATAAGAAGAATTCCTGCCCAAAGAAGGATTTCAAAGGTTATAAGAAGCATCAAAAGAAAGAGAAAGACTTTGTAGCTGAAGGGTCGTGGAGTGATTCAAAAAGTAGCTCCAGTTCAGATTCTAGTGATGATGAAGGACCATATGTAACCAATCTCTGTCTGATGGCCATAGAAGAAAATTCCAGTAAGTCCACTGATCGTCGAGTAATTCACATCAGTGAGGTATTTAATTTCAACTCTCCTGATATAAATATTGATGATCTTAGAGTTACATTGTGATATAACTTCATATTTGCATCAATATATGAAATTGTTTAGGGTCCTATCAAAGGACCATTCTCTTTTTCAAGAGGAAAAAGAGAAAGCTCTCGTAGAGTTGGAAACTGCTCTACGAAGTGCTGCCTCTTTTGCTGATCTTGAGGTTGAGAATGCAAACTTGAGAAAGATAACTGAACAAAGTGCACAAAGAGAGTTAACTCTAATCTCTAAGATAGAGGATTTAGAGAAAATAATCTCAATGTGGAATCGTTCTTCTACATCTATGGACTCACTGATTGTATGTCAGATATCTGTCTCTGATAGGTTAGGTCTAGGATTTGGAGATTATTTCTAAGTGTGGAAAAGTCAATGGAAATTAGCAATACAATGCTTCTCATTCTAATAGAAGTATTATATTTATGAAATCCACAGAGATTGATGAGCCTTTTATTCAAATTAGTTCAATCTCTGCAGATCAGATTATTGTTCCTGAGAACAACAGATCACATACTGGACTTGGTTTTGTGAAATCGCAGAGTAAACCCAAGTCTACGACCGTGTCTCGAAGAATCATAGAGTCAGGTAAATCCAATTCTACGAACCAACCAGGCATAAATCGTAGAACTGGCTTCTACTCTACGAAACTACAAAATTGTAGAGCAATGTGGAAGTAGAGGGATGTTCATCTAAGAAGAAAGGTTGGCTATGTTTATTCCACACACATGTCTCAAATGAAAAGATATCCACACACACACTCACACATGCAACATATCAGATGTTATAACTGTCATAAGCATGGGCATATAGCTGCATTTGAAAGTAGTATGCCCCCAAGCCAATCACATAGAATGTGATAAGCATTTACTTTATAATCTTATTCATTTATTAATAAAAGAATTTGTTTATTTAAAGGCATTCTTTATCCATGTTTAGTTAGTTGAATTAAATAAATGTGATAAACTCATAGTTTTGCAGCAATACTTTCAGAATCATGATGATGATCATGCTAATGAGATCTAAATTCAAGATAGCTCAAAATTAGAATGTTCCTAATCGATGGATCACTAATGTGAGGTTACTGAATCCGGATAGATTAGTACATACTATGCTTACTCTGTTGAAGAGGGTGATTGATCTCATAATCATTTGTGGAGAGACACTAAAGCAAGTATATAGGTGCTTATTGGGAATAAGTTCACTGAACGTGACTCGCTTAAAAGAACCCTAATGGAGTTTTACTTAACTGTCAATAAGAGTTCTTATACTGATAGTAGTACAAGTAATCCTTGGACTTGAGATCATCATAGTACCTTATGTATTCTGAATTATACTTTTCCATATTCCTTAATACTACAGAGTATAATATAGGATATGTTTGGGTTTAATAAAGTGTACATAGAGGTAGATGAATGATCAACAAAGGATCTACCACTTCTAGTAAAGGGAGAGTATGTCCTATGCGATTCGATAAGTGACAACTCAGAATCCCTGGCCAGGGTGAATGGAAATTAGAAAGGAGTTTCTAATTTACATTAACTAGAGTTGTGCATTTTTTAATCGAAATGCATATGATCAAATAAATAAAACTTGACAGTAATTCCATATTTTATATTTGATCGGGACATTGTATGGTAGAAGGATTGAATTGTACGGTAACTAATTACTGAATAGGTTCTATGTGATTAAACGTTGATTTCATATAGATAGTCATGATACATTATCGTAAGGTGTCCTTCATGATGTAGAATAAATATTATTTATTTATATATAAATTAAAGTAGTTTAATTCATTATAAATAATATTAGAATGGTTCTAATTTATTTATTCTACTTATCGGCATAATATTGAACCTAAAGGGTCACACCACAAAAAGAGAAATATTATTTTAGAAGTAATTAACTTAATAATAATGAATTAAATATATTTAATTTATTAGTAAAATAAATTAAATAACTTAATATTTATAATTAAGTATTTGGAGAAATACTAATTGTAAATTAATAAGAAGTATTATTATTATTATTATAAATTATTTAATTCCTAAATAGTTTGGGAGTTGAATTAAATTAAAACCCTAAGTCCTAAAAGGTTTAGAATGGAAGGTTGGTCTATAAATAAGAGGGGTCTTATTGTGAGAATGACTAATGCAACTTTTGCAAGTATTCTCTAAAGCCTAAAAGAGTTAGGAGAGAGAGAAAACTAGGGTTAGCCACCCCAGGTTTAGGAAAACCTAAATTTACTTCTTCCATAATCAATCTCTTGGTGGATCACCTTTAGAGCGCGGCATACACTTTGTAGCTTGCGTTTAATCAAGTAGATTTGGAGAAGAACGTGAAGGATCAAAGGAGGTGAACTCGTAACTGTTCAAAAGTTGAATCTACAAAGGTATAATCCCTTCTTTCTTATCTTGAATTAATAATATCGCATAAGGTGATTCCTGGGATTGCAAAAAAAATTTAAATTCGATTTACGTCATGCTTCCGCTGTTTTACAATATGATTGTATGTATATTCTTATTTCTGCAAACTTACAGTATTATGCTATCAAAATGATTATTATTATTATAGACCCAAAGTTAGGCAAATATGGTTCCAAAGGGTATGAACAAAGCAAGACCTAAGCTAGTCTGGATGTTGGTCGATTTCGCAACCAAATAAATACGCATAAGTATACGCGGTCAACAAGTAATAAAGTGTAAGTAGCGTGTCGAACCCACGAGAAATTATTACCAAAACTAACCAAGTACTCAAATTATATCAATGTAATCTTATCTAAACAGATGATTTAAGGTATTGATGTAAACTAAAGAAATTTTAATTAACAAAGTAAATAATGTATAACGATCGATATCCAAGGTAAGCCAAGCTAAGATCACAATTTCCCCCACACAAGCATTTTATCAAACACTTGGCTTGCAATGTTTCATTCAATATCTTAACTCTCCCTTTAATCATAGTGATCACAATGAATTGTTAACCGAGAATTTTAAGTATTCATACGCCTCTTCCGATGGTCATATAAATATCCCCCTTCTAAATAAATCACTATATTCCTATGTGAAATAAATTAGGCAAGTAGTCATTAAGATTAAATTCTCAAATTGGCTACATATGATATATAGGTATATTCCTATCCTACACACAAATTATGTATTCTATCCTAAGAAGAATAAGCATAAACACATGTCATTATATTCATGGTCTTAATCTATAATTGATTTTCTAATTTCATATAGATTACCAAATTAATTACCAATTCCTTAGCAATTAAACATTAAGCATAAATATAATAAACAAATTCATATGGTGCCAATCAAAAGGAGAGAAATTCAATTAAAACTGTATATTGGGTTCCATTGCAATCTTAGAATGGAAATTTAGTTCATAGCTATTGAAATAAAAACCATCAGCAAAGTATTCAACATTCTTAGATTAAAAAAATAAAGGAAAGAATTAGAGAAGGAAAACTCTATAGAAGTAATCTTCAATCTCCAAGAACTCCCTTTCAATTGATGGAATCAAATCTTTGTTGCTTGGTTTGCTCTTGAGCTCTCTTAAGCTCCAGCCGCCACCCCTTGTTTCTGTCCTAGATGATATATATTAGAATATCCCTTGATAGAAGGAAATAAGGAATGTTTTTAGGTTAGCCCGCTTGCAATATTTTAATGGTCAGCGATATAGCGCCTAGGCGCTGCATTCTAGCATAGAGGCACTGCCCTCTTGCTTGCACAGTGCAGAGGCGTTGAGGTGTAGTGCAGAGGCGCTGGCCTCATTCTAGCCTAGTGCGCGCACCCTACGCCCAGCTGTTGATTCGTCGTGCATGCTGCTTTGACCAAATGACCTCAAAATAACTATAAGGCATCCAATTTGCTTCTCCTTCCTCAATCCTACACAAAAACATAAAAGCGCATAAAAAGGAACGGAAAACACTCAAGAACTCACAATTTTATCAAGCTAAAAGTACTCAATTCGTAAGTATAAAACTGACTCATCAAATACCCCTAAACTTGAATCTTTGCTTGTCCTCGAGCAAAACAAAGATAACACGAATCAATAAAAATTAACTTCTACCAAATGCAACGCATGAACAATGAGTTACTTGACACTCAGAATGGCCTCAAAGATTATAAACCACAATTCAAGGACAGCAGTGCAAAGCTCAAAAGGTCAAAAACATTGCCAAGTTCACAACTAATCATAATTCTTTAAACGTATGTGTGCGTCCCACTTGTTCAAATGAATCAGAATGAATCAGAATCTAGATGAACTTATATACTTAAACTTGTGAAAGATTTCACATTTAATTCCATAAACTCAACTTTAACAACAATCTCAACTAAACAAGGTAAACATATAAGAAAAGGATCCCAGGGGTTTTAACATACAAACTCTATATCACTTTAATATGGTGAGCGCGTTTTACGCTCCATCTCACCTCAAATTTTAATCTTGACCTGTGCAGTGTTTGATTATCCTAGGCTTTTCAGAGTTACCCATGTAACGAGTGTTTGACCAATGACTCCCAAACTAGTTGGTTTTAGGGCACTAGGTGTAAAGACACCCCTAATGATCTATTAACTCGAGTAACAAAAGCCACATAATTAGACTGGTCAGACTAATTTTTTTTTACTATTATATATTTTTTATTTATATTATTTTTTTAACCCAAGGGTCCCCCAATCTTATATGACAACCTAAGTATAGCGCCGAAAGCTGCTTAAACGAGTTTTATACATTTTCAAAGAAAACTCCACAAGCCATTAACCATATAAGTTTTCAAAATAATAACTAGCCAAACATTTGGGAGCGTGCTCATAGGTGCGAAAGAATCATAATTAGTGTGAACCCAAACAAAATATAACAATGCATGCACATAGATTTTCCTTGAGCTAGCAAGCAAATAATCCGATACTTATCATTAGCCTTTCTTACAAATAGAACAAATCATTACTCAGGCTAAACTTAACACAACGACAAAATAAAAACTTTAAAAGCTTCTAATACATTACTATAAAACTACTAACAATCCACAATATGCAAAATCAAGTACTAGAAAATAGACTCCACAATTTTTAAGACCTATACCCCCTAACTTATATAAACATTGCCCTCAATGTTAAGATAACCAAAAATGAAATAGAAGACTTCCCTGAAGGTTAATCAAGCATCAGCATCAACATAAGCAGGCTCACCATCCGTTGATTCATAGGTAAACTCCGGGAAGATTAGAGGTGCAGGAAATGGCACTGCATTGAGGCCCTAGTTGAATCCACTATTATTGATCACCTGCACATTAGATGCATTAAAAATTGAAGACTATGCGTGGAATGAGCTCGCCTACTGCATTACGCGATCGATACGTAGTGAGTGACGTCGAGACTCCCGACAACGCTCCTAAGATTCCCTTCGCAGCTCCGCATGTAAATCCTAATTCTCCCTCCGGAGCTCACGCATCTCAGTAATTAAAAGGTCCATGGGTGACTGGGATGACTAGGCTCCTATCTCAGGAGGCTGTTAAATGTCGTCGGTAGGCTCGTCAGTAGTTTCGTCCTCATCTTGATTTGGAGTAGGCATAAGGAACCCGACACCTCAGGGGTCAGATACACCACCATTCCACACTTTGTAATGGCTCATTGCACGGTTGTCAATCAGTGCCCATGGCTGCTTGAGGATTTCATTTTCGGCCCAGGTGACCTTTGCCTTTTTGCACAATCCACAAATCAATGATGGGTGTGGCAACCCTCTGTGGAACTTCCTCGAATTGCATGGCAGATGGAATAATATATCACGTTCCCCATATCGATACTCTTGCCTGTCACCAATGCATACAGCAAGACAGCCCGCTCTTTGATAACCTCGGTAGTATGCATAGATGGAAATAACTTAGCACAGATGAAAAAGTACCAAGCTTTGCCATAACGGCTAAGCTCGCTACTCAAGAAGTGTATAGCCTCGCTTCCGCTGAGCATCCATTCTGTTCTAGGCCGACATAATACTGAATCACAATGCTTCAGTCAAGATCCCTATGCCTATACTCAGTTAATTCATCCCCATCCGTAATATTAGCCAAGTCATATAATGCATTTATGCTAGCCTTGTCAAACGTTACTGCCTTCCCCCGAACTTGAACAACTTCGCCTTGGGCCTCCTTGGCGTTTGCATAGAATTCCTTAACAACACTGACCATATCGGCGTCCGACTGAGAAGTAAAGGCATGCCATCCACGTTCTGTAATCATGGCAGCCACGCCAAAATGTCGCGCCTTATCGGGTATGATACCACGCTCCAGAATGAGTGATTTGTCTGTTAACAATGTATTATACCGCTCCGAGGCGGCTTCGCTCATAAATCGTCGTTTATCATACTGCTTGGGTGCTTGAACCTTCACCCCTCTGACGTTTAGAAGCCATTGTGATTCAAGAAGCAACAACAAATCTGCCCAAAAGCTAAAATCCTTCTCTCAGACAATTTGACAAGCACCTAGTGTGCACTGCTTTAGCTTTGCCCAAATATACACCACTTGTATCCTCAATTTTTCCCAAAAATTAGAGCAAGTGAAACCAAGTTCACCTAACTCATCCAAACAACCACAACAATCCAGAGACAATGATTTAAAGAAGAGAGAAAACGAACATTGGAAACTAAGAATGCCTTGACGAGAGAAAACCGTGTTGCCTTTGATTGGTACTGATACGATGCATAGCTATGGTAGTTGTAAGGTTGGATTGTGTTTAGATGGGGAATTGATGGGATTGCACATCATATATAACATGTATTAGAATTGGGCTTGCGAAATTTGGAGTTTGAGCAAGAAAAGGACTGCAGTCACGCGTTTTGGGCAAGAGTGGGTTGCCAAATGACTGGTTTACTGAGTTTTAAAAAAAACGAATCAAGGCCTAGCGCCTAGGCGCTGGTTTCCAGCGCAGAGGTGTTATGCAGTCAGGGGCTCTAACGCCTAGGCGCTACATCACAACACAAAAGTGTTGTCCTGGTTTCTGCTTGTTGCTACACCTAATATTTGCTTGTTGCACTTGGCTTCTTTGCTCGGCGTTATGTCACATTCTAGTGTTTGGATCCTTGTACCTACATTCAGATGATAACATTAATTAGGTCACAACCCCAAATAACACTAGCCCTTTTTATTATATATATATATATATATTATTTAAATTTTATTTTTTAACTATTAAACCATAACAAGGCAAATTAGTACACAATGAACTTAACCCCATCATGAAAACAAACAAAACAAATAAAACTAATATCAAAGTAAAATAAAAGAACAATATACTAAAAGGACACAAAAATGGGGTTGCCTCCCCATTAAGCGCTTACTTTAAAGTCGTCGGCTTGACTATTCTCTGCTTTCTTTCAATCTGGTTGAATCGCAAAATTTTACATTTTATGCCTCATCTTTGTCTTTTCCTTAAAAGTTCCAAAATTCGTGCAAACATGAGGACCCCCAAATTTAGCTTCATCCATTGGCAAAAAGTAACTGCCCTTATCCTTTTCATAATTTACTATGCCTGCTTCAACCACATTGACCCAGTGACACTCCTCACGACCATTTGGAAAATTGATAGCATCAAAGGCTTTGAATGGCATCTCTTGATCTCCATTTTTCTGGCTCCCATTCTTGATCTTTTTCATTACAGTTTCACTATCATCTTCCATATTCGAGTATGCCCTCTTTAGTTATTCGTCAACAGCCTCATGCAACTCGTTGCCACTTCCTTGAGTATCCACCCTGCATTGATCTTTACCTTCCTCTTTAGGATTAATCTTTGTATTGTTAGGTAAATTGCTTTACAGGCGATTAATGATGACATTAGTAAGTTGTCCCATTTGGTTCTCGAGGTTCCTAATTGAAGCTTCTTGATTACTCAACCGCACCTCATTTTGAGATATGCACTTAGTAAGGAGATCCTCCAACGCTCTTTCTTCTTGATGCTCTATGTACTTGGAAAGAACCTCCTCCAAATTAGACTTGTCCTCTTCTTGCGGTGGAGGTTAATAAGCACCCATGGGAAATTTTGAGCTCCCAGAGGTAAGCTTGGATATCTGGAATACCACCATCAAATAAAGCTCTGGTCTCCTAAACTGATAGCCTTCAATAGCGGCAGAAGTGACAGAAAGTAGAGCATTTGATCATTGGCAGGATTAGGATCGTAGAGTGTGGTGCTACGATCCATTTTCGGATCAAGGAGATAGTCAAAGAACTCATCTATACTTAAAGAGATCAGCCTTATTCGTCCTTCACCAGATCCTATCCATTTGTCAGGTATGGTGACATTTGGATCCTCATATGCTTCAAGTACACTTCGCCTCCGAATCCCTTTAGATGTAGAAGGAATAGAGGGTGGAGGAACTGAATATCTGATAGGTTGCGCCCCCTCTGATGTGAGATCCTCTGGCTTTACGATCGTAGGGTCATAACCCTTATTAATATCATCTATAACTGTTTTAATAACGTGAGTTATTTGTAGAGATGTATCTGAAGATTACAGCGATCGTTGAGCAGAGTCTTCTTTGTATTTGGTTCTCTGCTCTTCCCTTTTTCTCTTCTCTTCTCTTCTCTCTTCTTTTGCTTTTCATCTTCTGTTTTCTTCTTCTTCTTTGTTTGAGGCTCAGGACTTAAATCTTTCACAACCAGTTCAACATTTGCTTCCTTAGGCTCTTGCTGTTCAGTAGTCACATTCCCTTGGGGCTCAGGTGTAGAAACCATCACAGTCGAATCAATTTCTTCAGTTGGCTTAGAAATGCCATCCTTCATAGCCAACCCTTCAATGGGTCTTGACTCAGACACTGTTGTTATCTCTAACAATGTTTGAATGACACTTTGAGATTCAAGCATGACTGTCTTCTTAGCAGAATCAACTACCATATTTGTTTCAGAGGAGGATTTAGGGTTCCCTTTATTCTTTCTTGTGAGCTCAGGGATTTCTTTATCTTCCTCCTTTTCTTCTTCTTTATGCTCTACGATCGTAGTGGGCATGGATTCTCCAGCTTGTTCTTCAAGCTGAACAAGAGCTTTCCTTCTACGAGGAATCCTCTTCTTCTTTTGAATCATTTTAAACAGAGGAGTGTTGACATCCTCTTCTTGCTTTTCCCTTTCCTTTGGCTTTGTGGAACTATCCAGAGGTTGCTTAGCAATTGCCGGTACTTCTTTTTCAATCTTCTTCTTCTTCTTGACTAGTTGATCAGTCGTATAGTTTGGCTCACTTTGAGCTTCAGGAGCAACAGACCCTTGAGATACTTCTTCTTTAATAACTGCAATTTTCCTTTTTCCTTTTCCCTTTATGGGCTTCTGGATGTCACTAATGGTTTTCTCACTTCCTCCTTCAGATTGTTTGGACTTCAGATTCTCCACTGGATTTCTCTTCCAGTTATTAAATAACCTAGGAGTCATTCTTTTGTTGGAGTTTAGAGGCTCCCCTTCCTTCTCAAAAATCCTGTCCCGTAACCTCTTCTTTAGGATAACGCTTATCTATCTCCCATGGAATATCTTTGGATTAGTTTTTCCTTTCGCCTTCCTCTTGCCGTAATCTTCAATCCAGTTGCCCAGCCTGTTCAGAAAGATGGCACTAAAGTTAATTTCTTCTTCTAAACAATGGTTGTCATGAATTTCAGTTGTAGTTCACTAACTGAATCATGAGCAGAGTCTTTGCAGATGATGCACTTGCCCACTATCTCTGCAAGGAACTCATATTCTGGAGGAAATTCTTTCTTCTTGTATCCCTTGAATTGGGGATTCTTTTGATAACCCATTTGCTTTAATATTTCCTTTGTATCAATCTCGTCAAGAGAGGTAATGCCTTGACTGACAAACCCTAGGTTTAGATTGACTTCTTCAATTCTCATCTGTAGCACTATGCCTGTAACTTTGGTGGTCAGGTTCCCATCAACATACACAACATTTAGATAGAATTCCTAGATAAGTTCTGTGTATATTCGAGTGTTTGTTTCCAAACATTCGGAGAAGCCAGCTGCCCGTACCAGCTTGAGTACATCCTTGAACTTCTTCTCCTTTCCTACGAACTTATCAGAGCACAACTGAATGTTAGTCATAATTTGAATATCTGCTATTTGATTGGATTTGTGCTAGAAGATCACAAAAGTGTCTAAGATTTCTGAAGTTTGAAAGTTAGGGCAGAATAAAGATAGAGATTTCGGATTTGAAAAGTGAGAGAATCGTAAGGGTTAGAGGAAAATTTGAAATGATTTTAATATTACTTCCCTCTTAGTTTTCGTGAGTGGGAGACGTGGCATGATATGATTTGTTGAACGTCGCTTCTTGTACTTCGTTTTTACAACTGTATGGCAGTAACTTCCTATCTTTACTTGCGTGACTGATACGCGCTATAAGGTAAAACCGCCTTAAGTTTATCTTTCGTAGAGTGGTTCTGGTTAACTCTACAAACTTCCTGTTAAGCTCAGCGATCCTACCATTGTTCTACGATCCGCTTTTGACTCTATGAGAACTTCTTATTTCTTGCCTGCACTTGTTAGTACCATTTTGAAGTATAAAACTAAGGATGCAAATTAAGCATACCTAATTCACTTGTCAACTTGTTGAATCTAGATTCATCTAGTGGTTTTGTAAACACATATGCTAGCTGATTTTCAGTAGGAATAAAATGCAAGGATATATTCTTGTTTTGCACATGATCTCTAATAAAGTGATATCTGATGTCTATATGCTTAGTTCTAGAATGCATAACAGGATTGTGAGTAATCGAGATAGCACTAGTGTTATCACAGAATATAGGAATGAACTTGAATTCAAATCCATAGTCAGCTAGTTGGTTCTTCATCCACAAGATTTGAGCACAACAACTTCCAACTGCGATATATTCAGCCTCTGCAGTAGATGTTGAGACTGAATTCTACTTCTTGCTAAACCATGAGACAAGTCTGTTGCCTAGAAACTGACACGTTTCACTAGTACTTTTCATGTCTATTTTACATCCTGCAAAGTCTGCATCAGAATAACTTATTAGATCAAAGGGAGACTCCTTGGGATACCACAATCCCAAATATGGAGTACCTTTGAGATATCTGAAAATTCTTTTGTCAGTAATCAGGTGAGATTCCTTAGGATTAACTTGAAATCTAGCACAAATACAGGTAGAGAATATGATATCTGGTCTACTAGTAGTTAAGTATAGGAGAGATCCAATCATACCTCTGTACCGAGTAATCTCAATACTCTTACCCTTTTCATCTGTGTCTAGTTTAATTGCAGAGGTCATAGGAGTTTTCATGGGAGCAAATTTCTTAAGCAAATCCTTGATGTACTTAGCTTGGTTGATGAAGATACCTTCATTAGTCTGCATCACTTGGAGTCCAAGG
Source organism: Aralia elata (assembly GCA_034770075.1). NCBI lineage: Eukaryota > Viridiplantae > Streptophyta > Magnoliopsida > Apiales > Araliaceae > Aralia > Aralia elata. The sequence goes on from CM068377.1 coordinate 75,711,569, forward strand.
AAGTAGTTCAATTCGCCCATCATGCTCATTTCAAACTTGTTCTGCATGAACTTAGCAAATCTTTCACATAGTTTTTCATAAGTAGAACCAAAAATAATATCATCTACATAGATTTGAACTAATAATACCTTGCTTTTATGCTTTCTAAGAAACAAAGTTATGTCTTACCTGAAGAATTTGATCAACTGAGTGCTAGTTTCGTCTTTAGAGCTAATAAAGAATACCCATGTGAACCTGGAGTAGTCATCTATTACGACCAAAAAGTACCTTTTACCTCCAAGACTAGCAGTTGGAACAGGCCCAAAAAGATCCATATGAAGAAGTTGTAGAGGCATGTCATTTGAATTGACTGTTTTTCTCTTGAATGAGTTCTTAGTCTGCTTCCTTAGCTGATATTCTTTATATAGTCTTTCTTTGACGAAACTTAGCTTTGGTAGACCTCTGACTAAATCCTTTACTACGAGTTTTGACATACTCTTGAAATTTAGGTGAGACAGTCTTCTATGTCATAGCCAACTAACATCTTCTGAGGCTTTAGAGAAGAAACAAGCTGATGCTGAGGAACTTAATGTAGAGAGATTAACTATATAAACATTTCCTTATCTAGATCCAGTCAGCTTCATTGAGTTAGTTTCTAGATCTCGAACTTAGCATTGATTGTTGAGGAAAATAACTTGATGACCTTTATCGCATAGATGACTTATGCTCAGGAGGTTGTGTTTTAACCCATCAATATAGGCTACTTTGTTAAATGAGACAGCTCCATTGCTAATCAAGCCGTAGCATCTGGTTTTTCCAGAGTTGTTATCTCCAAAGATAACAGCTGGACCATCTTTAGCCTTAAATTCTGAAAGAAGAGCCTTGTTGCCAGTCATGTGCCTAGAACATCCACTATCAAGATACCAAATTCATTCTGATCTCCTTGGTACCTGCAAAAATGATTACTATTCATTTTGGTACCTATGTGTATTTGGGTCTTGTAATGTTAGTTCCCTTAGGGACCCAAATCTGTTTGATTTTGAGTCCTCTATGTGTAATATGCTCAGAATAATGACAATATGCAACATACATGTTGAAACATCTTACATGTTGTATGTGTGAGTGTGTGTGTGGATATCTTCTCATTTGGAATTTATGTGGAGAATATGTCTGATCTCTTTTCTGTTTGAATGTTGTTCTACGATTTTGAAATTTCGTAGAGTAAGATCCAGCTCTACGATTGATACTAGGTTGATTCGTAGAGTTAAACTTGCTAGACTCTACAACTCTTCGTGGTGAAATCGTAGACTTGGATTTACTATATGGTTTAACAAAACCCAGACCAACATGTGACCTGTTGTCTTTTGGAACAACAATCTGATCACCAGAGATTTGACAACTTGGAATAATAGGTTCAGAAACCTCTTTGGATTTCACATACAATATCTCTATTTGAAAAAGAGACATGATTATTGCTAGTATCCACTAATTTTTCCACACATGAGTCATAAGATAAATTTTCAAACCCGAGTCCTGATCTGTTAGACACAACTCTCTGACTTGTGATCAGTGTTTCCATTGATGAAGAAGAACGATTCCACAGTGAGATTGTTTTTTCTAATTCCTCTATTCGAGAGTTAAGAGCAAACTCTCTCAGTGTACACTTTTCAGCTATTTTTCTCAAGTTCTTATTCTCAGACTTAAACTTGGATAGAAAGGCAATGTTTCTAGAGTAGTTTCTAACTCTTCGTTCACCTTCTCTTTCTCCTTTTGAAGTATAGAATGATCCTTTGAAGGAACCCTAAATAACTTCATATATTTATGTAATTCAGATGTTATGTCATGCAAAGCTAATCTTAGATCATCCACGCTAACATCAAGGGAGTTGAAGTCAAATACCTCACTGATGTCGATCACTCAACGATCAGTGGTTGTGCTGAAATCTTCATATATTGCCATCAGGCATAGATTTGCCACTTGAGGTTCTTCATCATCACTAGAGTCTGAACTGGAATCTCCTTCGGACTCACTCCATGATTCTTCAGCTACATAGCTTTTGTCCTTCTTGTTATGCTTTTTGTAATCTTTGTATTCTTTCTTTCCATAGGACTTCTGCTTGTTCTTCTTGAGATCTTCTTGCCGAGGTTTGGTACACTCTGCGATAAAATGGCCAGGTTTCTTGCAGTTGTAACAAAGATCTTTGTCTTGATCCTTGCTAGTGTTACCCTTGATGAAGTTATTTCTTGTTTTCCAACTGCTTCTTTTCTTCATGAACTTCCTTAGCCTTCGAGCAAGTAAGGCTATGTCTTCATCTTCATCAACTTCTCTTTGATCATCATCCTCATCGTCATCAGCTGGAACTTTGGAAGCAGCTACAGAAGCTTTGAGTGCTACTCCTTTATCTTTTCTTTTGTTTTTAGAGAGAGTTTCAGCTCTTTGATTCAGCTCAAACTCATATGCAAGAAGATTACTGTAGAGCTTTTGTGCAGTCATTTCATGCAGATTTTTCAACTCTCTGATGGCAGTGGTCTTGGCGTCCCATTTGCATGGAATAGCTCTCATAAACTTTATGTTCATATCTTTGTTGGGATAGACTTTGTCGTAAGATCTCAAGGAATTCAGTAGAACATTAAATCGTTCATAAGTGGTTGTAATGTTTTCTCTAGGGATATGAGAAAACATTTCATATTACTGAGTTAAGAGAGATTGTTTGTTCTCTCTGACTTCTTCTATACCCTCATGCATTATAAGTAGGGCTTCCCAGACTTCTTTGGCAGTGGTGGAGTTTACAACATTTTCAAATAGCTCGTCTTCTAGTGCCATGAATAAAATATTCTTAGCTCTTTTTGTCCAGCTGCACCAACTTCTTTTCGTTCTCTGTCTATTCTATCCTTTGCTTGACAGTAACTTTGTTTGGATCTTCAGTTGTTGGAGCCAGCTTGGTAGAAACATACGGACCATTCAGGACAACATCAAATAAATCATCATTTATTGCGTCCATATATGCCTGCATGCGAACTTTCCAGTTAGCAAACTTTTCTCTATGTAAGAGAGGTGGTTTGTTTCCTCCACCAAGCTCAGAACTGGTTTTGTTAGTGCCATTGATCAACTCAAAGTGTAAGCTTTATGTTCGCGAGAACCTGCTCTGATACCATTTGTTGTTTCCTAGAGACACTTAAAGATCTAGGGGGGTTGAATAGATCCTTCTTAAAAATTACTAGATTAATGTATTACCCAATATATTACAAAATAGATTAATTTAGCACAACGAAGAATGTGATATTAAAAGACTTCCCCTTAGAGATCTCAGTTTTTAGTTTAGTTAAGAATATCAATCACAAATAATAATGCAGGTAAAATGTAAGACTGAAAGATAAATGACACAAGGAGATTTTTAAGTGGCTCGGAGACTAAACAACTCCTACTCCACTCTTCTACTTCAACAAGTAGGAATTCCACTATAGGTTCGATCACTCTGATCAGGACACTTGCCCTCCTCAAGCCCAGCAGACTTAGATATTTTAATCACTACAACAAGGACATAAAGATCTCTTCAAGCCCAGCAGACTTGGAAATTTAGTCACAAAGACAAGGACACTCTTGCCCTCTTCAAGCCCCGCAGACTTTGGACAACTCAGTACCCTAGGTACTTTTCAAGCCCAGCAGACTTAAAACTTTATGGTCACTTAGACTAAGCAGCTTGAACCAGATGTTCAAATCGTAGAGTATGTTCTTTGGCTTAGATAGATTTTTGGCTCGTTGATTCCTTGTTCGTTGATTTTGTTTTGAATCTTTCAGCTAATTTATAGTCTGCTTGAATTTCTTCCAGTTGCTAGGTTTTCATTACTGCATTTAATGCTCCAGATATTCTGAGATACTTGATGTAGATATTTTGAGTTTAGGTGTCAGCTTTCTGTTGTTTAGTCTGTCACATCGGTCTGCAACTTCACTACCACTTTGACCCGTCACTTTCAGCAAACTAGTTATAGGACATATCCTTTGGTCTTTGATTTTACCCAACTATGTTTGGTAACGATATTGGGATTCTCATCCATCAGTGTTTCCATGTCAGTCTGTCAAAATTGATTATTCTACGATCATGGGAGCTCATAGTGTTGATTTTACGATCTAAATATGGCTTTACGATTAGTTTCAAACTCTACGAATATTTCTTCAGCTGAACATTTTTGAAGGTGCTCTACTATTTAGCTTTAGCCTTACGATTCTCTGAAGCACTCTACGTTCAATCGTTGCTGAGTGAGTTTTGCTTGGCTTTACGATTCTGTCTACTTTACGATTAGAAGCCACAACTCTGCACTGAGTCCAAAGCTTTACGATAAACAAATCAGCTCTACAATCTAACCAAAGCTTTAAGATAGAGGAGTTAAGTCTGCGATCTGACATATTTTCTTTACAGCTCGTTAGACTAAATTTTACATGCATATTAAGTCTATGCCTCATATCAACTCAAAGAGATCAGCCTAACAAGTTTGATCTTCTAATTCTAAGTCTTTGTACATTGAATCATTAAGAATGACTTTACAAAAACTTATTGATACAAATATACATTAAGATCTATCATCATCAAATCAAATAAATGAATCATGCAGACTCCAACATAATCTTCTTCAATCTAGGGTTGGCAATTAGGTAGTCAAAAATCTCTAAGCCTACATTATATTTATACTCCTAGATCAAAGCCCTAAACTCTAAGAATTAACAATCTAAGTTCTAGTAGAATTCCTCCAAAAAACAACTAAGCTGGAAAAATCCTACTGCAATTCACGCGTCTGGGATTCCCTTGAAAGCGTCGCGGCTTTGCCTTGAGCGTCGTGGCTCTTGAAATTAACTAAGGAAAACATCGCGACTCTAAATCTCAAGCGTTGTAGCGCTTGGCATTCTGCAGATTTTCTCTTTTGCTCCTTACGCAACCATTTGGTCCTTTTTATCAATGTGAGTTAAGTTACATGCCATATGCCAACGCCTGACACTCCTTTAACACTCGTAGCTTCTCATCAAGACTAAATACATGCCAATTATCGCAACTTACACCATCATAGGTTGAATTCATCATTTCTGCACATAAACACTAAAATGCATAAAAATGAACTAAAAATACTTAATAACTAGCAAAATAATCAAGTCGAGACTACCTAATTAGTAGATATAAAATTCACTCATCATAGAAGCATTCATTCTGTGTTGTAAACCTAGTCCTGACTCTTGCATTAGGATCTCCAATAATTAGGTATTGAGAGTGATTTTTCGCCCATCGACTTCCACTTGGAACATCAGTCCTTGTGCCATCTTATCTTAGAACTTTAAAATCTTGCTCTGGTTTAGGAGAATCTTTTATTCATAGAGTTCTCATCACATGGATTACTGACTCTACGATTTCTTACTGTCTCTACGATCACTAGATCTTTTATCGTACGGTCCTCCTGCTCTATGTTTGTTTGGTCCTCCTCTACATTTTCATCAAATGATACAGCTTTCCTTGGTTCCCTATTATCACTTTCATCAAAAGTGACATGAATTGACACTTCAACACTCAACGATTTCTTGTTGAACACTCTGTATGCCTTGATATCCATAGAGTATCCAAGGAAAATTCTTTCATCTGACTTGGGTTGGAACTTGGTCAGATATCTCTTGCCATTGTTGAGGACGCAGCAAGCACAACCAAAGACATGAAAGTAACTAATGTTGGGCTTCCTCCCTTTCCACAATTAAAGAGTAATGTTGTGTCTACTCTACCTCTAGTGAATCTTTTTTCAATAATAAAGTTAGTTAATGTTTCATACCATGCCCTAGGTGCTTGTTTTATTCGATATAATGTTTTATCTAGTTTATAAATATAATTAGAATGAGTAGGATTAACAAAACTTGGAGGTTGTTTAACATAAACCTCTTCTTGAAGTTCTCCATTGAGGAAAACACTCTTGACATCCATCTGGAATACTTTGAACTTCATATGGTCAGCATATGCAAGGAAGATTCTTATGACTTCAAGTCTTGCTACAGGTGTAAAGGTTTCATTATAGTCGATTCCTTCTTCTTGAGAATACCCTGTGGCCACCAATCTAGCTTTGCTCTTTGTGATCACTCCATCTTTATTCATCTTATTTCTGAATACCCATTTGGTATCGACTACTGGATGATCTTTAGGTCTTACAACTAATCTTCATACTTTGCTTCTTTCAAACTAGTTCAGCTCTTCTTGTATGGCTTCAATCCAGCTCAAATCTTGCAAAGCTTCTTCAATCTTCTTTGGCTCTATTTGAGAAAAAAAGCTTAGGTAGAAGTATTCATTCTGTGTTGCAGACCTAGTCCTAACTCTTGTATTGGGATCTCTAATAATCAGTTCTTGAGAGTGATCTTTCGCCCATCTACTTTTATTTGGAACATCAGTTCTCATGCCTTCTGGTCTGAGACCTTTAAAATATTGCTTTGGTTTAAGAGAATCTTCTATTCATAGAGTTCTCATCACAAGGATTGTTGACTCTACGATTTCTTGTTCTGGCTCTACGATCGCTGGATCTTTGACCATAGGGTCCTCTTGCTCTATGTTTGTTTAGTCCTCCTCTACATTTTCATCAAATGATACAACTTTTCTTGGTTCCCTATTATCACTTTCATTAAAAGTGACATGAATTAACACTTTAACACTCAATGATTTCTTATTGAACACTTTGTATGCCTTGTTATCCATAGAGTATCCAAGAAAAATTCCTTCATTTGACTTGGGTTGGAACTTGGTCAGATATCTCTTGCCGTTGTTGAGGACGTAGCAAGCACAACCAAAGATATGAAAGTAACCAATGTTGGGCTTCCTCCCTTTCCACAATTCGTAGGGTGTCTTCTTGAAGGTGAAGTGGATCAGTGATCAATTTTGAGAGTAGCAGGCAATGTTGATAACTTTAGTCCAGAAATATTCAAGTAGCCTTGCTGCAGCTAGAAGAGTTCTTTTTGCTTCTATAAAAGTCCTGTTTTTCCTTTCAACTACTCCATTTTGCTAAGGAGTTCTTGAAGCTGAGAAGTTATGATGAATACCATTGTCTTCACAGAACTCCTCTACCTCTGAGAAATAGAACTCTTTACCATGGTCACTCTTTATTGCCTTGATCTTCTCACCCTTCTCATTCTCAACCAGCTTGAAAAATATGATCAACTGAGAGCTGATTTCATCCTTAGAGCTCAAAAAGAATACCAATGTGAATTTAGTGCAGTCATCCACTATAACTAGTGAATACCTTTTTCTTCCAAGGCTGACAGTCGAAATAGGCCCAAAAATATCCATATGAAGCAGTTGTAGTGGCCTATCATTGGAGCTGACTGTCTTGTTCTTGAATGAGACTTTAGTTTGCTTCCCTAGTTAACAGGCTTTGCAAGGCTTTTCCTTGACAAAGTTTATCTTAGGTAATCCTGAAACTAGATCTTTGGAGGTAAGCTTGGACAAATTCTTAAAATTCAAATGAGACAACTTTTTATGCCATAATTAGCTAACATCTTCTGAAGCACTAGCAAAGAAGCAAACAGACTCTGTTAAACTCAACTTAGCAAGATTCACCACGTACACATTGCCTTCTCTAGTTCAAGTTAGCTTTAGAGAATTTGTTTTCAGGTCTCTAACTTGACATTGGTTGTTGAAGAAGATTACTTGGTGTCCTTTATCATATAGTTGGTTGATGTTCAGGAGATTAGTGCTCTTAGGGACCCATACCGGCCTAATTCTAGGTCTTACATACACAGGATAATCATCAAAGTAATATATAGCTGCAATATGACCATACTTATGACAGTTATAACATCTAATATGATGCATGTTTGTGTCTGTGTATGAACATGTATGGATAATAGACACCCACTGCCTTTCTTCTAGGCTCAAACTCTCTTTGCCTCCACACAATTTTACGATTCTGAGAGTTCGTCGGATGAAAGTTGACTCTATAATTCTTGCCTAGTTGGTTCGTAGAGTAAGTGCTACCTGACTTTACGATCCTTTGAGGCTTAAAAGTAGTGTTAACTTTACCCTACAATTTCTTGAATTCTAGACCAGTGTGTGATTTATTGTTTTAAGGGATTACAATCTGATTAACAAATATCTTAGAGCTTGAAATACTAGGCTCGACAATCTGTGTGGATTTCATAAACAGAATGCTTCTATGTGAAGTGGAAGCATTGTTATTGCTAGTCTCCAACGATATGTCCACATTACGTTTGTAATGTCCAGGAATTTTCAAACATTGTATCAAATTTATTTTGATAAATAAAATTCATTTTATATAATTTTTGAATTTTATTTGGATCCATGTAAGAATTATTATTTAATTATATAAATACATGGTCCAATAATTTTCTGTGTATTAAAGGGACTCATTAAGAGTTTAAATAAATTAGTGAGTAACCCTAAAGAATTTATTTGCAAGAAAATTGGGGAATTAATAAATAATTCCATCATTATCGGATTAAATAATTCGAATAAAGAATTATGGTTAAAAATAAATATTTTAAATAAACAATTAATTAGTTTAATTATTTAATTAGAAATACAATGTGGTTAATTTAATTTGGGGCACTTTTCTTTTATTTAAGTTGGCCTATTTCTCTTATTTCTGGTTTGGACCCAAAACTTTATAATAAGCTGAGCCCAAATTTTCTTTTTAATTTCCTATTGGGCCCAATTTCCTTATCCTCTCCATTCTTTAGCCGACCCAACCCCATTGGACTAAGCCCAATCCCCTTTCCAGCTAAATGAAACCCGCTCCATTTCTCTTGTTAACCGGCAAGTCAATTAGGAGGGACTTCAAACCAGCAGATATCAATTTGGGGGAAATCAATCAGAAAAAAAAAAAAAAAAAGAAACCCAAGCCATCAATCGAACGAAATCCAAACTCTCAGTCGGTTCGATCGAGAGGGGCGGGGTGTCAGTCGTCGGCGATGGTAGAGGATAAGGAGCGGCGACCGGCGGCTACCGCGGTTTAACCAGCGGGTGAAGTGAGGAAGGAAATCACCGACCGAGCGGCATCGAACGGACCAAGGGTCCCGAGCTTCCGGCGACGCGACTAGTGGTGCACGCGGCTCAAGATTTCCAGCTGGTGTTAGCTGTGACGGACGAGACTTGATGGGAGACGTCAATCGATAGCCACTTCCTCCGACCGTCGGTTTTTAACCGGCAAATTAAGGTAATACCCAAACCAAATTGGGTAAACCTTCTATTATAAATTGACACCTTCCCAAACCCTAAACCAAGGCTGCTGAAAATTTGTAAATTAGAGAGAGGAAGGCAAGACGCAGAGAAGAGGAAACCCAGGTACATCACTGGGAATTAATGGCCACTGGGATAGTTTGATTTTTAGGGTTCGTATAAATTTTCTTCCTTATGTAATTAGAGTTGGGTTGCCAATTGTGTTGGTATTGGTTTTTCATATACACTGTGGAATCGTAATATATTGTTTGGGATTTACAAACTGATATTGTATTGTGCTGATTATTTGTATCTCCTTCTGTGCTGGGTATTTCGTTTCTAAGTATTGTAATTGAAACCTTCCTCTGTATTGGATTAATTGTTTCTCTGTATTGGGTTAATGGTTTTGGTAATTGCTTGGGTTGTGCCGATACCGTATGGTATTGATTTTAGGAACGCTGGAATAGATGAATTCTGGCAGTTGAGTTTGCACTGTGAATAGATTAATGTTGTGTTTTAGGAACTGTAAATGCATGAATCAAACTGAGTTTTATTTGGTATTAATTTTGCTGTCAGTAACATGGTTATAAAATCAAACGGGGATTTTCTTTTAATGTGATAATGGTTGGGGCTGATTATAGATTGTAAAATCAGTGTTGGTGTTAATTGTAGCTTGGGTTATAAACCCCAACAGTGAGTATTGTTGTGTTGGGTGGTAATTTTGTTAGCTTGAAATGAAAGTTGTAATGTCTGATGTACTACTTGTGCTATCATCGGCTCAAATTTGGTTGTTAATTTGGAGCTAATATTATACTTGTGAATTGATTTATTTTTATAAATAATAATAATAATAAAATCAATCAAAATAATTATTTATTATTTATCGATAAATAATAAATAAAGATAATAAGTATTTAACTATTATTTGATTAAGTACAAATAAATTAGTAAGTAATTATTTATTATTTATCAATAAATAATAAATAAAGATAATAAATATTTAATTATTGATTAATTAATATTAGATAATAATTAAATGTAATTAAATATTAACAAAGTAATTATTTATTTTTTTACCAATAAATAATAAATAAAGATAATAAATATTTAATTATTATTTGATTAGTATTAAATAATAATTACATATGAATAAAGTAGCATAATAACTATTTAATATTTGATTATTTTTAACTAATAATTTAATGTGAATAAAAGTAATAAAATAGCCTTACAAAAATTTTAATTCCGGAATATGCTAATATATTTTCCATATAAAATAAATTGTTTATCTATTTTAGACAATGATTTAGAATTGTGAATTAAGTATCTATTTTGATTAACTTTAAATAATGAATAAATCTAATTGGTTATTATTATTAAATAATAACTAAAGATAAGTTCATTAATAATTCTTTGATTAACTTTAAATGATAAATAAACCTAATTAGTTATTATTTATTATTAGATAATAACTAAAGGTAACTCTTACTCATTAATTAATTGTTTACTTTTTGGTTAGCTTTAAAAAAAAAATAATAACTAAACCTAATTAATTATTGTTTTAAATAATAATTAAATGCGATTAAAGTTGATGATTTGATTATTATTTAATAATAAGTAAATATAATTGGTAACTAAAGATAATTAATTACTATTTAACAAATATTAAATAGTAATTAAATAAAGATAGAGTTAATAAAATAGAGAGAGTTTAAATAACTCACTAATTACACAATTATAATTAATTGTTTAAGGGATTAATAAGTGTTTATTAAGGGATACATGGCTAATTAATTAGACCATCAACCTAAAAATCAATTAGGTGCCTTATAAAATTTACTATAGTTTACTTACCGTGTGCTATGTGAATTTCTTAATTGTTAACTAAATAGCATAAGTAAGCGTATCGACGTACCACTACGCAGTACTAATTGTTAGACCGACATTATCTATGTTAGGTTCCTCAAGGCCAAATAGTTAAAGCTAGAATTATTTGTAGCTGAGCAGACAGGCAAGTTCCTAACCCTAAACTTCTTACATTATTGCAAGTTCCCTAATTCAAACTCGAGTTATTATTTTCGAAGCATGTTAGTGAATAATTATTGTCGATTATTCACATCTATACTGATTATTGAGATTCGCACATTGTGCAATTGAATTCCTATCCTATTATGATTGAACTGTAAATTTAATTAAAGTTCTTTCAAGTATGAATTGTTTATGAGATCGATCTATGCTATTTGTATCAGCTAGATCCAGCATGTCTAAATTGGTTAAGACAATGGTATTTTAAAAGCTGTTCTTATTAAATTGTTGTGGTAAGAACTCTTGGCTGAGAAAAGGATAAACTTGTTTAAGGCATGATATCAATGCTGGTTATTAAGTGTTTATGCATAAATCACGGGGTATGAGAGGCTGATCCCCTCGATTACCAAAACCTTTTAAGAGGTCCAGCTTACATGCTGAGAACCTTGGAAAACGTCCTTGGTTATTTCAAACCACTCAGTAATTGTCATTCAATTATTCGGATATTCAACTGTTGTTTACTAATTCATGTTCCTTCACACCCTTATACTGTTGTTGAACATTGAAAGCGAAATTTCCTTCTATCATGATATATCTCTTTGTGTATATACTTGCTAAGCAAATTAGTTGCTTACCCTTGCTATATCATGATCTTTATTTCAGCTAAGGCAGAAACATCTAGGGGAGACAAAGGAAAAGGGAAGGTGCAAGAGTAGATGCCCGTTAGTGCCTATGTACTAGCTATTTCCGAATGTGGTTTGATTAAGTGAACCTTTATTTGTATTAAGAGTACGTTTTATGTTAAGGTTAAAGAACCTTGGGACCAGAATTGTAAGACTTTATTTCCATTCGATAAACAATGTATGTTTATTATTCCGCATTTAGTTAGATAGTATGTTTGTCGTCGAATTATCGTGAGCACCGAATTCGAGGTTTGGAAACCTGGATTTGGGGGTGTCACAACGTTCAGAGGACGAATCCCCAAATCCTAATCCTGATCGATCTGAGACTGATCTCTGACTTGTAATCAGGGAGTCTATCGAAGAAGAAGACATGTTCCATGTAGAGATAGTCTTCTCAAGTTCCTCAATCTTAGAAACTAAAGTTGATTCTCTATGTGTAGATTGTTCAGTTATCTATCTCAAGCTTTTATTTTCAACTTCAAACTTGGAGAGAGAGCTAGTAGTTCGTAGAACTGTTTCCATCTCAACTTGTATTTTCTCTTCTTGAAAAAGAGAATGGTCCCTTGATAGAACCCTGAACCACTTTATATACTTATGCAATTCAGATGTAATATCATGTAAAGCAATTCGAAGATCATAAATATCTACATCATGGGAGTTGAAGTCAAATACCTCACTGATATCAATTTCTTGATGATCAGTGGTGTTGTCTGCTTGAGCTTCTATAGCCATGAGATAAAGATTGGCCATCTGGAGTCTTTCATCATCATTGGACTCTGAATATGAATTATTGTCAGTCACTCCATGAGCCTTCTGCTACTAAGCCTTTCTCTTTCTTCTGATGCTTTCTATATCCTCTAAAATCTTTCTTTGAAGCTGACTCATTCTTATCTTTCTTCAATTCTTCTCTGAGAGGCTTGTTATAGTTAACAATATAATGACCCGACCTTTTGCAATTGTAGCACCTGTCATTTGAAGGATCTCTATTGTTGTTGTAGTTGTTGTTGTATCTTCTAGGATTGTTGCTTCTACCCTTTCTCATAAACTTTCTCAATTTTTTGGCAAGTAAGGCAAGATCTTCATCATCAGATTCATCTTCCATGAGGGCTTTAGAAGATGTCTTAGTAGATTTGAGTGCTACTCCTTTTTCTTTCCTTTTGGACTCTGAAGTAGTTTCTGCTCTTTGATTCAGCTCTAGCTCATAGGTAAGAAGATTACCATAGAGCTTCTGCACTGTCATCTCGTGCATGTTCTTGGATTCTCTGATTGCATTGGTCTTTGCATCCCACTTACTTGGTAATGCTCTCATAAACTTGATGTTGAAGTCCTTGTTGGGATAAACTTTCCCAAATGCTCTGAGGGAGTTGAGCAAGATATTGAACCTCCCATATGTTGTAGTTATCGCTTCACCAGGAGTATGAGAAAACATCTCATATTGTTGGGTGAGGAGAGATTACTTGTTCTCCCTTAGTTCCTCTGTCCCTTCATGCATCACCAGGAGAGCTTCTCACACCTCATTTGAAGTATTGCAGTTGACTACATTCTCGAACAACTCATCTTCTAAGGCCATGAATAGAATATTCTTTGTTTTCTTGTCAAGTTGTACCAGTAACTACTTTATTTGGATCATCTGTTGTTGGTGCAAGCTTTGTGGGAACGTAGGGACCATTGATCACATCATCGAATAGATCATCATCGATTGCATTCATAAACGCCTGTATACGAACTTTTCAGTTAGCAAATTTATCTTTGTTGCACAAAGGTGACTTGTTTCCACCACCAAGCTCAGAACTGATTTTGTTTATTGCCATGGATCTACTCAAGCGATTAAGCTTTGCTTAAGAGAACACTGTTTTGATACCACTAGTTATTCTTAAAGGCACAAAGAGATCTAGAAGGGGGGTTGAATAGATCCCTTAAAAACTTTTTGGTTTTAAAGAGTTATTACTAACTTTTAATTAAACAAGTTAATTAGTTGATTATGCATGGTAGAATGATATTTTAGAAAACCCCTTCAAAGATTATAAGAAAATTTCAGCTCTAAATTTAGTGAGCAATTGTGGAATTAAGTCACATAACTAAATCGTAGAATACTTAAAGTAATGCAACAGAAAAGTAAGTGCAAAAAGTAAGTGACACAAGAGATTTTAAGTGATTTGGAGCACAAAGATCTCTTAGTCCACTCTTCTACTCCTTGAGTAGGTATAATCCACTAAGGATTGGGTGATCACTAAGATCTATTCACTCAGAACAGTACAACGAATGAATCACTAAGATTCCTTCAAGTTACTAGGACTGGTTCACACAAAATGCTTCAAGTCACTCAAACTTGGTTACAATAGGTCACTACGACCGGTTAATCACTAAGAGAATAAGATGTTTGAAGTGCTGCTAAGTGGCTTTAAGACTTATACAAAATGACTTAGCAGCAGAACAAGATGTTTAGAATCGTAGAGTAGGAGCTTTTTAGAAATGGCAACAATTCGACTTTTGATCGTTCGTTATGTACTATTTGTTTGAATTTGCTTGCCTTTTATAGACCTTCCTTGAAATCTTCCCATTAGAAAGTTACCGTTACTCCATTCTAACTTGGACACTTGTCGATCTTTGATTTGTTGACTCTGAAAAGGTGTGTCAGCTTTGGACCATATCACGTCGCTTTCATCATGGGTTCTGGCCTTTAGCTAAAATAGTTGTTGGACATATTCTCAAATGCCCTTCTCCTTAACCTCAAATGTTTTGACAAACCAGATCTTCACTCTACGATGATCGACATTGTCAGTCCTTGTCAGAGCTGATGAACTCTACGATTTTTCCTAATCGAAGAGTTGAGTGTCCAGTCGTAAAGTATCTAGCTTAGCAGACTCTATGTTTTACATTTGGATTCAGTGAACTCTATGATGCTCCTTCTTAAACTTGTAAGAGTAAGCCTTTGTCTTTTTATTACTTGATAATCTTTCAGCTTTGCTCTAATTCTTCGATCATTATTTATACTCTACGAACTCTAAGAGTTTGTCTTGGCAATTCTACAAACTTAAAGTACTGCAGTTATAGCTCTACGATCTTTATAAATATGATCAGCAAGCTCTACGATCTCCAACTACTTCCTTATCTTGCTTTACGATCGTCTTCAGACTTAATATCTATATAATACATTCACTCTACGAAGTTGGATCAACCTAATAAGTTTGATCCTTAAACTAAGTCCTTTTACATCAATTTCATTTTAAGGACTATACAAAAGTTACTGGTTAAAAATATACATTAATTTTAAATATCATCATCAAATCTAAATCATGTATTGTACTAACAAATAATACTCTGGGTTACAGGTGCAACTAAATTTGAAGGATCAGATAGCTTGTTGTCTAAGATAATTAGTTGTGTTTAGTTTTAAAGTTAAGTTTGAAACTTTGTAAAGGTATTCCGCCTGTAGAAGGAGGGTTTTATTACTGATAGTAATAAAATACCAAGTCCTGGAGAGGAGCTTGGGACTGGACGTAACAACATACTGAGTGTATATATTGTGAGTCAGCTAAATCACCATGCTTTGTGTGATGTATTTTATATCTGTTTATTTATCTTGCAAATCACCTAGTAATTAATTATTAATATAAAGAAAAGGGGCCAAGAAATTTTTTAAACGGTAATAATCTATTTAACCCCCTTCTAGATTATTATTACCCATTAAGCTTCGATAGCAGCAACACCTTCATTGATCTTTGATAAGTGCTTTATTACCTCTAAATGAAGTATTCTTTTAACTTAATAATTTGTGCATCTTTAAGTATTTTCTGTTACTTTTATGTGTTTTTATTTTATTTTGTAGGATAGTGAAAGAGAGGCATAAAAGTTGATGTTTGGAAGCAAAAATGTTCAAAATTATAGCTAAAGAGCATTAGAGCATATAACGACAAGTTTTAGTATCTATAGTGACGGGACATACCGTTGCCATGGCCCAAAATCATAATTAAGCGTCGCAGTGCTAGGAAGTCAGAGAGTGAGCGCTGCAACGCTGGTTAATGGCGTTGCGGCGCTGGCCTTCAACGTGGGGCGCGAATTTTGGCACGTTTTTTACTTTGAATTGGATTGGGATACCAATTTTGATAGATTTTAAGAAGAGATCTATAAATAACCATCAAGACACATGATTTGAGAGAAAAATTTACATAGAAGCAAGGATTAAAAGTTAGATCTAGAAAAGAAATAAAGAGGGGAAGAATTTAAGGATTAAAAGATTAAAGGCGGAGCTTTAGAGATTGCGTTTCGAATCAGATTTTTATCTCTAACTTTTCTCTTTTAAATTTTGTAATCTGAGATGATATTTATGGTTTAGATGATTTCTTCTAATTTAGATATGAACTAATTTTCAATTAAGATTGCAGTGGAACCCAATGTATAGTTTAAATTGATTTGCTCTCTTTTTGATTATTGTTGATCATGTTTGAATCGTTTATCATATTTTGTGCTTATTGATACAATTGTCTGATCAACAATTATCTGATATAATCTATATGAAATTGGAAGATGGAATATAGATTTAAATCTGAATATGATAACATGTGTCTTGTTTATTCTTCTTAGGATTGAATAACTAGATTTGTGTGTAGATATGAATATACCTATATATCACATGTGCCTTTATGAGAATTGGTGCTTAATAAATCCATTCTTAATTATTTCACATAGGAATATAGTGATTTAATTAGAAAATATATTTTTACCTAACCATCGGAAGAGGTTTTATAATTAACTGTGAATTCTTGGTTAACGATTCGTTATGAGTGATTAATTGAAAAGAGAGTAAAGAGGTTTAAATGAAGCATTGTGAGAAATTATGATATTAACATTTTAATCTGGTGTTAATCTTTGTTAGTAATTTAGTTTAATTTTAAATTAATATTTTCATAAACTCAATTTTAATTAGTTTAAATAAAATCGAATTGATATAAAATTAGTAATTGGAGCTATTATTAGCATATTTCTCGTGGGATCGACACTCTACTTTCTACTATATTACTTGTTGATCGCGTATACTTGCGTGTAATTGTCAATACCTAAACATGACAACAATCTCCTGGATTCCCTCCATAAACGCGTCAAGCAGATCAATCTCTTCATCTTCGCCACCAAAGTTCTCAATTTCTTCATCTTCCTAGCTCCCGTAGATTTCAATTTGTCCTAAATTTTGATGTATATGGGTTTACCATAAAATTCTCAATCTCTCAAGCGAATCAATCTCATGTATATGGGTTTGTCCTAAAATTTGATCGACGCAAATCGAAGCAAGGAAGGAATAAGTCGCGAGAAAGAACTGAACAATAGACCAGTAAAAAGAAGAAATTTTTTTTATCATCGTCTGCACTACTAAAGTGCGGAACTTGGATGGCAGTTTTGTCATTATTTGGTTCCTCAATTTAATTTTGCGAGATCTCCGATATTAAAGTGCGAAATGTGGTTATATTTCACCGTTGAATTCGCGATTGGACGACTACGATTTGTTGTAAAGATAATATTAATCTTACAACTATGACTATAAATCGGTCCCCATATATATATATATATTTTAGCTATTTATTGTGTCAAATCAAGTGAGGTTAGCTATTTATTGCATCAAATCAAGTGATGTCATGATGTGCATTAAATCATGTACACTTAAATAATATACAAATACGTATTCAAAATTTATTACTTATATATAGCAAATAAATTACATCAATTTTGAATATAAAAAAAACTTTAAGAACTCACAATTGATCCAATACTAAATAATAAGAGTATTTCTATACTTTTATAATAAAAAATGTAAATGATGAATAATTTGAGATGAAATACTCACCCATTATCCCTTAAAAAGGAAAAATATATGAATAAATATATTGTTATTTTATTAAATAAAAATAGAGTACAACAAAATGCTAATTTATACCCCATCGGCCACCTAGCCAACCAAACTCACCCACTTTTACACATCAGTCCCCCAAAGCAATAGACGTTGCATTCCTGCCAGCCGTAAGATACTTCCGCTTCGTCTCTGTATACAAAATTCAGGGCCACGCATTACGAATAATAATACTTCAAAAATGTGGAGGGCCAGAGGTTTTGAGCAGCTCTCGAAGCCAATTACTCTAAGAAATCGGAAATTAGGGCTAGGGTTTGGGTGGAGGAGGTGGATTTCTAGCTGTGATTCCGGTGAAGAAGTACAGCAACCGAGGAGGAGTAAGAGAGTTGCGGCTTTGTGGGGGAATGGTGATTATGGAAGATTAGGGCTTGGTAGCTTAGAGTCTCAATGGAAGCCTGTTTGTTGCTCTGCTTTTGGTGATCAAAGTATCCGTCAAATTGCTTGTGGTGGAGCTCATACTCTGTTTTTGACAGGTTTTTTTATTATTCAAATTTGAAAATTAGTTAATTTTGTTTGTTGGATTGTTAAGGTAGGTTTTGTGGTGTTTTATTTTATGATATAGCAGTTTGACTTTTAAAATTGATATTAGGTGAGTTATGGAATCAAAATCACATCCATTAAAGTGAAAAGATCTTGGTTTGACAGGTCTTGATTCGAAATTTGGTCCATCGAATAAGTTTATTAAGTTATGGTTTACTTAAATTCTAATGTAGCATTTGTTTGTCGTGTACTGCCTCCATTCCTAGATGAGTACAAGGTTGAACATAATTTACAGTTACAATCAAAATTTACTTGCACTATAAAGATTAGGTACATTGATTTGATTTTGAAGTGAACTTCAGTTTCAGATGTCCCAAAAAGGAGTGGGATTATACAATGAATTACATGCAATGCTATTCAAAAAGTTTGTTTACTATTAGCTTGATTTGAATATGGGAGTAACTGTGAAACTTACCCAAAGTTCCAGCCTTTTTCTCAAAATTTAGAAATTCACAATTCTGTTTCTCTTTAACTACCAAAATTCACGATCCTGTTCCTTTTAGCCAGTGTGGTCAAATTTTTAGCAGAATTGATCAGGCGCCGGTAACATTACTGATTTAATACAATTTAACCGTATTTTATATACTTCTTTTACTTTATAATACATATGGCCAAAAAGTTATCAATATCATAAAGAGGACTACTAAAAGATTTCAATGTCAACCCTTCTTTTCTGGCAGACCATCCAACTGTAGACAAAGACCTGAAATTCAAACCATTGTGTAAAAAAAAAAATCAGCATGCAACCGGATGAAACACCCAAAACATCAGACTAACCTAACCAACATTTCCACTGTCAAACATCCAGGATCAACCTGCCAGAAACTCATCCAAAGAAGTATAGCAGAACCTATGTTCTGAAACGCCATAGCTCTATAACTTGGATCAGCAACCATCAAGTATAAGTTACAGAATATAATTACCTCTAAATCCTGCAAATTTTCTAAAGAATCCCATCAGAATAATTGACGGTCTGAGATTCAATCCTTAAAAGAAGCAGCTAAAGAACCATCCAAAATCCTTGATCTTTAATACCAAAAACAACACA
This sequence comes from Aralia elata, assembly GCA_034770075.1. Classification (NCBI taxonomy): domain Eukaryota; kingdom Viridiplantae; phylum Streptophyta; class Magnoliopsida; order Apiales; family Araliaceae; genus Aralia; species Aralia elata. The sequence continues at coordinate 75,730,933 of CM068377.1, forward strand.
AATCTGTGAAGAACAAACCAATTTGTATAAAACAAATGGGTTAAACAATTGGATGCTCCCCCAATGATCAAACTCTAGGTTAACCAGCTCCGATTTCCAGAGAACAACAACAAAAAAAATTTAGTAGAACCCTAGAAACGAAAAAAAGCCATGTCTAAAAATCAAACCTCCAACCCACCATTCCAGCCCAAACAACACTCCCCATAAACAGCTCTTGCCCACCGACAAAGCTAGAGAAGCCTAAGCAAATGGACAAAAAATCCGACGGCGGTTGAAACTAAACCAAAAAAGCAAACAACGTGCTTAAACTTTTGGTTGGCTATTATTGGAAGGCGATGTAGTACAATTGTTCTAGATGTGTATTAGAATGGTCTTGTACCCTTGTAAGGTTTAGAGAAAGTCAAGGCCTTTAAAATACAGTCAAACCGTAATCAGTTATATGACTGGCGTGCGACTTGATCTCAGTAAAGTATGATTCACCTGGCTAAAAGGATTGCAAATTTGGAAGCTAAGAGGATAATGATTGTGAACTTTTAAATTAGACCAAAATTGAAAAGGCTGGAATTTTGAGGGTCAGTTTTGTAGTTAACCCTTCAAATATGTTATGAATGGATTTTTAGGGAGCCAGATTCTTTTAATCTGTTTGGTTGGTTAAAAATAGTGATTATATAGTTACTTTGTTTCACTGTAGTTTTTTTTTCATGCTAACGTATTGATCACACGTTGTCAACTCTCAGCCATTATGTTTTTTGGTTGTTTACTAATAATTTTCTTAGTTATTGATCAAGATGTGCATGGATTCCGTGAAAGTTTTATTTTTGGAAACTTCCTGATTCTTTGGTGCTAATCTTAATACCTCTGTAATTTGAAGTATGAAATGCATTTTTCTGTTTGACAGACTGATAAATTCAACAGGTCTATTTTTGATTATGCTAATCAAATTTAATTTAGTTGTGTTTTAGTTGAATCTTAATTGTCCATAAACATATCATCATTACATTTATCGCATTTTATATTTGTATTTATTTTGTGGAATAATAATGGATGTGGTTTGTTGTTTAAATCACCTAATGGGATATCAGAAGATAAACTATAATACATAGGGCTAAAAGTGCGGATATAAAACGTAAAGAGTTCAATAATTGCATTATTAAATTTGAAGTTGGAATTATGGTTATTTAGTGAGTGTCAACAGTCAGATGAGTTTTTCAATGCTAAAATTGGTGTTAAATTTGTTGTTTAGTCTACTGTATATTTTTTTATAATTGATTGAGGGGCTTTCATGTACATGGTTTCTAAAAGAATATCATAGTCTTTCAGGTTTTCATGCAATGTCAAAGAATTTGCTTAGTGAACTCACTCATCATCAACTATTTTCCATGCCTTGCAAATTTTATCGTATAGAGCCTGATATACTTCGAGTCGTTTTAGATATATAAATTTCTTTTATGGAAATTTTTTCAACTTGATAGCTGATTTATGGCTGAACAGGAAGCCGGTTTATTATGCTCAAGGGCCCAAGAGCCCTCAATGGGGAGTTTGATCAGTGAAACATACAGAATGAGGCTAGTGCTATAGAATTGAATTGTCTATGCTTCTTTAAAAACAATAATTTCCATATTTAGTTTATAGCAAAATCAGTTGTTTTTATTCTTTTAAGTTTATATTTTTGAAGTCTTTACATTTCTTTTTCCAAATTTTAACTTTGGATGCATAGTCTACTCGTCAATGATGTTCGTTAAATTTCAGAGATTATCTGCTGTATTTAGTGTAGCGACTCTAAATCTATTTTTCCTCTTTTGACAGAATCTGGCAGTGTTTATGCCACTGGTCTCAATGATTTTGGACAGCTTGGCATAACAGATGAGAGAATTTATACAACTGTATGCTGTCTCTACCTGATTTTCATGTTCCCATTCTTTGTCTTTTCAGACTTAGCTGTTTACTGTGATCTGATTTTGGATTCTTCTAATTGTACGGATTTTTTGGACTTATTGTGAACTATGTCATTTTCAGAAAATGTGGCCTTTATTATAATATTGTTTTTCATTATTTATAAGATAGCCATTTCTAGGAAGTGACTCAGGGCCGGTCCGGGATTTCTGAAGGCCCGGGGCGAAATTTCTCGAGTGTGCCCAGTAACGGGGGTTTGGGGGCAGCGCCCCCGAGCCAATTTTTTTTAATACTTTTGTATTTTTTTAAATTTAACGGGGTTTGTAGTATGTTGAGATGAAACACTTTTTTTTAATATAAAGATTTGACAAAAGTTTTTTCACAACATAATTAAAACAGTGTTTCATATCAATAATTGTAAAAGTGTTTTTGAAAAAACATAAATTAAAAAAATAGTAAGGTTGCCTTTGTATTTGTCATATTAGGATATTTCTTTTTCTTTGTCTTTAGAATTTAAGCATTGAAAAATTATGTTAGTGAAAAAGAAATGAAAAGCAAAATAAAACGCACCTGCCAAGATTTGAACCTGGGTTTGTACTATGACAGGATACCATTCTACCACCAGACCATTGGTACTTTATGCATATAAACACATATATACATATATATACATAAGTTAATTAATTTTGGGCCCCCTACAACTTTGGGCCCTGGGCGGTCGCCCTGTTCGCACTGGGCCAGGGCCGGCCCTGAAGTGACTACCTTATAAAGTTTTTCTATTGGTGAATGTTAAATTGGTTGTGTTGTTATCACAGGAGCCACTTGAAGTTTCTGGACTTCCAAAGGAAATTGTACAAGTATCAGCTGGTTATAGTCACTCGTCAGCTATTACAGGTTTAAAGTAGAACACTCTGATAGATACTTCATTCGTCACAGGGATAGGTGACTAAATATTTGTTTTATCATTGAGAAAGATTTCATTGTTTCTGATTTTGTTAGCAGTTGGTATTGTGCTCAATGTTCTTTGGGTCATTATATTGCGTTGATATTGATAGCTCTTAGTAATGTATTTGATATATCAAAATTTTGTTAATTTTTGAATATGGGATCTTGGTTAATTTCGATCTACTTAACTGAACCAATTTCAATCTGCTTAACTGCTATCCAGCTTTGAAAGTTTATTTGCAATGTTTCTTCTCAATAGTGTACTATAATATGGGAGCATGCTGTCTTTAATGGTTCTGATATTGATCAGAAAATTATGGGTTAACAGTTCAAATATAGATATTCTTTTATACCTTCCATGCTTGAATCTGTAAATTAGAGCTGCTCTTCCAGATCCACTCGTGTAAAGGTATATGCATATCGATTCATTTTGAAAGCTGTTGTCTAATTTTAATATAATTGAATATAATTCATTAATATGATGACTAAAAACTATCTAGATTGCATTACATATTCCATGAAAGTTGTCCATGATTTTACAAAGGATGGAAAAAAGTTCTACGAGAAATTATATACAGCGTCGGTCCTAAGAATTTGGAGGCCCTGTGCGAGAAAAAAATAGGGGCCCTCTCGCATATAAAAATACTAATTTTTTTTATCAGCACCAATATATAAAGCACAATTTATATCAAAATTCATCATTAATTAAAATAATAAATGTCAACGTTGAGTAACAAAATTATCAATTAGAAAGAAAATATAGCTAAAACTTCAATAAATTATCAATTAAAAAGAAAAGGTAACTAAAAGTTAAATGGACAATAAGCTTCACACGATCGCTAGCATCATTCACAAAAGCTCCATATCCGTGAACGGTCCCATACTTCACTGTCACTTGAAATTGGTTCTTCTTGCATTTTTTGCTGCAAAATCATCAATCAAACTTCCATAATCAATTTTATCTAGTAGTTCATGTTCAATTGAAATCAAAGCTAATCCATTTAATCTTTCTTGCGACATAGTTGATCGCAAGTAAGATTTCAACAACTTCAATTTCGAGAAGCTTCTTTCTGCAGATGCAACCGTAACAGGTATAGTCAACAAAATTCTGTATGCAATGCTTGCATTCGGAAAACAAGTAAAACTTCTCAAGAAATTTAATATATCCCCAGCTGTCAATTTCCCTTTTGGTAACATCTCTCGAACAACTTTCAGCTCTACAAATAATTCATTCCCATCAACATCAGATTTGTCGCCATGCCTTAGAGAGGTATCAAGATGTTCACAACAAGTTCTCAAATGATTATCATCCAATGAATTTCACTTGTCAAAAGTAAACAAAAACCCGAAAATGTTCTCATAAATTTGATATTGTTCAAACCTCCTCCTCAGTGAACCAATAGCTTGATCTACTATAAATAAGAAATAATCAATTCTAAAAGATTCCTCAGCTGGTTGAGGAGTTGGTTGTGATGTTTCACCAACATTCTCATCGAAATGTCTTTTCCTACGAATTTGACGTCTTTCAGGAAACACTGGATCAATCTCCATTTCACTAGCAATTTCTTTAGCAGTAATCATGGCCTCAATAAACCCAGTTTCTCTGTATTTTTCAAAAAAAGCAATATACCCTTTTACTTCATCTATAGCAACATCAATAAGCATATCTGCAGATTGTAGGTCTTTGCTAACACTGTTAACATCAAGCAATATGTCGTACCAAATAACCATGGCCAATAGAAATTCAAAATTGCCAAGCTCATATGTTGCTAAAGAATTAGCTTCACTTCTTACCTTCGACTCATTGTCACTTTCTGCTAATTGAAGTAAAGCTTCTCTTATGTCTTCAACTTGGAATCTTATGGGTTTAACACTTTCTATGCAACTTTCCCAACGTGTGGCTGATAATGATTTGACCGTCAACCCTGTTACATTGTCTTTCAATATCTGCCATCGCTTTGTAGAATTTGCAAACAACGTATAAATACGTTGTAACACTCCAAAAAAATCTTTTGCTTTGCCACAAGAATTTGCCATATAACAAAGTGTTAAGTTAGGGCTATGACAGCCACATGGAGTGTATAATGCTCTTGGATTTATATCTAAAAGTCTTTTTGAACCCCTAGGTTTCTTCCTCTCATATTTGACCCATTATTATATCCTTGTCCTCTCACATTATCAATATCAAGGTCAAGAGTTTTCAACACAGTTTGTAACTCTTCAAAAAGTCCTCCCCTGATGTATCCTTCACATTCAAAAATTCTACAAAGTACTCTGTACTTTTATTGGACTGCTAGAGGCATCCACACATCGTAGTATCAAAGACATTTGTTCTTGGTGACTAACATCAGGAGTACAATCAAGTATCATAGAAAAATATTTAGCTTCTTTAATTTTGTTAATGATGGTACTTTTGATTTCAGAAGCTAACATAAGTATCAACTATTCAACTCATTTTGAATTTTATGGCTGAGATAATGATGATGAACCTCACTTTGTAGAACACGTCTAACATGCTCCTCCATCATTGATTCACACTCTGCCATCATTTTAATCAGGCCCAAAAAGTTCCCATTATTCTCTTCATACAGTCTCTCGTTCGTTCCACGAAATGCGAGGTTATGCTTAGCAAGATATTACACAACAGAAATTGTTCTTCGTAACACCTTCCTCCAGTGTTCTTTCTCTCTCCTAATTTGATCCTGAACAGCTTTATCAATTGTTTCATTTCTTTCCAATCTAATACGCAAATCAATCCAATTGCTCATGTGATTAACATGCTCATAACTTGACTCATGTTCTTTAAGCCTAACACCAAGATGTGCCCAATCTCTAATTCCGTCATCTGCTAACTGACTTTTCTGGGGTCCTTTTTTAAACAGCTTACAACAAAAACAAAACACTTTATCAAGCTCCTTTGAATACACTAACCACTCTCTGTCATGTTTCTCTCCATTAGATAAATGTCGAGTGTAAAACTTTGAAGAGAAACATCTAGAGAGATGATCTTTAGGACCTTTCTCCATTAATTGATCTCTAACAGGACCCTTTTCCACTAAGAGATCTCTCAACTTGCTATCAAGACTATCCCAATTTCTGGGATCATAAATGTTCAAGGGGATGGACTGACTTGGTCCTTCATTAATGACATTAGTAATGTCATCATCACTTTCATGATGTTCAATATCATCAACATTTGCATCACTGTCATCATCACCAACCCCCAGATCAATCACATGTTCCTCTACATTATTTTCATTATTGTTTAGTTCCTCAACGTCATTTTGTTGATCATCCAATAAACCTTCAGTTGAAGATTGTAGTTGTGGTTCTTTAACAATAAACCTATCAAGAGCTCCTCTTTGAGATTGACTCAATTGTTTATCTTTTCTCTTTTTTGCTCGTTTTTTATGTCCAGATAGGTATTTTCTTTTTCCAACCATTTTCACAGCACACAAAAATAATAAATTAATAATCACAGAAGTGCAGAACAGAAGAACCTGGAAGCGAAGATGCTCTGTGAATCTTTCTTGTTTGGCTTAGCTTGCTTGACCAATATCAATTTAAATGGACTGTGGTGAAATAAAAAAATAATACTTATAAGGATTAAAATGCCACAAGATTACAAGAAATCGATCATCAATTGATTCAATTCATCACCAAAGGTCCCCAAAAAATTAATAAAATCTCAAAACTTATTTTTGGGTAAAATAAATCAAACATGACATATTAAATCATTGATACTGATACACGTACCTGGTAATTGAATTAGGATTTAGGGATTTCGGGATTTCCTCCTTGGTCTCAATTGAATTAGGAATTTAGGATTTAGGGATTTCGCTTTTTGGTTGTGTTGTGGTAACTGGTAACTGGTAAGGCAGAGATTGAAGAGTAGAGACTAAAGACTAAGGAGGAAGATGAGCCGTGAGCGGTCTATTGAAGAATGAAGCGTGCGATTTTGGGAAGAGTAGAGCTCTCCTTTTCTGATTCTGACTTAACCAAACAAGGGCTCTCCTTCCTGTTTTAAAAAGAAATAAACGCAAAAAAAATAGCAAACAGCAGGAGTCGAACTCGTTACGAATAGTTTGGACTTAAAAAGTCTTAGCCAGCGCCTCCAAGATAAGTTTTGTGTATAATAGCCACATTTTCAATATTTATATAAAGTATACATATACAATTTTTTTTTTTGGGGGCCCTCCGAATTTGGGGGCCCTGTGCGGTCGCCCCTTATGTACCTCCTCAGGGTCGGCCCTGATTATATACCAGCTAGCTTATTAATGTAATGAGAAGGGCACCAAAAAAGTTGAGAAGAAATGCCCTTGGAATGTAATGTCAAAATATTTACCGTAGAACACTGATATCATGGAATTTGGGGTGGGGGGTGGGGGTTGTACTGCGAGCAAAGTATCACACAGTTGACTAAGTCAACACTTGGAGAATGGAATGGATATAGAAAATCTTCGCAGATAGTTTTGTTTCTGACTTTTTATGTGTAAATATGTAATACAGAGTTTTCTCAAATAGTTTTATCTGATCTTTAGATGCATATTCATATAATTTTGAAACTTAGTCTCCTTTTTCTACAATTCTTATTGATGTTCTTCACCTTCATCCAAGTTAAGGTCAGTAGTACTAATAACTCAGAATTGAAGATGTAATTAGCATTTTTCACAGGTGAAGATGTATGTGAACTTCACATATCCTTCTCTATTTTCTAAAAATAGGTGTAGGCCTGAGTATACATTGGAGGCACGTACAAATTAAAAACCCCGGTTAAGGTGTGTGACACAACAAATCGAACTGGATCAAAAAGCCGAAAATTTGGCTGTCAGAAAAATGACACCCTAGGGTTCAACCATAGGGAGATCTGCCCAATGATGTCTTCTTGCTTCTTTTTGAACCTCCGACGGAATTTTGAGCAAGCAAAGTCAAAACAAAGAATTGGCTAAGTATGGAAATTGACAGCCTAGGGTTCGACCACCCTAGGGGCCTTCTTTTGCCTTCCAATTGTGATGACAACTCCTTTCAACTGAGAAATCAAGGAACAATTGGAAGATTCGAAAACAAAAAAATGACCAAGTGTGGGATGACATTCTAGCCAGGAGGAGGAACTCCCCACACATTACAAGTCTCGAATCAATGGACAAGAAATGGTTAAACAAATGAACCAAGACGGGAAACAGCGAAACCAAAGGTCGAAACCATGCCAAAAGGCCTCAATCAATCCCCTAAGGTTTTGCCACCTTAGGGTTCGGCCACCCTTGGGGGAGGCTTCCCTTGTGGCTTCTTGCTCACCTTTTGAAGGTAATTCGATGACGCATTTTCAGAGATACGGGGAACCATAAACTGAGCAACTGAGCACGAATATCCTAGATTGAGGGAGATTCTCTGGGCTCCATGGCAAAAGGCTCAAAGAGGCAGGACTTGATAGAGGGTCTTTACTTGGTGGCTAGAGGACCTAGAGGATTCAAGTATCGCTTAAGGCAACTAGATAAAGGAGGGCATTTCTGGCAAATGACATAAACATGCTAGGCACATGACTAAGGGTAACCCTCCTTTATAAATAGCCCTCAAGAAGGGACTTTTGAATCTTTGCTCTCTTCACATTCTTTGAAGACTCCTCTGGAGTTCTACCATAAGTTTGTCTTGGTGATTGCATGCCTGATCTTCTCCTCTCGTTAAACCTCAATCGAGATCTCATACTCTTTGTAAATTTCTCTCATCCTCAACCCATCTAAAAACCTAATTCGAGTAAGGAACGATTTCCTTATCTACAATAGGAAAATAAAGTTTTACTGGGAAAGGAGAGAACATATATCTAATAAACAAATAGAGGAGAGAAGATACAAGAGCAAGGATAAGGAACCCACCCCATGTAGTACAAAATACCAAAACCAAAACAAATCACTTAAGAAACAACTCTCCAATCCCAATGCAAATCGAAAATACAAAGTCCACGATATCTTATATTTTCTTATTTAAGTTTTATAGATATGGTATGCACCACCGTCAATATACGATAAATTCACCCAGTTGTTGATGTGGGGGTAACCATGCATTTGCGGTGCTTGGCAAGCCAAGGTTCCCATGATGAGATGTATTTTCCAAGCCTTTCTAAGGTCTGGGAGCAACTCTAGTGATCCCTACCAGAGGCTTTTGCAATATTTGATCGCTATACCCCAATTGAATTTCCCGCACCCATTCCGCTCTAGTCCTATCTAACCAGGGTTGTAGGAGCCCCTGTGAGGCTTAGTGATTGATATCTAAGTGCTTAATGCTTCAATCTTCATTTGTGATTCTAAAATTATTTTAAAACTAGACCAAGGGTTTGCTAAGTTAAACCCAAGCTAACCTTATCCCTTATGAAATCACAAGAGAGAGTGGGGGGGAGAGAGAGAGTTGCAGACCGATGATCATCTTCTATATTGTCTAGTTACAACTAAGGTAACAAGAGCGTTAGAATCATTCACTTGCATATGGAAGCATATATGGCATGCCACCTCACACATTCTAGACCGATGGGCACCTGACTTGACTCCATTAACCACTATAAGCATTTGGTATCTCATTATTGCACTAAAAGTATAAATTTACCCACGTTCTCTGGGATCTCAAAGGCAGACTGGCAATATTTGTGAAAGAGGTCAAAAGACTCAAAACATCAACATGAAACGGGTATGGGTGTCAAACATGATAGTTTGGTGGAAAATGAACCAAAATGTTTTAAAAAAGGTGTGTCGTGTCCTATGGGTTGTTGAGTCCATGTAACATAGGTCTCCACCCGCTATGTAGGGAGCTGATCTCTTCTAGCAGGCCCACTAGGCTCTGTGGTTCTTTAGTCCTTGCTCCTCTCTCTCCCCCCAACCCCCCCTCCCCAAAAAAAAAAATAAAAAAAAATTTCCTTGGTGTTTGCACTCATTTCATACTCTTAAGGTTCCTTACCTGAAAGATTGGCACTACTCAAATTTCACTCTCTTAAAATCCATGTCCTTTAGATACAGTTCCCTTTTACAATTTTTATATCAAATTCATAGATATGCCTACTAAATGAAATGCTATATTGCTATCCCTTGTTTTAGTAAATTCATTTTCCTTTGCCTATTTGTATTGTGTCTATAACTTAAATAGCTCATTCTTTGTGAGTTTCTTTCTTATATTGTTTTTGGCATTGTTTTTTACAGTGGATGGAGATCTTTATATGTGGGGGAAAAACTCAAGTGGACAACTTGGCCTTGGGAAAAGTATTGTAAAGCTTGTCTTTTTTAAAGTTTGTTAGTGGTGATTATGTAGTTCAAAGGGTTCTTTCTCCTACTGCTAAAAACTCTTTGGTTAGCTCTATAGCTGAGAAATTTTTTGATTGTTGATTTGATGTTTAAACTCATCTGTTATCCACCCCATTTCTGAACAAAGTTATTGACTAATCCATATTTGGCTCCTCATCCATGATTTTACAATTGTGGTAAAGAGAATCCTATTTTCGGCAGCCTTGATATATTTTTCGCACGACAAAGTGTCGTCCATGAGATAAATTACAGATAGCACTCCATCATGTAGTTTCAATAGCAGAATTTGACTGTGGTAATGCGGTTTTTGTTCATAAACGCACTACATAACAGTTCTCTGTATGTTTTGACGTAAAAAATTATGAAGAATTAATGGTGTTATATCAGAATTTTATTCTATGTATTTTATATCAGATTATCTCCTATTTTGGAGATGTTTAATCATTTATTTCTAGTAATCTCATATTTGTTCCTGAAAATCTATCCACTTTCCATTTTATTCCTTCAACACTTAGGATAATTCATAATTGGTATTAGAATCTTGAGTATTGGGACATTCAAATGAACTAACCGCAACGTCAGTTTACTTGATATTTATCTGCAGGGGCAGCAAAAATAGTTTCTATACCAAAGAAAGTTGAATGCTTGAATGGAGTTCAGATCCAAATGGCTGCGTTGGGTTGTGATCACTCCATTGCTGTTACAGGTTTAAGATCTTCTTGGTTAATATAGAGTATGTTATGATTATTCTCTTATTTACTGAGCCTAAAGTAATTTTTTTTCTATCAGAGTTACATAGATATTGGAGCCTTAAAGTAATTTTTGATGTTTTGCCACTTGTAAATTTGGTGTTCCCTTTTTATTTGGAGGATATCTAGTCCTCCATTTGCCTGGTCTCCATAAAATTTTCTTCTTTTATGTAAAAGAAAAATAGTTCCATAATCATGATACTTTTATTATCTTGCCAGATAAAGGTGAGGCCTTAAGTTGGGGAGGGGGAGGATCTGGCAGACTTGGTCATGGACATGAGTCAAGCATCTTAGGCTTTCTAAGGAGTAGCAGGTTTGTATTGATGGTTGATTATCATTAGCATTTAGCAATCTTGTTAGCACACATTATTGGCACTTGATAATATTTTTTTCAAAAGTCAAGGATTACATGCCAATGCAAAATTTTCTTTGAGTGAAACGAATTGAACGGTTTATAGAAATTCAGTCTAGAATTTGTTATGCCAAATTGAAGGATATATGATAACATATGTTGGAAGTTTGTCAGAAGTCCACATGGTCATTGTGCTGGTTCAGCTATGATACCGTTGTAATGACCTGAGGTCGAACCAAGTCAGCTCAATCCACTGTCCCAAGAGCATTTGGGTCATCTTGACCCACCCCAAACACACCCATAAATGATGACTAGTTATTGGTACTGTTGGAAGCAGACTTAAGACCTTACATACAGTTCAATGACTTCAGTCCTTAGCTCTACCATAAAAAGAAAAAAAGAAGAAGATACAGTTTAGTCACATGTTTTATGTTTTTGATTTGGTACTGGTTATTACACTGGTTCCTTTGGTGTAGGAGATGAAATCTTATATCTAGGAGACCTATAATTATTCTGTTTTCTTTTCATTGCAGTGAGTATACACCAAGGCTTATCAAGAAACTTGAGGGAGTTAAGGTAATTTTTACATGTAAAAATTTGTTATACTGTTTTATTTGATCTTCATGTGTAAGACACTTTTTATTAGCAAGCTCATTAGTAGTTAATGGTCCAATTCAACATCACTGTTTATAAAATCATAGGTCAAATCTGCTGCTGCTGGGATGTTGCATTCGGCATGTGTTGATGGTACTTCTTTCAAATTTATTTTTTTATTTTTTAATAATTGAATTACCTTTAAAGGCTGTATTTAAATTACTTTTTTACTCTGTTTGTTATTATTATCTCGATTTTCAGAAAATGGCTCAATATTTATTTTTGGTGAAAGATCAGTGAAGAAACTGGTAAGTACCAGAGACTAACGTCGCAAGTCTTCACAAGTTGAGAGATCACATAATTAGATTAATGATGTAGTTACTTCTTGTGTTCAAACCCATTTGATTGTTGCTAATTTTCAATTGAGTAAATTATTTTCATCTAGGGCTTTGGGGAGTCAAAGGTTGCCACTACACCATCTGTGATCAACATAGTTCCATGTTCAGATGAAGTTGCATGTGGGGGATATCATACATGTGTTATTACAAGTAATTCCTTATCCGATTACTTTTATGTTGATTTTAAAGTTGCTTCTATCACCATATATATAGGTATGTATATATGAGCATCAAGTCTTCTATAAGTTAATATTGAACAGCTATTGGACCATGGATATGGATTTATGTTTGCCTTAAGGGATACACTCTTCACTACTGATTGGCTAAATGAATAAGAAAGAAAATAAAAGGGTTATCTTAGTCATGGCTGATGCAATCTTCATATCTTGTGAATTGTTAAAAAGCCGTTAATTTTTTCCCTACAGTTGCCAACCCTGTGTGTTTTAATATGTTCGTTTACTATTCTACTAATTGCTGCACTTATTCATTTTGTGGAATTAAACATATGAAAATTCATCTATAAAAAACATAAGGAAATTCTTCTCGGTTCACTACCACCCTATTGTATCTACCAAGACCTGAACAATGACAATGACCACTCAGCCATCTTGGCCAAGCAAATATCAGATTGCTGATGAGGAGTCATTGACACTTTTTATTTTTTGAGTTTGATATACCGAGTGACACGAAGATTCATTTCATTGCATTTCTTTATTTTTTATAGATAAAAAGAAATAATTTAGTGCAAAGAGGAGAGGCACATCAATGTAGGATAAAAAGTCTACCAAGCAATAAAAAGAGGAAAATACAATGTCTTTAACAAAAGACAGCCCCCAGATCTGTGTGAATAACATAGATAGTTACTTCCGAAAAAGCCCCCGCCTATAGAGAAACCCAAAAAAGGTCACCCTCTCCATAGCAATTTTGGAGGAGTTGGGTATACAAAAAACCCTTGCATTCCTCTTAGTTCAAACCTCAAGAGTATAGCAAAAATCTTTGGAGGGCATGATGATCCTTTGGAGGGAATGATGAACCTTTGGAAGGACGGCATTTTTACTGCACTAAATATCAAGTGTTCAATCAGGCATGCTCATCTTTTTTTCCCTTGCTCCTTGACAAACAGATTTTGGAGTTTGTTGTTTGCGTTGTTTGATGGGGATTGGGTTGCATTCTTCTCTTACCTTTTTTTTGTGGACTAGGTTTAGAAGTTTTGAGAGAATAAAGGATGATAATAGTGTTTGCTATTCTTTGGGGTATTTAGACGGAGAGGAACGCAAGGATATTCTCAGATAGATATCTCTCTGTACTAGAGTGCCCTTTTTGGGCATTAGCTTTCAAAGCTTTTTGGGTTGCTATTTCTGATATCCATAGGATTCAGGGGCTGTCCTTTCTAAAGGGCATGTAAGTTTCACTTCTTTTTGTTACCTTCGGTGCACTGCATGTCCACCTAAATGTTTCTTTCTTGATAAAATTTTCATCTAAAAGAAATATGCAAAGATCCTTTGGAGGTGTGGCCCTTTTGCAATTCCTTGGGGAGTGGATAGAAAGAAACCTTACAATTCTCTAGAATGATTGTTTTCCTTTCACATCTTGAGAGATTGAGTAGTGGAATTGTGTGCTTTATTAATTGACTAGTAATTGCCCGTGCCTGAAGGCACGAAATAGCGAAAAATTAGATTAACATTCGAAAAATATTACATTACCTAAAAACTCTTTGTAACCTAAAATAACTTACAATCAAACATAACAATTATCATAATTCACCATACAACCACAATAAATAATACATACTCAGTCATCAACACATATCCAGCCACCAAAATATTAAGCTAGTCGTTACTAATTCTAAGAAATTTCGGCAGAGTTTCCTTTAACAATAGATATCCAGAAAAATCTAAAAATTATCTACAAAACTTACAATCATCAATACATATTCAAACCACCAAAACAACCATCATTCCATATCCAAAATCATCATAATCATGTATAAGTTGTTAACTTTACAAACTCATAAAGAATTAATTATTATTTTATTGATTTAACATATCTCGTATCGTTTTTCACTTTGTATATATAGCAACATGAGGTAACCTGACAATAAAGTGTTCCATTAACAGAACTATCTACCCAACCATTTATCAACATTATAATTATAATAAAGTTTTTGTTTGATGCAAAAATAAAACATCATAGCAACAGTTGCATCTCATAGCAACAGTTGCATCCAACACATTGTTCTATAATAATATGCTCGATCAATAGCATATTGAATTTAACAACTTGAAAGGTATGCTATAAAAAGGATCAAAATATATTTCAAACAACTGGAAAAGGTTGAGATTTCAATATTGATCGATGCTTCAAATTATGGAATGTTCAAACAAATTTAGAGTTTTAAAAAATGAGACCCAACAAAAGATTCAAATTATATGTCAGAACAAAAGCTTAAAGGCTACAAAGCAACATTGAGATTAAGAAACTAAAACTTTTAACTACAAAACTGGTAAAAAAAAATTAAAAAATCATAGTTTCTCAGTAATTCAATTGTATACACAGAATCACACTATAAAAAAATAAGTAAAATTAAATTAGACAAACAAAAAACATGTTGACAAAATCAAACGTTATACATAAAACGAAACTTAAATTTTTTTAAAATCAATAACATTCAAATCCATTGTTAAAATAGAGAGAAAAGAATAGGATTAAAAGTGATACCAGTTAGCAATCTTTTTATTTGTTTCTTGCCTAGAAAAAAGAAAAAGAATCTATTTAATTTTTTGATTTTGTAGTTATTTTGTAATTATTTTTTTATAAGTAAGTTATGATCTTGTTTTTAATTTTGTCTACTTACCATTGATGTTTTTTTTATGTATTATACATTTTAAATATATGCATATATATACACTCCAAAAAATTATTACAATTTAAAATAAAATATTAAAATAATAATTAATTAAGTAAATGGTGGAAGAGGGGAGAAGAGGAGAGAGAAAGAGAAAAGAGGAGAGAAAGAAAAGGAGAAAGAAAGAGAGAATGTGGAGGAAACAGGAGAAAGGAGAGAGAAAAGGAGTAGAGGAGAGAGAATTGATAAAAAATAAGAAAAAAGAAAAAATAGAATGTTTTTTTTTTATTTTTGCTCATTCTCTCTCTTCTCTCTCCTTGACACGTGGCAATATTCGGCAAAAAATTGGTTGGTTCGGTCAAAAGGGACACATTTGTTGTTTCAAAATACTTAGAGGTATTGATTGAATATTCTCAAACTTTGTCATTAGCCCAATATAATTTGGGCGGGATCCATTGTAAAAACAGAGAGAAAAGAATAGGATTAAAAGTGATACCAGTTGACAATCTTTTTTATTTGTTCCTTGTCTAGAAAAAAGAAAAAGAATTTATTTTGTAATTGATTTTTTTTATAAGTAAGTTATGATCTTGTTTTTTATTTTGTCTTTTTACTATTGAAATTTTTTTATGTATTATATATTTTAAATGTATGCATATATATTCACTCCAAAAAATTATTACAATTTAAAATAAAATATTAAAATAACAATTAATTAAATAAATGAAAGAAAATAAGAAGAGAAACTGAGGAAGAGGAGAGATGAGAGAGAAAGAAAATGAGGAGTAAGAATAGGAGGAGAGAAAGAGAGAAGATGGAAAAAATAAAAGAGAGGAGAGAGAAAAGGTGGAGTAGAGGAGAGAGAAAGAGAAGGAGAAGAGGAGAGAGAAAGAGAAGGAAGAGAGAAATTTGGGCGGGAATTTTTTTGTATGAGATGAAAGGTGAGCCTTTAGATTAAGTTAGAAAAATTGAGATGAAATCTAAACCGTTTTTGTGCTTTTAATAAAAAAAGATTCAAAATGGGTCCTGTTTTATTATATAGATTCTGGATTCAGCTAACGAATTTTTTAATAGCTATCCAATATATAATGCTCAGGGTAGGAACCCAAACATTATTTTGAAGGTGCAAATTTCTCATCATGGAATGCGTTACTAATGAGTGGATCTCAAATCTTTCAAGAATACATGAAAGCTTGCTTGGGCATTCATCTCATAAAATTAGTAGTACAGAAATCTATAGGACTCATGTTACTCAAGCTAGCCCCTAGAAGTTTATCTCCCAAGGCTATTCTTGTTTTATCTCCTTAACGGGGTATGGTGTTGGGATGGATACACGGACATGAGGTTGGATGCCATTCTTTTTTCTTTTTTTTTTTATAATAATTTTTTTAAAGCTTTTGCAATCTTTTTTTCCCCCACACTTATTCATTGCATAATTTCTTCCTTGATAAATAAAATGACTTTCAGCTCCATATGCAGTTACTGGATAAAATTAATGCTTCAGTTTCTAATTTCCTAAAGTGTTATAGTAGCTTGATTTCTTAGTACATTCATTTCTTCCGGAACCTGAATGAGCAGGAGACCAATAAGTTACATAGTGTCTTTCTCACCCGTCTTCACTCTTGTCAGGCGTTCTTTCCTTCTAATAGGCACTTGTGGTCCGTACTCCGTTGACTATTCGGGAGTCCTACAAATCATGCATCGCCTATTTGTCGTGCTCTTGGGAACGGTTCTGTTTCCTCCAGCTTCTTGTATTTTAAAAACTAAGGTTCCTTCCAAAATAAATATTTTTGGCTGCTTCCTCTTAACAGTTTTAACACTAGTAACCTTTATCAGGTGCATAGGCATTAGTAGGCCCTCACTCCGGATAGCTTTTTTTAATGTGTACATGCAAAGTAGGGAGACTTATCTCATTTACATAAGCATTGTCCAGTAGCTTGGAGCTTATGAAATTCCATTTTTGTTTTGTTTGATAAACCCAATCTGCCCTTCTGCTTTGGATGTTGTTGATAAGATCATTAGATTCAGGGGTTTTGGGAGTAGTAAGGATGTCAATTTACTCGAAAAGAATTTCGTTCAATTCTTGTTTTATTGCGGATTTGGAGCAAGAGAATTGCTAACTCTTCTGAGAGAAGCATCTTTGTACTTTTTGAGAGACCGGATCATGTTTCTTGCCTCGTTTTGGGCTTCTGGACCTCTTATTGAGGCACCTCGTCTTTTGGATTAATGTAGGGATTGAAGAGCTGCACTTTATTAGATAGTTGTTTTCTTTTTTCCTACTTGTTCTGTAATGTAGACTACTTGTCTGCCTTATTGTATTTTCTCGCTTCTATCAACAAATTCTTATATCTAAGAATAGGAAGTTATAGAAAATTGAAGCCCTTGTCAAATGTGTAATATTTTTAAAATGTCTGTTGAGTTCATCTTGTAATTCTGTTCAACTTGTTCTAAAGTCTAAACCCTGGAGCAACATATGATTTTGTCAGTTTTTTTTCTCTCTCTCTCTCTGATTTTTGTGTTTACTTTTGGCACATAGGTGGTGGGGAACTGTTCACATGGGGCTCGAATGAGAACGGCTGTCTTGGTATTGGGTATGTTTTTTTGTGAATATTTCCCCAGAAATCATAGCTTGGACATTTTGATTGTTATCCTGTTCTCTAATGCGATTCAAGATCTTTACTGGTTGGTGCAATTTCTTTGATCAGGTGTATAGATGTTGCTCAATTACCTGAAAGAGTTCAAGGTCCATTCGTGAAACTACCAGTTAACAAGGTTTATAAGACTCCCTTCCTTGCAGATTATGTGACTTATGGTTGGCATGTTAGGATTTACCCTAAGAAAGGTCATCTCAGTCGTTGCTATTCATTGCCTCTTAACACCTTTCCTGCGATAGAAGTGCATTAGACATAAAAAGGAGGGATCATGAAAGCAGTATTTGAAATTCTGAAGTACCATTACAGTTATTTAATTTCCCATGTTGTTTCTTATACAAATTTGCATTGCCAGGTATCCTGCGGTTGGAAGCATACAGCAGCAATTTCTGGTAAGTATGTTTATTATCTGGAACTTAAGCTACTTACAAATCTCTTATTTTTAGCAGTTGATCACTTTCTAAATACATGAAATGTGTGTATTGATCTTTAATTCTTTATATACACATTGCAAACAATATCTCGATCTTCCTTTCGTAATTGATATTCTTGTAGAAATATCCATTTAGCTGATTGCCTAAAATATATGATTTGGTGTCAAACAAGGAGTTTGAGGGCGTGTTAGGCTACACTTGAGTCATGGTCTTACCTTCCTTGGTCCATTTACTGTTGTAATATACTAGTTGCCTGCATCTTATTTTTCAAACTTCTTGAGTTAACAGAAGCTCCATTGGGCCTTCTTTATCCCATTTATTTTCTTAATGTTCCAAATGAGGTTTACATGATAGATCGCCAATTTTATTTGCAGTTAATATATAGAAAACGTGGGGTCAATATTTATGACAAAAAAAACAAACAAACAGTAGTATGTACTTCGTACATATATGGTTGTAAGAATTGTGAAAGGTTACAACAATGTATGAGTTTATAACGAATAACTGATGATTTTTTGGTTAGGATTGTTGAGCTCTGGTCAATTATTTTGTTTAAAATAAAAATGAAAGGAATCTAAATGCTACATGAAGAATAAATGAGTAATTCGAGTTCTGAATGGGGTCCTAAACATTCAACACTCATGAGGAACATTAAAGATCACACTATTCTCCTTACATATCTTTCTTAAAAGAGCGTATGTATAATCAATAGCCATCTTTTTATAATTCCTAGTATCTCTCCTTGCTCTCACCAGCTGACCAGCATGTTCCCAAATATATGGACCACCCCGGCACCTCTACAGGCAGTAAGGAAACTAATTTTGTTGACCTCTGTCTGACTGCTCACTTGCCCAGATGACATGCCAGTGTTGTTAGCATGGACAGGAGATTTAGAGGGAACAATTGACAACTTGTCAAAAAATAAAAATAAAAATCGAGTCTATCGACGAAATTGTGTAGTTCATATTGGAGTTGTGTTGGCATTATCTCCCAACAGGAAGTCTCTTGATTGGTGAGTTTGCTGGCCGTACAAGCTATACTCATCAGAGTCGGAACATCCTTCTATCAGACTCTAGCTGAACAAACATGATGAGGTTTTCAAAGAGCGCTTTTTTTTTTATACCAAACAAGTTTACGCAAGTAAAAAAAAGTTAAAAAGACTATTAAAATTAAATTTTAAAATCTTTTTTAATAAATTTTTAATTTTTAATCCATTTTTTAACTTTAACTGCATAGGAGAAACTCCGAATAATTTCACTATTTCTGAAAATAAGGAATATACTATTTTTTTCAAGTTTTAGACTAAAACTTGGGCAGAGTGGAAGGAGCTCGGTGCCCCTTAAGTAAGGTGATGCGATACGGAAGAAGAAATTCAAGAAGTTTATTATTAATTTTGTATTGTTATTTAGAGATAAATGTTGGATTATTAATGTAATTATTTTAGTAGGATATTTTAGAAGTTTTAATTATGATAGTAGATTTTAATTAGGAGATTTTTAATTATGGTAGTAGATTTTAATTTGAAGGGTTTTATTGTAGTAGTAGATTTTAGTTAGTAGATTGTTTCCTTTTTAAATTAGGGTTTTTACTTAGTCCCCAAGTATTGAGTTTTCTATTTAAGTATTGTAATACTTTATTATTTGATAGATTATTGAATATATTGATTTGAGATTAAAGTTGTGTGCTATGTTGTATGTGTTTCTCTATCGAGACTCTGCGGAGAGGTATTCTTATTATATCTTCCCACTTTGTCCTATATCATAACGGTATCAAGAGCCAAAATTCCTAATATCTTTTGATTTTATCAAATTCCTTCCTATCCTAATTTTCTGGCTTCCATCAAATTGTCGAAGTAGAGAATCGACAACAATTTTCCGAGATGAAAGCACAATTTGCAATAGGAATCGTTGTCGATGTAGTTTCCATCTATACTTGGGAAAAAAGGGTTCAACGTTACTGTGTTATCGCTACAGTGGTAACGATTGCGAGACACTGCTCATTTTCTTCTGCCAAATTACAGTTTGGTACCCCAAGTTTATGAAATTTTCAATTCAGCCCCCTTAAGTTTCTAAAATTTTCAATTCAGCCCTTGAAGTTTCAGAAAAGTTCAAATCAGTTCCTGTTTCTTTATACTTTCTGCACCTAAGCCCTTAGAGTAAAAAAAAAAAGGAGTTGGTCGGGCAAGAGAAAATAGATATACTATATCAGTTATGGTAACTTATAATTGGGAGGATCATTTTAGAAGAATTGAAGAATCCATTGCCGCACTTCTAACAAATCAGGCTAATATTTCAAAGTTCATCGTCGCAATTCCAACATGTGGTAAGATACAAGGAGACAATGAGACTTTTTAAGAACAAGAACTTCGACACGTCGAGGCTTGTGAGGATCTTAAAGTGGCTAAAGTTGAGGATGTTGTATCCATTGAAGATTCCAAGGAGATTTACATTAAAGAAAGTGCAGTGCAAGAAGTGAACCATGTTGACCAAGAAGTTGAACACAAAAAGAAAGACACAAAGGTAGAACATGTTGACTTTCTTATGCCAAATTCCATATTCGAGTCCAAATCTGCATATTGTTTCTTGCTTGTGTCAACGCTATTCCCGAAATTTATGCTCAAGAAACATCGGATGCGCATGTTTTGTTGGCATGCATCTCTCGGACTATGGTTTATTATATTTCGATATTTCAAAACTCGAGGACGAGTTTTTTTCAAAGGTGAGGAGAATGATGCGATACAAAAGAAGAAATTCAAGAAGTTTATTATTAATTTTGTATTGTTATTTAGAGATGAATGTTGGATTATTAATTTAATTATTTTTGTAGAATATTCTAGAAGTTTTAAGTATGGCAATAGATTTTAATTAGGAGATTTTTAATTATGGTAGTAGATTTTAATTAGGAGAGTTTTATTGTAGTAGTAGATTTTAGTTAGGAGATTGTTTCTTTTTTGAATTAGGGTTTTTACTTGGTCTCCCAGTATTGAGTTTTCTATTTAAGCATTGTAATACTTCATTATTTGATAGATTATTGAATATATTGATTTGAGATTAAAGTTGTGTGCTATTTTGTGCGTGTTTCTCTACCGAGTCTCTGCGGGGATATGTATTCTTATTCTTTCTTCCTACCTTGTCCTACATCACAAGGTCTCGAGTTCGAGCATTGTGAATGGAGAAAACGGTATTAGGGAGAGTTCCCCCCTTTGTGGGTCCAACCGTAGCTTGATCCGAATTAGTCGGGGCCTAATGGTTGCCAGATACCGGAAGTGAGAACAAAAAAAAATAGAGAAAATAAAAGAAAACCTTTAGATAAAAAACTTGTTCTCAAAGGAATTCACAACACTCTTGTATTTATCACTCTCTATTTCTTCGATAGGTTCTCCCATGATTGGAAACAATCAGAACACCTGCTTTAAAGGATGATCACAAGTTTTACTACCAAGTGTATTAATCAGTCTTCTTGTGTGCAGGCCCTTTCATCCAATTAGTTTCTTGTAGTAATGTTTCCAGTAGGGATGGTGATATGGTTAAAGTGTTGGTTGGTTGTAGTTGGAAAAATGAATGTTTTAGAGATGCTTTTGGTATTTATAGACTTGGTATTGGATCACTTCGTTGTGTTTTACATTCTTTTGATAGACAAACATGAGGGGTAACTACCGGACTAATGTTGCATTTGCAGTGAAGGAATAAGGGCTAGAATGGAATGACTCATTCCGAGGAAATGAAAAAAAAGTGTTTGGTTACTTATTTTGGTAGAATGGACCATATTCCGATAGAATGAAAATTCATTCCATTTCCATGATTTTCATTTTATGGCGGAGGTGGTGGAATGAGATCTAGACTAATGGAATGGATAAATTTGACAATTATACCTTGCTATCATAACATTAATTGTTCCCTCTCACTACCAGCACTACCATCCCACCCATCGCTGGAGCCAACACCCATCGCCTCCACCAAAAATATCAGGATTAAGTCATTCTCTTTCCTGGATCTAGTACTTCGTTTGGGTTCACTCGGTTGTTCTAGAACACTAGGTACCCCAACCTCTGTTAGGTTTGTACATAGTGCGAATATGCAATCAAATTACATAAATAGTGCGGAAGCGCGATAAAATCAGATTTTAAAATTTTATACAAACCATCACCATGATCTTTCTTTATGCACAATTATTAATTAAACGAAAGAGATGGAGAATAAGAATTATACCCTTGTAGAATTCTAGCTTCCTCAGGTACAAGTTCACCTCCAATTCCTTCGCGTTCTCCTTGAATTCCACCGATTAAATTCCTTCCTTTGATCAACGTTAGCCACCCAAGTGTTTGGCCTCTAGAGGTGATCCACCAAGGAATAATACTTGTTCAAGAAGATGGGTGTTGGCAAAACCCTAGTTTCTATCTCTATAGAAATTGTAAGTACTCTCTACAATTCTTATGCAAGAGTGTGTAACCCTAATCTATGATAAGACTTCTCTTATTTATAGATGTAGGAAAACCCTTCCCTAAACTATTTAGGATTAGGGTTTCTATTCTAATTAAACTCCTTTAATTAAATTAAACTCCTAATCCATTAGGAATTCATGTGAGAGTACTTCAATTAATTAATTCCCAATCCCTATTAGGAATTAAATAATAGTAATAGTAATAGTAATAATAAGACTCCTCTTATTAATTTATATTTAATATTTCTAAAATATTAAATAATAAATATTAAGCTATTTAATTTATTCTATCTCCATAGACTAAATTAAATACACTTAACTTATTATTACAATTATGTCATTTACTTCTTAAATAAATATTTTCCTTTTGCGGTGTGACCCTTTAGGTTCTCCATATTAAACCGGTTGTGAATAAATCAATTAGAACAATTCTAATCTTATTTAAATAAATAAATTAAACTATTTAATTTATTTAAATAAATAATATTTATTCTACAATAAGGGTAAGCCCCCTTAGTGATCAACGACTTTCCAGATAATATAGATTTCAACATTAATCATAAAAGAACCTTTCAGTGCATAGTTACCGTACAATTCAATCCTTCTACCATACAATGTCCCAATTAAATATAAGACATGGAATTACTGTCAAGTCTTATTTTATTTAATTATATGTATTTCGATTCTCAAATGCACAACTCTAATTAATGCAAATTAGAAACTCCTTTCTAATTTCATTCTGCTTTGGCCAAAGACTTTTGAGTCGTCATTTATCGAATCACATAGGACATTCTCTCCTTTTACTAGAAGTGGTAGATTCTTTATTGATCATTCACCTATCTCCATATATAACTTATTATACCCAATCATACCCTTTGATATACCCTAAAGGTCTTAAGGGACATGTCAAAGTATAACTCATCATACACAAGATACTATGATGATCTCAAGTCCAAGGATCACTTGTACTACTATCACTAGAGGAATTCCTATTGACAGGCGAGTAAAACTCCATTAGGTATTCCTTAGCGAGCCACGTTCAGTGAACTTATTCTCTAATAATCACCTACATACTTGCTTTAGTGTCTCCACACAAATGATTATGAGATCAATCATCCTCTTCATAAGAGCAAACAACATATGTACTAATCTATCCGGATTCACTAATCCCCTTTTTAGTAATCCAACGATTAGGAACAATTTTAGTTTGTGAGCTATCTAGAATTTAGATCTCATTAGCATGATCACCATCATGATTCTAAAAACATTGCTCAAAACTATGGGTTTATCACATTTAATATAACAGCACTATGTAGATAAAGTAAAATGCCTTTAACAAACAAATAAGATTACAAAGTATATGCTACATCATATCAAATATGATTGGCTTGTGTGCATACTACTTTCAAACATAGGAATTATAGGACAGGCTCACTAAGTATAGGCATTTCCACATTTTCAAAATCTTGTTGAAAAAATTATATATAAAAAATTCCATATCCCTCGACTCAGTTATATTATTAGACTCCAAATCAAGAAGGCTATACATACTAGTGAGAGAGAGTAAAAAAATTGTGAGAGGGGGACACAAAGTGAGAGAATGAAACAGTTTTTTGTCCTACTGACATTTATTTTATGCTACGCGGACTCTTCATTTTGTCCTAAAGTACGCAATTGAAATTCTTGGGAAGTTATACATTTGTGTCCGACACTCGGACAAGGGTGTGGGTACTGGTCACTTCATTTTAGTGTAAAAAATTGGCAAAATTAAGGAGTACCCGTGTCGGACTCTTCAAAATATCGTGTCCAACAAAAAACTCCATCCGAGTCCGTGTAACATAGCATTTATTACAATATTTTAGTAAATGCTTTGTACATTTTGTTTGAAACTATTGTTTTAAATCATTATTTTTCCCGATAATTTCTGACATCCAGGAGGCAATGTTTATACATGGGGCTGGGGAGGGTCATATGGAACATTTTCGGTAGATGGGCATTCTTCTGCAGGGCAATTGGTATGTTTCCAGATGTCTTATCTATTATATTCCCTTTTATGATACTCTGATCTGATTGTATATGAAGTCCTATACATTCTTTTGGTGAAGCATAACTAAATCTCTATAAATACTTCAAAATTGTTTTTTACAGTTAAGTTGGGGAGTAAATACCGTAACTCACATTGCTCTTATATATGTGTATGTTTATACTTACGCCCACACATCTATACATACATATGCATTTGATGAGTTAGTACTATTATGATTATTTATTGTTGATGTCATTTTTGAGTATTTTGTCTCTTTTAGTTTGACTAATAGA
Organism: Aralia elata; assembly: GCA_034770075.1. NCBI lineage: Eukaryota > Viridiplantae > Streptophyta > Magnoliopsida > Apiales > Araliaceae > Aralia > Aralia elata. The sequence continues at coordinate 75,755,833 of CM068377.1, forward strand.
GAGTTATTAGCTGTTCTTTATTTTTGTATAGTGTTGTATATAAATATACCTAGAACATTTGGAGAAGGAAAGAGGAAGTACGCAATATAACTCTTTCTTTAAGACAGTATTTGTTCCTATTACTGCCAAGTTTTGTAAATCTGCCTCCAAGATAACACAAGCCCTCATAATAATACTCTGTGTTGAATTCTGTAGTGCATAATGCAAAACAATAGAAAGAGAGAAGGAGAGAATCTGTGTCTTTTCCTTTTTTTTTTGGGAATAGGAATGACTAAATCTTATATAGAGTTCGGATGGTACATCTTGGTGCCTGTTCGAAATTATTTTTGCATTGAGCAAACATGTCTTCTTGTTTGCAACTGTAAACTGTTAAAAACCTACATTCTAAATTGACTTTGTCAACTGCTAAAGTCGACATTATAAATATCCACTCTGTTAATACACCCACTCTATGTCTGTCAACAGCTTTAGTCGACATTACAATTTCGGCTTTATCTTTATACACCCACTTTTTATTTTAATTCATCTCTCCAATCAACATAAGATTTCTAGCCTTTCTGTTAATTGGTTTTCACACATGAGATTTTCAAGTTCCAAGGCATTGAAAGTTTGAAACGCCAAGGAATTTAGAAAATGCCAAGCTTATTCAATAAATAGCTTTAAAATAAACTTTATTACTGTTTCCCTGCATCAAGTTTCTACATATGAAAACTTTTATACCATGGAAAGAAGTTGACAATTTTTAGGCTAATGCTAAGGGGTCTCAAATTTGTCTAAAATTATGTGGCATTTAAAAAGACAAATGATACTTTATTACATAGCCAATCACAATGGTGTACTCAACCAATGTAATGATCGGCACATTATTTGAGGCACTTTTTTAAACGCAAATTTGGGAGCCTTAGCATTATCCTAAATTTTATACATGAGTTGAATGACCCAAAAACATTTAAAAGACGGTTGAAAATATTCAGAACTCATAAAATAAAGCCATATTGGAAAGCTCAATAGCATTTTTTGGCTCTTAATATTTTATGTTTATCTTGCCTCAAGAGCCATGTTTTCTTAAAAAAAAAAAGAGGAAAAAAATAATTGAATTGATATTAGTCTCCTCTTTTATTCATTTCTTTTGATTCACCCTGTTTACAAAATTTTTGCATGCCCCCCTTGCTTTTACATCGGTTTTAGATCTTTGTGGGTCCAGTGCCAATTGAGGCATCGTAGAGAACCACTACAGTGGGACCCTGTAACACTTAGGTGTGTGAACCACTTTGGCTCTGACACATCTTCGAGCTATAGTCCTCTAGCCAAGCTGCCACGTTGCACCTGAGGAGCTATACGTGTCTTTACCTCTCAGACTCCACCAGAGAGGTACTTGACCTCTCGGATTCCACCAGAAAGGTACTTGACCTCTCAGACTCCACCAGAGAGGTACTTGACCTCTCGGACTCCACCGAGGATGTCTTCTTCACCTTGACAGAGGCTCCAGATGTATTCTTCACCTTGGCAGTTGCCCAAGGTAACTGTCAGTTACTCTGGAAGATAAACTTTAACTCGGAGTAGCATGGAACCTCGGCGCACTTGGAGTATCATGGAAGACTTGAAGATTTCTGTGTATTACCTCTCTGGGCTAAGTGTAGAAGGCCCAGAGAGGCCCATTTTCTCATGGACTATTGTCCGTCGTCTGAGGGATTGGTTTGGCGGCTAGAGAAATAAAATAGCCAAGGAGTATGAGGGGCCTTGGCTTGGACTCCTCGACCTAGTATGGCTTATGGCGGTATGAAGTATCTGGGATCCACTGGGCACATGACTGACGCATGGCTTATGACTCCTTATGTGATCTATTGGCACCCTGAATCTTATAAATACAGATGGTGCGTTACTCCTAATATGTTTTTTAACTTATCAAGAAAAGAGGATAAGAACTTTTCTTATTTGACTGGATTATTCTGTAATTAGAGCTCATTTTCTTGTACTGGAGGGGTTTTGCCAGTACTTCTTGCTTGTTTCTCTCCTCTTTCAATACCATAAACAATAATCCATTTCCTCTACAAAATTTTCACCTCCGTCCACAAACTCCAGTTCTCATCATGTTACAATCAAGGGTAATGTAAGGGTCTCAAGTATGTATCTCAACCAAACACTAGCTTAACTCCTGACTTACCATGTTCTTTCATACTCTACTATAGCTCTCTCTCTATCTATCTATCTCCCTCTCTATCTTTATTTTTAATCTATGCCTTGTGTTTCTTTTGCTTGGATTTAGTATAGCTGTGCTCCATTCCCTTCTATTTCTTGTTATGGAATTTCATTTTCATTTTACCTTCCCCACCCTCTTTAACTTTCTGTGTTGATAAGAATGTCATGTTATAGGTTTCTTTTTGAGTTTTAAATTATATATTAAATGCTTTAATTAAAGGGGGGTTGGTGTGGAATTCTGGGTTGTTGCAGGATGATTCTTGACGTGCAGCCAATTGCTGATGGTGGGTTTGTTACTACTTACTATTACATTTTCTGGTTTTATGTCAAATATGTTATTCTTTTCTTGTTTTGATAAGTAAATAATTAATTTAACTATAAGTCCTAGAAAGGTGGTGAACACAAGTACAGACACTGTATACAAAGCATAGGGAATATAAAAGGCACTCCTATGCCTCCTCAAACACAAAACCCCACCCTACACAAGATAGGCCACCCAAAAAATTACAGTATGCTCCTATTCGCAAGTCCAAGCCCTTAGTTTTCAAGATTGTATTGAGTGAGGATTGCCCCTAGCGCCGTCGTCAAAGCAAAGAACGCCTCTTTCTGAGGTGCCCCAGCTCTCCAAATGTGCCTCCAAGATAGCTGGCAATAAGGGCGAACGAGAACATATACCGTTATATTCCTTCCTGGAGTACTGCCTCCTGGTCAATCTAGAGCTCCCTCCCCTCCATATGGCCAACTGATGTCGACTATGTTAGTATTTCAGACATGTTAGCATGTCATATATACATATATACGTTGTTTATCTACCCTGTGGTTGGATGGCCAATTGATGTCGAATATGTTAGTATTTCAGACATGTTAAGTGTATTTCATATACACCTATATGTTTTTTTATACTCCCCTGGGTGGGAGGCGCTAGATGTTTGTTACAAACATTTACAGCATTCTTTGAAAGTATATGCAGCAGAGCAGTATGCCAGTATGTGAATCAAGACTATTAAGATCGACATTAATTATGTTTGGATATGAAAAGTTTTTTGTACTAAGATGGGACATCACTTATCCCTAGCTTATAACGTGCAGTTGAGTCAATCTGAACTTGGAAGTGGCCAAGAACTTTCAGATTCTAGTAATCTTATTTAGAGTAAAAAATCTCTGTGCCGGTGCACTTTTGCTGTCATTTCACATAATTTATATACGTTTGACAAAGTTATACATTGGCATTTACAAGAAAGATATTTGCACGCCTCTTCCTTGCTTTCATTCTTTCTCTCTTCAACTAAGACCTGACATCCACGACTTCTTGTCACGTTGTTTGCTATATAACCTCGGGTATTTACACTAGATAATGTCTTCTTTCTACAGGGTTTTGGAGATGATGTCGACTACATTGAGCCCATGATGGTTAGCTTTGACAAGAATGTGAAAGCATTGCAGGTATCATGTGGATTCAATCATACAGCTGCTATACTTGAATACATTTGAACTGAAGTGGCAGCTTTAGCAATGAGTTTCATTCATCTTAAGCATTAGCAGTTCAGAATTATGTTTATCCAATTTACCTCAACTCTCGTCACACACCAAGCCTTCCTTATACAGCGAGTGTTCATTATCCGCCTTAGCAACGGATCATCATTTCATTCATGGGAGCATTAGCAGTTCAGAAACCTCATTTTTTTACACACCTAGTCTTGCTTATACATCAAGCGTTCATTATGTGCCTTGTACATGTCTGAAAATAAAACTTTTAGTAGTTGGAGGGTAGTACTGGATAAAGCCAGTAACATCAAAGTTCTCATTGTATATTAACCATAGATGAAATAAAGGTGTGCACATATGTATGTAAATCTTGTTCTGTAAGAGAAAAGCCAAAAGCATTATATGCCGACCAAGGATTATAATGTGGTAGTGGCAATATATAGTAAACTGGGTTCTTGTTTGTATTTATAAATTCCTCCATAGATATTATGTTATGCTTACAAGTGAGTATATTGGTTTGTTTTATTCAATTCTTAGGTATTATTGAGTTGTGGTTTGCTATTACTTCTGGTATTTGTGATCAAGCTTAAGTATAATCAATGACTATGCAACTTCTGAGTTTTTCTGTTTGTCTAAATAAATTTAGATGTTTTGCTCATATTCCCAGATGATTTCTCGCCGGAAAAAGGAGGAGAATTTGAAAAGAAAGATGAATAAAACTACACGAATATATTCTATATCATCAATGTTGCATTATTGATGTTTCTTTTCTCTCCTCTTTCTAGAGGAATTGTTCATTGCGGGGAAAGGGGCAACAGCCTTATTAAATTTTGATCCTCTGAGCTTTTAATGAGGGTGATCTTGGTTCTTTTGGGCCAATGGCTTATTGAAAATTTTATAGCAGTCCATATTTGCAATTTATCTACTGTTTCTTTCTTATTTTTCCTTTTCCTTTTTTATTTTTTATTTTTTTATTATTTCCAAGATGATCTTCCCTTTTAGTATCTATGGTTTTTTTCTTGTATTTTCTCTATTTGATTAAAACCCAAGTTTTAGTCTAAAATTGAGAGATTTCCTGCTATGTATTGTGAAAGTAATCTGTCGAATTAAGATTGCGACTTATATCGGTATATGAGATTGGATAGGATTATAAGGTTGACTTATTGTATTAAATATATCGTTAAAATATTATCAAGTATAAATATTCATGTAATTCACAATAAAAAAGTCTGATATATAAAATTGTAATATATATCATTTTTCTTTGTATAAAGTAGCAATGTATATAATTTTTCTTTGTATGGTCATTGTCGGAGACAAAGCTGTATTGCTGTATTTTTGTCTGCGGAGGTATAATGCAACTTTCGCAATCGCTAATTCTGCGGACCGTTATAAATATGAGCCGTTTGGTTGTTCCTTTGATTTGAATGTCAAAATTTACACTTTAAATAATATCTTGAATTTTTTATATCTAATTTACTCATTTTCACTTAGAAAAGTAGATGACTACACTATTTCTATTTCTTTTATTTAAACCCTCATTTTGAAGGAATATCATGTAATGAATTGGTGGTGTAGAACTTTAGATTATTAGGAAATTCAGGAAAAGAGACAGAATTGGATTGAGGATGAGAAAGATTAGAGTAGAGGAGTTAAGAGTAGGGAAGAAGGAAGAGAAATAAGAGAGAAACAGATATTTTATTCATTTCATGTCTTACAATGTGAATTGATTTTCATACTTATACTCTCATCTCACTCACCCCGGTCAAACCTTAGCAAATAAAGGAGTTGAGCACATGATTCCTTTACTAACAACAACTCATAACAGGAAAATGATGGAAAGACAATAATGATCCAAACATTACAATCGAAAGGACTAAAATACCTTGTAGCTAAACTGACTTAACTAATTTAATTAACTACTGCATTCCTTAAATTCCTTCCTCCTTTAAAGGTATCCTTGTCCTCAAGGGTGAAATTGTGGGAACTTTTTGTGCAATTGACTCCAATTTTCCCAAGTGGCTTCAGATGGTAGATTTTTAGTCCATTGCACCAGAACCTCCACTTCAGCTGCATTATTTCTCTTGACCATTCTTCGATCAAGGACAACAATAGGCTCCACTACAAATTGCCCTACTGAGTTCATAGGAGGTAATATAGGTGAGGCAGTACAATGTAACCCAATCTTTTTCTTAAGCAAAGAGACATGGAAGATAGGATGGATCTTGGCATACCCAGGTAATTGGAGTTTGTAAGCCACTTAACCAACATTATCCTCTACCAAGAATGGCCCATAATATTTAGGAGTCATCTTTCCATGCTTGGACTGTGTCAGTGAGATTTGCTTGTAAGGTCTGACTTTGAGGTAGACCATATTTCCAGGTACAAACGACCTTTCTTGCAAAACTGTCTGGTAGTGGGATCATGAATCTGCCCAAACTGATGGAAATTTAGGTGAGGAGGCTTATATCCATAAAGCATCTCAAAAGGGGTAGCTTGTAAGCCTGTGTGAAAATGAGTATTATACCACCATTCAGCCAAAACCAGCCATGATACCCACTTGTGAGGTTTCTGTGTAACCATGCACCTGAAGTAGCATTCCAGAACCTGGTTCACCCTCTCAGTTTTCCCATCTGTTTGATGGTGGTAGGTTGTGCTCATCTGCAGTTTAGTTCCCACCATTCTAAAGAGGGACCGCCAAAAAAGGCTGATAAACACTTTATCCCTGTCAGATACTATTGTAGAAGGTAATCCATGTAATTTATAAATGTGTGTAATGAAATCCTGAGCTAATTGTGTAGCAGTGAAGGGATGTTTTAATGGGATGAAGTGCCCATATTTTGAGTCTGTCCACCACCACCCAAATTATTGTCATCCCTTCTGAATTAGGTAAACCCTCAATGAAATCCATAGAAATGTTAGCCCAAGGAATTTCTGGAATGGGCAAGGGTTGTAGCAGTCTTGGAGAGGCCACAGTTTCATGCTTTTGCTGCTGGCAGGTGTCACACTCCTTCACAAATATAGTGACATCATGCCTTAGAGTTGGCCACCGTAAAAACTTGTTGATCCTCTCAAAAGTTCCTTCGATGCTTGAGTGCCCTCCAATGGGGGAACTATGGAATTCAGTCATAAATTTCCTCCTTAAATTAGAATCTGGACCTACTACCAGTTTGTCTTGGAACTTGAGTCTGCCATTATTGAAAGAGTAGCCTACTTGGGGTCAGTTGCAGTTGGAGTATAACATCCTTTAACCCCTCATCTTTCTCCCATGATTGAGTTATTTCCTGTACCCAAGTGGGAATCACTGAAGTTACATTATCTGAAGTTATAGTGTTGCCATCATCCACACCATCTTGAGTGATGGCCACACAATGGCTCTGAGATCTAGGCTCTCCCACCTTTCTAGATAAGCTATCAGCTACAATATTCTCTTTACCCTTTTTGTGTGTTATCTCATAGTCCGGCCGCATTAGTTTGATTATTCATTTCTGTTGATTTGTAGTAGAAATCCTTTGATCCAATAAGTACTTTAGGTTGTGGTGATCTATTTTAATATAAACCTTGTTCCCTAACAGATATTGTCTCCATTTGTTGACTGCATAAACTATTACCATTAGTTCATTCTCATAAGTTGACCACCCCAAGTGTTGAGGACCTATGACTTTACTTAAATAAGCCACATGCCTCCCTTTTTGCATCAACACTGCTCTAATACTAGAATGGGATGCATCTGTTTCCAACACTTGAAGTTAGGCATAACAAGAACTAGAGCTTGTGTTATGGCTTCCTTCAAGGCCTTGAAAGCCTCAGTGGCCTCAATATTCCATAGGAACTTGTCCTTTTTAACAATTCAGTTAGAGGCTTACTGATGATACCATAATTCCTTATGAACTTCTTATAGTATCCAGTTAGTCCCAAAAATCCTCTCAACTCCTTTATATTAACTAGCAAGGGTCAATTAATCATGCAACAGATCTTATCTGGATCAGTGGAGACACCCTCATGGGTGATTATGTGGCCTAAATACTGCACCTGTCTTGTTCCAAAGACACACTTACTCCTCTTGGCAAATATGTAATGGTCTTGCAATAGTTGCAGTGTTAGCCTTAAATGCTCCAAGTGATCCTCATAATTTTTACTGTAGACTAGTATATCATAAAAAAAACTAGTACAAATTTTCTTGAGTGTGGTAAAATACCTCATTCATCAATGATTGAAAAGTGGTTGGGGCATTAGTAAGCCAAAATGGCATCACTAGGAACTCAAAGTGGCCATTGTGAATCCTAAAAGCTATTTTTGGTATATCATCCTTGTTGACTCTAATTTGATGGTATCTATATCTCAGATCCAGTTTAGAAAACCAGCTAAAGCCATGTAATTCATCAAGTAGTTCATCAATTGCTAGGATGAGAAATTTGTCCTTAACTGTCATATTGTTTAGTGCCCTATAATCTATGCACATCATCCAAGTACCATCATGCTTCTTGACTAGGAGAATTAGAAATGCATATGGACTGTTGCTAGGTTGAATAATCCCATTATGTAGCATTTCTTTTACAATCTTCTCTATTTCTCCTTTCTAAACATAGGGGTACCTGTAAGGCTTGAGGTTTACTGGCTGACTGCCCTCTTTTAGCTTTATGTGATGATCCTGATTTTTGGTTGGTGGGAGTCCATTTGGCTCTTGAAAAACTATTGAGAAATCTTGTAGCAAATTTTCCATCTGGGGACATTTCTCAATAATAGAGTCAACCTCATTCCTCCCACTATTACCTCCCTGGTCCTTTTCCACAATTATATTGCCTTCTTCTCCTTGGTACGTCCTAAACAAGTACCCAAAATACCTGTGAGTTGCAGAATTTAGCAAACTTTTGAACTCACCAGAACTCATGTATTGGATGGTTGGGGCCACTTGATCAGATTCCCCTTGTAGGACAACAGTCCTTCCGTCCTTCTTCTCTAAGGTCAACTGTAGGTTGTGGAAATCAAAAGCAACTGGATTAAAAAGCTTTAACCATTGGACCCCTAAAACTGCATCTATACCTCTTAGTGGTAGTATTCTAAAATTTGTTTGAAATTTTTTCCCTTGTATTGACCAGGTCAGCTCTGGACAGTGCTGATGGTTAGAAACTTTAAATCCATCTGCAACAGTCACAGTGATGGCATTTATCTCCTTTAATAAGGCTTTGATTCTTTTAGCTGCTTGGGGGTCTAGGAAGTTGTTGGTGCTCCCACTATCCACCAATATCCTTAGAAATTTTTCATGTGACATCCTTGTTCGTTTGCAAAAATAAGAACATACAATCATATTGTAAAACAACGGAAGCATAACATAAATCGAATTTAAAATTTTCTGCAATCCCAAGAATCACCTTATGCAATATTATTAATCGAGGAAGAATAAAAGATATAATTGAAGATGATCAACTCCTTGATGTAATCTTCAAGCTCCAATCCTTTACTCCTTCGCGCTTCTCCAATTTCTCGGATCAAATGTTCGCTACTCAAAGTGTGCAATGCCCAAGAGGTGATCCACCAAGAGAATATTGATTGAAGAAGATGAATTTAGGTTCTACTAGACCTTGGGTGACTAACCCTAGTTTTCTCTCTCCTAACTCTTTAGGGTTTTTGAGAATACTTGCAAGAATTGCATAAAGCATTAGTCTTAGCATTAGTCTATCCCATAATAAAACTCCTCTTATTTATAGACTAACCCTCTCTCCTAAACCTTTTAGGAGTTAGGGTTTTAATTTAATTCCCAATCTAATTAGGAACTAAATCAATAATAATAATAATAATAATAATAATAATAATAATAATAATAATAATAATAATAATAAGACTCTTTAATTATAATAATAATAGACTACTCTTATTAATTTATAATTTAGTATTTCTCCAAATACTTAATTACAAATACTAAGCTATTTAATTTATTCCATAAATAAATTAAATATACTTAATTTATTATTATTAAGCCAATCATTTCTTTAATTATATTTCTCTTTTGCGGTGTGACCCTTTAAGTTCAATATTAAGCTAGTAAGTAGAATAAATAAATTAGAACCATTCTAATATTATTTATAATGAATTAAACTCTTTTAATTCAAATATAAATAAATAATATTTATTCTACATCAAGAGTGACACCTTACGATAGTGTATCATGACTATCCGGATAATATGAATTCAATGTTTAATCACAAAGAACACAAAGAATCTATTCCGTGAATAGTTACTATACAATTCAATCTTTTTACCATACAATGTCCCGATTAAATATAAGACATGGAATTACTGACAAGTCTTATTTATTTAATAATATGCATTTCGATTCAGAAAATACACAACTCTGATTAATGTAAATTAAAAACTCCTTTCTAATTTTCATTCACATTGGCCAAGGATTTCTGAGTTCTCATTCATCGAATCGCATAGGACATTCTCTCATTTTACTAAAAGTGATAGATCCTTTGTTGATCATTCACCTACCTCTATGTACACTTTATTATACCCAAATATACCCTATAACATGCTCTGAAGTATTAAGGAATATTACAAAGTATAATTCAGAATACACAAGGTACTATGATAATCTCAAGTTTAAGGATCACTTGTACGACTAACACTATAGGAACTCCTATTGTCAGGCAAGTAAAACTCCATTAGGTGTTCCTTAAGCGAGTCACATTCAGTGAACTTATTCTCCAACAAGCACTTACATACTTGCTTTAGTGTCTCTACACAAATGATTATGAGATCAATTATTCTCAATAGACCAAGCATAGTATGTACCAATCTATCCAAAATTAGTAACCCCACATTAATGATCCAACAATTGGGAACATTTTAGATTTGAGCTATCTTAAATTTAGATTTCATTAGCATGATCATCATCATGATTCTAAAAGCATTGCTCCAAAACTATGGGTTTATCACATTTATTTAATTCAACCAATTAAACATGGATAAAGTATGCCTTTTAATTAAATGAATTCTTTTATTAATAAATGAATAAGATTACAAAGTAAATGCTTATCACATCCTATGTGATTGGTTTGAGGGCATACTACTTTCAATCTCCCACTAGCACTAAGGTCATTCGCCCCAGCTTATACCTATCTTCTCTAAGTGCGATCGTCCTAATGTTGGATAATGTTTTAGTAAATAGATCTGCAATGTTGTTCTAAGAGTCCAATCTCTCTAAGGTGATTTCTCCTATTTCAATGATTTCTCTAATCAAATGAAAGTGTCGCAACACATGTTTGGATCCCTGATGAGACCTAAAACTATTTCAAGTTCTGAAATGAACTTTTCATCCAAACAGCCAACTTTGAAGCTTCACTTACAGCTATATACTTTGTCTTTATCACTAAATCAACAACTATTTGCTGCTTGGAACTTTTTCCACCTCATTGCACCACCGTTTAAGGTAAACAGATACCCCGAAGTGGATTTGCTGTTGTCTTGGTCAGTCTGAAAAAACTCGAGTCTTTATAACCCTCTAGTTTCGTATGAGACCACTATATACAAAAAACACATCCTCAGTTCTTTTTAAGTACTTTAGGATGTTCTTCACTGTCTTATAGTAATCTTCTCCAGGAATGGACTGTTATGTGCTTGTCACGCTTAGTGCATAAGCAACATCAAGTCTCGTACATTTCATTACATACATGACAGTTACTCATGTGATCTCTCTTTTCAGGTGTCTTCAGGGATAATTTTTTAGAGAGATACACTTTATGGCTCATCAGCATGAGACATCTCTTGGAGTTTGTCATGCTAAACCCTTTTAGCATCAAATGAATGTATGTTTCTTGGGTCAAGCCGAGCATCCTTTTAGATCTATCTTTATAGATTTTTATCCCTAAAATTGTAGGATGCCTTTCCCAAATCTTCCATGGAGGAATATTTTGACAATAATATCTTTACTGATTGTAGCATTGGTGTGTCATTCCCTATCAGTAGTATATCAACATATAGTATTAAGAATGTCATTGCGCTCCCACTGACCTTCTTGTACACACTTGGTTCATCCTCATTTTTGATAAAATCAAACTCCTTTAATTGTCTCATCAAAACGAATGTTCCATCTTCGAGAAGCTTGTTTCAATCCATAAATGGATCGTTGTAGCTCACATACTTGATCTGTTCCAACCTTTGAAACAAATTTCTCTGGCTGTATCATATATTCATTTTTTTCAAGTCTCTATTGAGGAAGGGCGTCACCACGTCCATTTGCTAGATCTCGTAATAATAAGCTGCAATCGCAAGTAAAATCTGAATGAACTTGAGCATTTCAATTGGTGAGAATGTTTCATGATAGACAACTCATTGCCTTTATATGAAGCCTTTTTGCCACCAGTCTGGCCTTATAGGTCTCCACCTTGCCATTTGCTTCAGTCTTTCTCTTAAAGACCCATTTACACCCTATAGACACTATATCTTCCGGTGGAGTAACTAACGTCCATACTTAATTCTCATACATGGAGTCCATTTCAGATTTTATGGTCATCTGCCATTTCTCTGAGTGTCTACTACTCATAGCCTCATCGTATATAACTGGATCATCATCCTTTATGATGCGTACCTCATCATCATCCTCTATGATGAATCCATACCTCCTAGGTATCTTCGGTACTCTTCTAAATTTAAGATTTAGTTGTGGTACAATAGGTCTATCTACAAGTTCCTCGGTTCGACTTATAGTGTTTTGTGATTCTTGAACTTCTTCAAGATCTATTTTTCCTCCCATTAGCCCGTTCAAGGATAAACTCCCTTTTTAAGAATGCAGCGTGTTTTGCACAAACACCTCTTGCTCAGTAGGATCATAAAATTAACACCCTAAACTTTCTTTAGGATATCCCATAAATTTGCACTTGTCAGATCTTATCCCACGCTTACCCTTTTGAAACATTTTCGCATAAGCTGGACAATCCCTAATCTTAACATGCTTAAGACTAGATTTTCTCCCTGTCCATAACTCATATGGAGTTTCAGGGACGAATTTTAAAGGGACCTTATTTAGTAGATATGCAACCGTTTCTAAGGTATAACCCACCAGAAAGAAACTAGAATGTCGGTAAAAATCATCATGGACTCCACCATATTCAACAAGGTACAATTTCTCCTTTCAGATATACCAATCAATTATTGTGTATCAGGAGGTGTCCATTGTGAGAAAATATCATTATCTTTAAGATGATTTAGAAACTCTTTGTTAAAGTATCCCTTCCTCGATCCGATCGAAGAATCCTAATACTTTGTCAGTTTGTTTCATTTCTGAATTCTTTGAACCTTTCAAATGAATTAGACTTGTATTTCACCAAATACACATATTCAACTTTTGAATGATCATCTCTTTTCTTTTACTAGTTTGTTCAATTTACACAATATTTTTCATGTAAGTCAAGTATATAAAGTCCATCAAGTAATCTTCTAGTTCCAAACAAAATATTATCAATATAAATAGAACAACCATTATTCTTAAATATAATACCAAAACCTTCCTTGTCCAACAAAAAAAAATATTTCTAAAGAGAACTGGAACATAATAACTTATTAACTTAATAGACTTGCTCGTAGGCAATGCCAAACTATAAGTTCCTACGGCTAATGCTGCAACTTTTGCTCCATTTCCCATATGCAGGATTACTTTCCCTTTGTTTAGCTTTCTACTTCTGCTTAGTTCCTGCATCAAATTGCTTATATGAGAACTAGAACCAGTATCTAATACCTAAGTAGATCTTTGACTTACAGAAAGATTTATTTCAATCATGAATAAACCTATATCTGTAACCGAAGCTTCACCAAGCTTCTTCTGGTTAGCCTCCGCAAGATACTCCTTGCAGTTTCTTTTCCAGTGTCCTGGCTTATTGCAGTGGAAGCAAACTCCTTTGCTATCCGTATCAGTTTTCTTATTGTTCTTTGTATTTGCCTTTGCTTTTGCTTTCTTTGAACTTCTTTCTTTTTAGAAGATTCTTTGGTCCTCTTCCTTTTCTTGGAAGAATCATCTACAAGTAAGATTTGGTCTTTATTAGTTAGAAAGTGACTCTCTGTTGCTTTCAACATGTTAAATAACTCAGGCAGGCTGGCATCTAGCTTGTTCATGTAAAAATTCATAATAAATTATGAGAAAGAGTCCGAGAGTGACTGCAAGATCAAATCTTGACTCAACTCTCCATTCATGACAAAACCCAGTTGTCCCAATTGTTCAATCAAATTGATCATTTCGAAGACATGTGTCTGTACTGTAATGCCATAGGTCATTCTAGATTAGAAGAGCTTCTTAGATATCTTATATCTGGTAGACCTACCTTACTCACCATACAAATCATAAAGGTATAACAAAATGGTAGGTGAATCCATTTTCTCGTGTTGACGCTGTAACTCGTTACTCATGGAGCCCAACATGATGCACTTAGCCCACTGTACATCATTTTGCCACTTTCTAAAAGTAGCAATCTCTTTCTCAACGGCATTGTCTGCAACCGTTGCAATAATAGGCGAATTAAGGATATAAGATAGTTTTTCAGCCGTGAGAACTATTCTCAAATTCCTTAACCAATCTGTATAATTCAGTCCGGTTAACATATTAGTATCCAATATGCTCCGTAGTGATAGTGAATTAGACATTGTAAAATTCTGTAAATGAAATTTGTAATTTACCAACATTAGTATGCATTCATTTTATTGATCACCAAATTAATTTAGGTCTTTATTAAAATGGTGTCTCCCACTATTTTCTTCAAACTATATGACCCTCCATATATAGTTCGACAGATCTTATTTAAACGACTTTGTAAAATTCGCTTAGTAAGAAAGGATCCTATTGTCATAAATTTCTAGCCTTGTATGTGCGCAACAAACTATATATTTATTCAATAGGTAGACAACTTTTGTCAATTACATCTCTCCTTTTATTTTGCCTCTTAGATTATAATGGTCAAGTGTGTGCACATCTGAACTAAAATAATCTAAGTTAAGTCGGACCCAATATTTTCATATAAGTGAAGAGAAAAATACAGTCCTTGTGTGCACAACAAAACGACATCGTTCAATTCCTTATAAACATCCAATGTAATAAAGCCAATATCTCAAATACTTAATATGAGCCTTGTGTGTGCACAATAAACTATATTAAATATTTGATACTCTATTATTTTATCATGCTATAAGGCTACGTCCGACATTTTAAATGTATTTGAACGTAATCAACTTAATATTTTGTTTCTTGAGGGTTTTTTGTTATTAATTGTCTCATCTTATTTAGCGCGCATGCAAATATATATATAAATACGCGTCATATTAAACATACATTGCCATGTATACTAATATATTAATATATAATCAACATGCACATATAGAATACTATATTCTACTTGGGATGATTATGGACTTAATTCTAGTTTGATTTACTCGAGCCATTGAGTGAACCAAAAGGTCAAACCTAGGGTGCAAGAATAAAATATTGAATATAACTATTACATTCAACCCGAGTTCCTTTACAAATGGGTCTTCAATGTTCCTGCTCTTTAGCTCCAATTTCTTGAGTAATTCTACGAAATCCTGTTACAAACTATTTTTAATAAAACAGAAACCTTGATCAACAGACATGGGAAAATACATATGAGGGAGATCCACCAAGAGAATATTGATTGAAGAAAATGAATTTAGGTTCTACTAGACCTTGGGTGCCTAATCCTAGTTTTCTAACTCTTAACTCTTTAGGGTTTTGAGAATACTTGCAAGAGTTGCATAAAGCATTAGTCTTAACATTAGTCTATCCCACAATAAAACTTCTCTTATTTATAGACTAACTCTCTCTCCTAAACCTTTTAGGAGTTAGGGTTTTAATTTAATTCTCAATCTAATTAGAAACTAAATCAATAATAATAATAATAATAATAATAATAAGACTCATCTTATTTATTTATAATTTAATATTTCTCCAAATACTTAATTATAAATATTAGTATTTCTCTAAATACTAATTTATTATTATTTAACCATTTTAATTATAATAATAATAATAAGACTACTCTTATTAATTTATAATTTAGTATTTCTCCAAATACTTAATTACAAATACTAAGCTATTTAATTTATTCCACTAATAAATTAAATATACTTAATTTATTATTCTTAAGCCAATCACTTCTTTAATTATATTTTTCTTTTTGCGATGTGACCCTCTAAATTCAATATTAAGCCGGTAAGTAGAATAAATAAATTAGAACTATTCTAATAATATTTATAATGAATTAAACTCCTTTAATTAATATATAAATATATAATATTTATTCTACATCAAGAGTGACACCTTACGATAGTGTATTATGACTGTCCGGATAATACGAATTCAACGTTTAATCACAAAGAACACAAAGAACCTATTCTGTGAATAGTTACCGTACAATTCAATCATTCTACCATATAATGTCCCGATTAAACATAAGACATGGAATTACTGACAAGTCTTATTTATTTAATCATATGTATTTTGATTTAGAAAATGCACAACTCTGATTAAAGTAAATTAGAAACTCCTTTCTAATTTTCATTCACCTTGGCCAAGGATTTCTGAGTTGTCATTCATCGAATTGCATAGAACATTCTCTCCCTTTACTGAAAGTGGTAGATCTTTTGTTGATCATTCACCTACCTCCATGTACACTTTATTATACCCAAACATACCCTATAACATACTCTAAAGTATTAAGGAATATGACAAAGTATAATTCATAATACACAAGGTACTATGATGATCTCAAGTCTAAGAGTCACTTGTACGACTAACACTATAGGAACTTCTATTATCAGGTAAGTAAAACTCCATTAGATGTTCCTTAAGCGAGTTACATTCAGTGAACTTATTCTCCAATAAGCACAAACATACTTGCTTTAGTGTCTCCACACAAATGATTATGAGATCAATTATCCTCTTCAACGGAGCAAACATAGTATGTATCAATCTATCCGGAATTAGTAACCCCACATTAATGATCCAACGATTGGGAATATTTTAGTTTTGAGCTATATTGAATTTAGATCTCATTAGCATGATCAACATCATGATTCTAAAAGTATTGCTCTAAAACTATGAGTTTATCACATTTATTTAATTCAACCAATTAAACTTGGATAAAGCCTTTTAATTAAATAAATTCTTTTATTAATAAATGAATAAGATTACAAAGTAAATGCTTATCACATCCTATGTGATTGGTTTGAGAGCATACTACTTTCAATCCCTAGGAGCCTGACAGTATTGCTAGTGTGATGACCTAAGAGAGCATGTAAGGTGATTTAGGCTTCCTGTTCTTCACACTCCATTGGCAATCCTCCCTTCTTTGCCTCCTCACAGAACTCAGTGTCCCCAGGTTCTAGGCCATCTAAGGCTGAGGGCAGCATAAATAATTGTGGTTTCTTACAGATGTGCCCTGGCACAAAAGGCTTATCACAGAAAAAACTTAATCCCTTCCTCCTTTTCTCACTGATTTGTTCTCTAGTAAGACCCCTTATAGGTAATGTCCTCATAGTATCCCCATCCACCATGGTAGTAGGCTTGTGTGTTTGCATCAGTACAGGGTTAGGGAAAGTGGAACCTCCAGTGGGCTTATTCATTACTTTGCTTCTTTTGAGTCATGCCTCTAGTTTGGCTTCCTCCACCCTAGATAACCTAATCATTTCCTTAAGGATTTTTGGCTTGAGCTTCTAGACTTCCAACTGTATTTCCAGTTTTAATCCCCCCATGAAACAATCCAAAAAAAATTCTTTATTAAGGCTACAGTTCTTTGCTAAAGCTCAACTTCTTAATTCCTCAAACCACTTCCTATACTCATCTACTGATCCAATATGTTGTAACTTTTTTAGCTCTCCTATTGGGTTATCACTAGCCTCTAGGCTAAATCTGGCAACAATTTCCTCTATTAGACCTTCCCAGGTCAGCTCTTGTCTTTCTTGTATAAATCCTAAGTACCACAATTAAGCCTCCCCTTCCAGACTCAAAGTGGTCGAGTAAACCTTTTGAGAGTCAGGCACCATATGATAAGATAAGCGCTTATTAAATTTTCTGATCCATGACCTAAGGTTTTCCCTAATAAACTTTAGAAATTCAAACTTAATAGTTCTAAAAAAACCATCAAACTTATTTGGTTTAGGAGGGGATCATAAGGACCTAGGATGGACCCTGAGGGACCTGATTGACTAGGCTCCTTCTGTTGCACTCGTTCAATTAGGAGTGTAAGACCCCGACTTTATGAAATAAAAGTTTATTATTTTTTTTATGATTATTATGCTATATAGTAAAGTGTTTAATTGTTATAATGTTATAGTTAAGAGTGTTATATGCAAATTATCAAATAAACAGTATGTCGGAGAATATTCTTTCTGTCGGGGAATATTATATTCGGTAAAATACGACGGCGCCGAAATAACAAAATATTAGTGGGTCCCATAACGACTAATTGTCGAATACGAAAAACGACAGTATTAATATTTTTATACAGATTGTCAACGGTACTATTACCTATTACCTGCAACTGTTGAAATACCCGGTAATAAAAAGATCAGTAACACGCGTTATTTCATAGTAAAACGCGTTATTCCACAGTAACACACGGTATTGCACATTATTTTATTCAATAATTATTACAGTGATAATTACATAGTATTTCATAATAATTGTCACAGTATTTTCACATTTTTAAATCAATAATTATCACGACACAGTAACTTATATTATTTGAGATGATATTATTAGACAAGTTAATATTATTGACAATGTCTAGAAGTTCTGTCAAGGAAAGGGTTATTTAATTGCGCGTTGCTTCTACGGAAGGCCCCTTCTTTCTTGAGAATAATCTGATTGTCAATATTGTGAGTCTAAAATAATATTAATTATGAATAAACGTTATAAAATTGAAAAGATATGAATAATTGATGAATAAATTGGTATTATCCTATTTGATTTTGGAAGATGCGGAATCATTTTACAAATTGGTGCCCTCAATTATTTTCTAATTGGTGGTGTCCTATTTGATTTTGGAAGATACAGAATCATTTTACAAATGGGTGTCCCCAAGTGTTTTCTAATTGGTGGTGTCCTATTTGATTTTGGAAGATGCAAATTTTTTTTAATGAATGGTCCCTCATTTGCTAAAGGTGTGTTTTCTTTATTTTAGCAACGTGTACTGAGAATGATTTCCTAAACTTCTTCCCAATTTCTTCACCTACCACTTCTCCTATTGGTTAAATTCTAAATAGGTGGGACCCATAATTGAATCTTTTAAACTTTTCTTCCTTAAGAATACTAATGACTCGTGAATACCTGTCTCCTAATTTTGCCTATAAAAGGAGGGCACCTTTAGAAGAAAGACACACCATCACAATATCAGAAACACAAAATTCTTCTCCTATAATATTGTGTGTATTTCTTTTGAGTATAAGGATACTCTGAGTGTTGCAAATAGTGCAAGATTTTCTCAAGATAATCTCATATTTAACTTCCAAATTTAGTCTCCTACTAAGGTAGGGGATATCATTTATTTCATACTCGTATGTAATATCATTTGCTTTCACATTCGTAAGTGATATTATTTTACTTCATACTCATAAGGGTTGTCATTCTATTCCATGTATTATTAATCCATGGGAATAACCTGACTACGCGGCCTACCACATGCTTGGTGAATAACCCTTCAGATTCCTTATTAGTCTTTTATGAAAATGATCTGTCTACGCGGATTACTGCATGACGGGTAAAAATCTAATTACAGTTTCGTACATTCTTTCATACTCGTATGAGATATCATTTCTTTTATACTCGTCAAAGGATATCGTTTTCTTTCATATTAATCCATTTATGGTAAGAAATTATTGTTTATTTTCATAACCTGATTATTAAATATTGAAAATCTCTAAAATTAGTAGAATATCCTTAATAGTTTGTGTTTCATTTAATATCTTTTCCCCTGAATCTTTCTATTTTGTATTACACGTTATAGTCGAATCGTGAACTTTATTTACTTTATTCTTGAGTTATAATCGAATTTCTGGATATCATATTGGCAATTTAGACAATCTTCGACACTGGATAAAATTAAATTATAATCTCTAATATTTATTCTTATTCCTAATCTCATTATTTTGTTTCTATTCATCCTATATATCATTACTATAATCCTCAGACTTAAATTGTGGTGAAAGTTCTCTTTGGCCTGTAGTGCAAAGATGAACTAGTGATGGGCATGATTATGACCTGTGTATTGGTATAATCTTAACCTTTGGTGTTACAAACAAAAACTTGTGGTGAAAGTTTCTCGTCGGCCAAAGGTGCAAAGAGGAACTGTTATTTGGTATGATAATGACCATTGGTGTTGAAAATGAATATCTTTGGCTCGTAGTGCAAAGATAAACTGTTGATTTGGATGAGCATATACAAGAACTGTTGATTGGAATTGCAGGGATAAAATATTGACGGTGAACTTTTAAATTGTAGAAGATAGTGGACATTATAGTGTACCTGACTCTTCTAATAGATTGTCTGTTCCACTGTAGTTATTGTTGAAAACTTATATTATCTTTAAATCTCTGATTATCACTGTTGAAGACTAAAGATAATTTATTCTTCATTATCTTAGTCATGATATTCCTTACTGGGCTATTTGTGCTCACCTTTTTCCTTTTTGTTCCATTGTTCTCCTCAGAAAATGAGAATGTAGCGGAGACTAGCCAGAGAATAGGGTGATGGTCCGAGACAGTAGAAGTATCTCAATATATTATTAAATAGTGTGACAATAATTGTATTGAGAACTTAAGTTGTATTTATATTGAAAGTCACAGTATGTGTGTTGTCGTATTTTGCACGACAGTATAATAGTTATAAATAAAAAAATTTGTATTTGTATTTAGGTTTTGAAGAATGTAATTGGCGACTCAAAATGGGTTGTGTGGACCTATTTTGGGGGCGTCACAGTTGGTATCAGAGCTTAGGGATATGATCTCTGGTAGTGATTTGGGATTATAACTAGGAGGGGAGAGACGAGTAAAATCATTCGCCAGTGTGTCCTACCTAAGCTATTTTGTTATTTTAGTTGGTTTGGTTTTAGGGACAAAATATGGCATGTCAATTTTTTTAACTAATCCTTGTTTTGTGATCGCATTTCAGAATGGCATCTGAAAATCAAGAGAGGAACTATGAGACAATTGTGGTTGATAATCAGGAAGCTACAAATAATACTGCTGCAAACTCAGAAACTCACGATGCTAATAACATAACGAATGATGAGTTTTTTCGAAACTTCATACAATTCTTGCAGAACCAGGCGAGAGAAACTACTGCTAATAATTCCAGGAGAAACGTAGGTAACTCACAAATGGTCACCGCCAAGTAGTTCAAGGAGTTTGGACTACCTGAATTTCTCGGAAGGTCGGACCCACTCAAGGCAGAGGTATGGCTCAAATAATTGACAAAGATATTTGATGTACTGGGTTGCGCTGACGAAGAACAAAAAAAAGAAATACTACAACCAGGAAACAACACCCAACAATGAGAGAAAAATTACGATAACTATCATAACAGTGGCAACAATCGTCGGAATAATAAGAACTAATAAGGAAGAAATTATCATTCCAGAAATGGTAACCACTTCAGTGGTAATTCTGGCCCAGATAATAGAAGAAGTGAGTCAAGTGGAAATAACTTCATGAAGAGAAGATTCAATAATGACCATGGAAAGGCACCATCACTAATTTCGAGGGGAAGAGAACGACCACCAGTCATATGTTACAAGTGCGGAAAGGAGGGACACATCCATCCAAACTATACGTAACCATCCCATGTGTGTTACAGTTATGGAAGGGAAGGCCACATAGCTCGATTTTGTCCTGTAACAAAATCAAGTCCAACGGTAATGATGACACTAATGGTTATCATGGATAAGTCAAAGTTTGTGGTTCAGGGGAGAGCTTTTGTCGTGACATCCCAAAAAGTGCGGAACCTGAATGAAGTTATCACGGGTAAACTACTTATTAACTCTTGTAAAGTTTATGCCTTATTAGATACTGGCTCCACCCACTCTTTTATTTTATCTATATGTGCTCAACGTCTGAACTTGAATCTTGAGAAATTAGATTTTGGCTTATCTATTGAAACAACATTAGGACAAACATTCGCTACATCTACGGTCTATAAATCTTATTTTGTTCAAATCGGCACCCTCACATTACCCGTTGATCTTATCTCATTAGACATACATAAATTTGATGTGATTTTAGGAATTGATTGGTTAGTTACTCATCATGCTAAAATTGATTGCTTTCGTAAGGTCGTTAGTTTTCATATTCCTAACCAACCTATTATGGGAAATTCAAGCAACCAAACCAATGAAATCAATAACTGTCATTTCTAGTCACAAAGCTATTCATTTATTGAAAAACGGATGTTAAGCTTTCTTAGCCCATGTAACTAATTTAAACAAAAGTATGTCAGATTTGAATGATATTTCTGTTGTTAATAAATTCCCTGGTGTATTTCTCAAAGAACTTCCTAGCCTACCCCCAGATCGTGAAATCGAATTTTGTATCGACCTTGAATCCGGTACAAAACCCATTTCTAAGACCCCATATCGAATGGCTCTTATTTAACTTCAGGAGTTAAAAGTCTAACTACAGGAATTGTTAGACACCGATTTCATACGTCCGAGTACATCATCTTGGGGTGCTCCTGTTTTATTCGTAAAGAAGAAAGATGGGAGTATGAAACTTTGCATTAATTATCGGGAGTTGAATCATGTCACCATCAAAAATAGGTACCCGTTACCTCGCATTGATGACCTGCTCGACTAGTTGTAAGGTGCTCAATTTTTTTCAAAGATCGATCTCCGTTCCGAATATCATTAGTTAAAGATTAAAGCTGATGACATTCCCAAGACTGCCTTCAGGACTCGATACGGGCATTATGAATTCTTAGTCATGTCCTTCGGATTGACTATTGCTCCAGCTACCTTCATGGATATGATGAACCGAATATTCAAGGAATATTTGGATCATTTCGTGGTTGTCTTTATTGATGACATCCTCATGTACTCCAAAAATCATGAAGATCATGAGCGACACTTGAGGCTGATACTTTAAAAGCTTCGTGAAAACAAGTTATATGCCAAGTTGAAGAAATGTGAGTTCTAGCTTGAGGAGGTAACATTCTTTGGACACATGATTTCTAAACAAGGAATATCGGTTGACTCGGTGAAGATCAAAGTGGTATTAAATTGGGAACAACCTAAGTCAGTAACCGAAGTACGAAGCTTTCTGGGCCTAGCTAGTTGTTATCAGAGGTTTGTAGAAGGATTCTCTCGAATTGCCATTCCATTAACTCAGCTTAATCGAAAAAGCACAAAATTCGAATGGAGCGAAGAATGGAGAAGAGTTTTCAAGAACTCAAGAAAAGACTCGTTTCAGCGCCTGTTTTGGCAATACCATCAGAATTAGAAGGATTTGTTATCTACAGCGATGTTTCAGGCAGAGGTCTAGGTTGCGTTCTCATGCAACATGAGAAAGTTATAGCTTATGCTTCTCGACAACTCAAGGAATATGAGAGAAATTATCCTACTCATGATCTAGAGTTGGCAGCAGTCGTTTTTGCGTTGAAGATTTGGAGACACTACTTGTATGGGGAGAAGGTAGAGATCTATATAGACCATAAAAGCCTCAAATATTTCTTCACCCAAAAGGAACTTAACATGCGACAGCGACGATGGCTTTAGCTATTGAAAGATTATGACCATACCATCCAATACCATCCTGGAAAGGCGAACGTGGTAGCTGACACATTGAGTAGAAGATCTTATGCAAGTATGAGTGCGATACTGACAACTCAAAAGCCCATTTTATGTGACGTCCAAAGAATGGAGATAAAGTTAAAGACTCCAGGAACCAACATAAAGATCGCACATATACGAGTAAAACCGGCTTTAATCGACAAAATTAAAGTTGCTCAAGTTATAGACCCAGAGCTGGTGAATATGAAGAAGAAAGTACAAGAAGGTGCTATTCGAGAAGTAAGAGTTGACGAAAAAGGAATACTTCGAGTCAACTTAGACTGTGTGTTCCTAACGATTCTGATTTGAAATATAGAATCATGATGGAGGCACATAACACACCGTTTGCAATCCACTCTGGAAGTACCAAAATATATTGTGATCTTCGACATACGTTTTGGTGGAGCAATATGAAGAGAGAGATCATAGAGTTTATCTCAAGATGTTTAACTTGTCAACGTGTCAAGGCGAAACATCAAGTACCAAGGGGTCCATTGCAACCACTTGAGATTCTAGAATGGACGTAGGAACACATCAACATGGATTTTGTGACGGGTCTTCCCAAAGTTTCTCAAGGCTTAGACGCAATTTGGGTCATTATAGATAGATTGACCAAGTCTGCTTATTTCTTGCCTATACGAAAAAACTATTCACTTGAACGTCTTGCTAGTATGTATATAAGCGAGATTATGAGATTGCATAGTATGCCAGTATCCATAGTTTCTAATCGAGACCCTAGATTCACTTCACGATTTTAGGTCAACTTACAGAAAGCTATGGGCACTGAATTACGATTCAGTTCGGCATACCATCCCCAGACGGACGAGCAATCGGAAAGGACCATTCAAACTCTTGAAGATCCAAATGATCCGGCAATATATACAAACAGCACAAGATCGACAAAAGAGTTATGTTGATCTTTATCGAAGGGACGAGGAATTCAATATCGGATGCCATGTATTTTTATGTGTTGCTCTATGGAAAGGAGTTACGAGATTCAAAAAGAGAGGAAAGCTCAACTCTCGATTTATTGGTCCATTTGAAATCCTCGATCGAGTAGGAACTGTGGCCTATAGACTCGCCTTACCGCCAAACATGTCTCGTGTTCATAACATTTTTCACATATCCATGCTACGTAAATATGTGAAAGACCCAAACCACATTATTGAATTAGAACTAGACGAGATAGCAGAGCATTTAACGTATGAGGAGATACCTGTTAAGGTCTTAGATAAGAAGGAACAGATTCTACGCTCAAAGGTTATACCTCAAGTCAAAGTTTTATGGAGAAACCATAATATAGCGAAAATGACCTGGAAGCTAGAATCTGAAATGAGAGCAAGGTATCCTCACATCTTCGATATGCCAGGTACGTACGTCAATTTCGAGGACGAAATTTCATAAGGAGGGGGGATTGTAAGACCCCGACTTTATGAAATAAAAGTTTATTAGTTTTCTTTATGATTATTATGCTAAATAGTAAAGTGTTTAATTGTTATAATGTTATAGTTAAGAGTGTTATATGCAAATTATCAGATAAACAGTATGTCAAAGAATATTCTTTTTGTCGGGAAATATTATATTCAATAACGTACGACGACGCCGAAATAACAAAACATTGGTGGACCCCATAACGACTAATTATCGGATACGAAAAATGACAGTATTAATATTTTTATACAAATTGTCAACGGTACTAGTACCTGTAACTGTTGAAATACTCGGTAATAAAAAGATCAGTAACACGCGTTATTCGACTGTAAAACGCGTTATTCCACAGTAGCACACGGTATTACACAGTAGCATACGGTATTGCACAATATTTTATTCAATAATTGCTACAGTTATAATTGCATAGTATTTCATAATAATTGTCACAATATTTTCATATTTTTAAATTAATAATTGTCACGACACAGTAACTTATATTATTTGAGATGATAGTATTAGACAAGTTAACATTATTGACAATGTCTAGAAGTTCTGTCAAAAAAAGTGGTTATTTAATTGCGCGCCGTTTTTACGGAAGGCCCCCCTCTTTCTTGGGAAAAATCTAGTTGTCAATATTGTGAGTCTAAAATAATATTAATTATGAATAAATGTTATAAAATTGAAAATATATGAATAATTGATGAATAAATTGGTATTGTCCTATTTAATTTTGAAAGATGCGGAATCATTTTACAAATTGGTGGCCCTCAATTATTTTCTAATTGGTAGTGTCCTATTTGATTTTGGAAAATACGGAATCAATTTACAAATGGGTGGCCCCAAGTGTTTTCTAATTAGTGGTGTCCTATTTGATTTTGGAAGATGCAAAAAAATTTTAATGAATGGTCCCTCATTTGCTAAAGGTGTGTTTTCTTTATTTTAGCAATGTGTGCTGAGAATGATTTCCTAAACTTCTTCCGAATTTCTTCACCTACCACTTCTCACATTGGTTAAATTGTAAATAGGTGGGACCCGTAATTGAATCCTTCAAACTTTTCTTCCTTAAGAGTACTGATGACCTGTGACTACCTGTCTCCCAATTTTGCCTATAAAAGGAGGGCACCTTCAGAAGAAAGACACACCATCTCACAATATCAGAAATAGAAAATTCTTCTCTTATAATATTGTGCGTATTTCTTTTGAGTAGAAGGATACTCTGAGTGTTGCAAATAGTACAAGATTTTCTCAAAATAATCTCCGATTTAACAGCCAAATCCAATCTCCTACTAAGTAGTGGATATCATTTATTTTATACTCGTATGTAATATCATTTGCTTTCACATTCGTAAGTGATATTATTTTACTTCATACTCATAAGGGTTGTCATTCTATTCTATATATTATTAATCTGTGGGAATAACCTAACTACACGGACTACCGCATGCTTGGTGAATAACCCTTCGTATTCATTTCTTTTTAGTCTTTTGTGGAAATGATATATCTACACGGATTATAGTATGACGAGTGAAAATCCAATTGCAGTTTTGTACATTATTTCATACTCGTATGAGATATCATTTCTTTTGTACTCGTCAAGGGATATCGTTTTCTTTCATATTTCTCCATTTATGGTAAGAAATTATTATTTGTTTCCATAAACTTATTATTAAATAGTGAAAATCCCTGAAATTAGTAGAATATCCTTAATAGTTTGTGTTTCATTTAATATCTTTTCACATGAATCTTTCTATTTCGTTTTACACGTTATAATCGAATCGTGAATTTTATTTATTTTATTCTTGAGTTATAATCGAATTTCTGGATATCATGTTGGCAATTTAGACAATCTTCGACATTGGATAAAATTAAATTACAATCTCTAATATTTATTCTTATTCTTGATCTCATTGTTTTGTTTTTATTCATCCTATATATAATTACTATAATCCTCAGACTTAAATTGTCGTGAAAGTTCTCTTTGACCCGTAGTGCAAAGATGAACTGGTGATAGGCATGATTATGACCTGTGTACTGGTATAATCTTGACCTTTGGTGTTACAGACAAAGGCTCGTAGTGCAAAGATAAACTGTTGATTTGGATGAGCATATACAGGAACTGTTGATTGGTGTTACATGGATAAAATATTGATGGTGAACTTTTAAATTGTAGAAGATAGTGGACATTATAGTCTACCTGACTCTTCTAATGGATTGCTTGTTCCGCTGTAGTTATTGTTGAAAACTTATATTATCTTTAAATCTCTGATTTATCACTGTTGAAAACTAAAGATAATTTATTCTTCATTATCTTAGTCATGATATTCCTTACTGGGCTATTTGTGTTCACCATTTTTCTTTTTATTTCATTGTTCTTCTCAGAAAATGAGAGTGTAGCGGGAACTAACCGGGGAATGGAGTGATGGTCCGAGACAGTAGAAATATCTCAATACATTATTAAATAGTGTGACAATAATTGTATTGAGAACTTAAGTTGTATTTGTATTGAAAGTCATAGTATGTGTGTTGTCGTATTTTGCACGACAGTATAATAGTTGTAAATGAAAAATTTTGTATTTGGATTTGGTAGAATATAATTGGTGACTCAAAATGGGTTGTGTGGACCTATTTTGGGGGCGTCACAAGGAAGGCCTTAAAATTCTTCATCATCTGCTCCAATTTCTCATCAAATCCCTGTTGCAAAGTCGAGACTGACTCTAGCAACTGTGTTTGCAGCTGTTGTATAGACGTGTTTTGTTCATGAACATGAGATTTCAGATTGCTCAATCGTTGATTGTTGGTGGCCATAGGTGCAGGGTCGAGGGCTCTGATATCAATTGTAATGAATTGGTGGTACAAAACTTTATATTATTAGGAAATTCAGGAAAAGAGACAGAGAATTGGATTGAGGAGTTAGAGTAGGGAAGAAAGAAGAGAAATAAGAGAGAGAAACAAATAGTTTTCATTCATTTCATGTCTTACAATGTGAATTGATTTCCATACTTATACTCTCATATCACTCACACCGCTCACACCTCAACAAATAAAGGAGCTAAGCACATTATTCCTTTATTAACAATAGCTCATAACAAAAAAATGATGGAAAGACAATAATGACCCAAACATTACAACTGAAAGGACTAAAATACCCTACTATGAAACTACCTTAATTTAATTAACTACAGCATTCCTTACATATCAATAGACGAATAAATTCAATAATCAACATCAATTTCAATGTCTATAAACTTCAAAGTTTATGGGTAAACATGCAAATCTCACAATATATATATATAACTCACAATTATTTGCAAAACTCCAAATAAATAAAAAATACAAACTCATACAATTGGGTTATCAAACTTGTGATCTAATGATCTCATAATCTTGGTCATATTGGTCACCTTTAGATTTCATGAAATTACATGATTTATTATTTTACTATATTATTTCGTTCTTCAAATAAAATTCACCTATTCAAATTTTATACCAAATATGAATAAACCCACTCCAGTTCGGTGAAAGTCAAATAAGATTTAAGCTACCATTCCAAACATAAACTAAAAAAGTCTGTGGGCTTGGATTCACCACATACGCATGTGGTCCCATCTGGGGCACTGCGCGCAGACCCCATGCGCGATAACTCAACACATGTGGGCCCCTCACGTTTCGACATGTAAGCACCTTGAACCCGACCACGTAGCCTCTCGGATCGGCCAGCTTGGGACCTCTCGTGAAAGATCCCATTCGGATTTAAAGAAAGATCCCATTCGAATTTTTGGAATTTATTTCGCCAAGGACAGACTAGGACATGTTGTGAAATGATATTAAATAATAAGAATAATAGGAAAATAAAGAGCACTTTTATTTTATGTAATCTTATAATTGTAGTTATAATTGTAGTTATCATTGTATGAACATCATTCACTTGACAATACTTCTATTTATAGGCACATGTACATAAATACTTGTAAGCTCAAAGGTCATTGGAAGGTATAGAATCAAATGAACTTGGAGAGATTCAAATGAACTTGAGAATGATGAATAAACATAATAATGAAGAGGTGTAGGAATGCATCTAGACATCCACATACAATGTATGATTTTATAATACTCCCCATTGGATGTCTATAGTGCAGCCATACACATTGAAAACTGCCTCAATAAAAATCTTACCAGAAAAAAACCCAATGGAAAAAAACTATGGTTAAGGAAAAAAGAGTACAGTAAGTCCCCCCCCCATGAATGTATCACCTTAAGTCCTTCAGCTGTCGCATTTCAATATTGCGTCGTAATCCTTCATACGTTGTAGTTGGTAATGCTTTAGTGAATAAATCTGCTAGATTATCTTTTGAGTGAATTTGATGAACATCAATGTCACCACACTCATCAAGGTCATGTGTGAAAAAGAATTTTGGTGAGATGTGCTTTGTTCTATTTCCTTTGATGTATCCTCCTTTTAATCGAGTTATTCATGCAACATTGTCTTCATACAGAATGGTTGGAGTTCCTTTGCTAGAGGATAAACCACATGTTCCACGAACATGCTGAGTCATTGATCTCAGCCATACACATTCTCGACTTGCTTCATGGATTGCAAGTATTTCAACATGATTAGATGAAGTGGTAACTAATGTTTTGTGACACCCCCAAAACTGGATACATAAATTCCACTGATTTGGTGTTCACTATTCCATACATTCATGTCTAACTACCCATGATAAAGGATAATGAAAATAAACTGAATAAATTATCTTCCCACAAAAGGGGTTACAACTCTAATCTCTTAAGTAAATAAATCCCAGGTCATCTAACCTTTATTACATAATTGCGGAATTAAAACATAATATTAAATAAGTCTTATTATAAAAACTCTATAACAAATAACAGCACGCAAGCTACTTCTGCATCTTGCCCTTGCCTTTACTAGTGGACGGCTCATCTGACTTTTCAGTTTTGGCTGTAATGTTTTATGCAAGGGTGAGCAAACAATTGCCCACAAGTATAATAACAATAATAGTTAAATAATCAAAGGAGTAGACTTTCAACTGAGGTATAATATTTTTTTCTCAAATCAATTAACAACAATCAAAGAACTGAGAACTCAATAGAAAACTCGGCTTAAGAATCGATTATAGATTTCAAGATCAAAAGTATACCTGAGGGTCATAAGACCTTGAACTATATCATAGGTTAACAAGTATCTCTACTGTAACCTTTAACAGTCTTATACACTATGGACTATCCATCTCGTACTCTGGGGGATCAGCCCTTTGTACAATTATTGTGCACAAACATTTTAACGTTGTTGCATAATTAATCCCCTATGTTAGGGTTGTTCATCTCAGTTTAATGTCAGAATCTGTACCAAAAGAAACTTGGTTTGGAATAACTTCAATATATTCTAAGTCTTTAAAACGCTCATCAACTATGGACTAGCTGAATCAATAAGAGTTTGCTAGTCGCTAAAGCATTTGATTCAACAATAAAGTCGTACAACGAGATTTATGTTTGAAGTTTGAATAACGATTCATGATCGAATAACTAATGACTGGAATAAAACATAAGCATTTGACATTATAACAACCTTATTTGAACAATAATAGGCTAAGGTTAATAGGCTTGCTCGATGAAAGTAAGAACTTGCTCAAGTAAAAGTTAAGTTTTAGGGAACTTGCTTTCAATGGAATAAAAAGATTAAGGGTAGAAAACTTGCCTCGTGCGTAGATTACAGATTAAAATTCGCGTTCTTTAATCAACCTATACATTCCGTTTGAAAAACGGTAACAATAATTAGTTATAGTATTATAAGCACTTTAGGATTCGTTCTTATCCAATTTCATTTTAAATATCTTAATTGTCATTTGATATTCAATAAGTATTTGCTTATCATCCATCGTAGTATCTCATTAATCATTTATTACTTTAGTCTAAGCTTTAAACATGCACATGGTCATATAGCAAGATCACAAAGAAACGGAAAATTTTCATTTCATGTTCCACCGCCGGGGCGGTGGATTTCTTCACAAACCAGCGTCGGGGCGAGGCTACCGTCGGGGCGACAAAGCCAGTTCATTAATACCGTTGGGGCGGGGACACCGCCGAGGCGCTAACACTAGGAAATTTCCACCGTCGGGGCGGTGGACCCGACTAACAGTTCCTGCAGTTCACGAACCAGTAAAATTCCACAACAAATTTCCCAAATTCTACCATCCGACTCACAAATTAAACACACCCAGACATCAAACATGTTGTAAAATAAAAACCCAACATGTTTTTAACAATTATAATCCTTATAATACACATAATCAACCAATTAAAAACCAAAAATTCATTACTTATACAAAATATTCATGTTTTAGTCCATCTAATGAAATCGAACACTGTGAATTCATCTCCAAACCATTGTAATCCATTCCACTTACATTCTTTTCGTTATTGAACATACTAACAATAACAACAACCAATTTACAGATTATTACATGGATTGAACACTAATTTTAAACCCAAAATAAGCCATATTCATATGTATAAACCCTATAACACAAAACCCATTTAAAACTTGTTTTCATGGATTCTAGTTATAGAAAATTATTTACAATTGCTATATAACGGTTTATATACCCATACTAACATGCATAATCATCACATAGACAATTTTTAGCAAATTTTGGTTCACCAATATTTCACAGAGAACTAGTTTGAAGAAAATAAAAAAAAACTAAAGTTGCAGGTTAGATTATTACCTGATAATTCTTCTTAAACTATGAAAAGATGATTATACTAGCTTTAGTAATCCTCTTCCTTCTCCTTCTCAATTCACAGAACTCTCTTACTCTCACCTTCAATTTCTCTGTTAAGCTTTTCTCAACCTTTTTTTTAAAATAACCTGATGAACCTTCATGAAAACTAACTTTAACGTAACTTGATTTTAATTAGTAAGTTACAAAAACAAATGGTTAGACATTGTTTGGCAAACCCAATTAAAAAAAATAGAACTTCAAAAGCCACAAGGCCTTGTTTGGTTGAACCAAAGCAAAATAAACCATTTTTACTAACCAAGGGTCACAAGGCCTTGTTTGGTTTAGTTAAAATAAAACCCCTTTTCCATTTCTTTTAATAGCCCATTATACCATATAGTTTAATTGTCACACTTTCAACTTAACTAAACCTATTATTAAATAAATTCAATTACACCTTAATAATTTAATTATAGTTTTTATTTGGCCAATAACAATATTACTAAATAAATTATTTTATTCCAATAAATCCTTTATTCAAATAAATCATTTTATCATCTAATTTAATTATTAAATTAAATTAGAATAAACACATCAAATCACATTCAAATAATAATTCACATAATTACACTTAAAATGAATTACTCCACAATAACTTTATCAAATATTTATTTTACTTAATAAATACATTAACAAAAATATTTATTTAACTCAATACATATTTTATTTATTCACAAAAATTACATTTGTTACATTCTTCCCTCCTTAAAAGGATTCTGTCCCCAGAATCACAACGCAATTAATTCGTCCGTTACATTTTCCCCTCCTTACAAGGATTCTGTCCCCAGAATCGCAACACAAGGATTAAACAAATAATGGAGGATAGCTTTGCATCATTTTCTCTTCGAGTTCCCACGTAGCTTCTTCAGCGTTGTGGTTCCTTCAGATTACCTTAATATAAGGTATAACTTTATTTCTGAGAACCTGCACTTTCTTGTCAACTATCTGTACATGAACCTCTTCATAGGATAAATCTTTCTCAAATTGTATTGGTTCATATTCTATAACATGTTTATAATCGGGCTTATATGGTCCTAGCACCGATATATGAAAAATATTGTGAATGTGGTTTAACTCAGGAGGTAAAGCTACCTCATAGGCCACCTCACCAACTCTTTTCAACACCTCAAAGGGTCCAATAAATCGTCGACTCAGCTTACCCTTTTTACCAAATCTGATCTTCCCCTTCCAAGGAGATACTTTGATAAACACAAAACTGTCGACGTCGAATTCTCTATCTTGTCGGTGCTTATTGGCATACTTCTTCTGCCTGTCTTGAGCAGCTAACCATCTAACTCTTATCACCTTGACGATTTCAGTAGTTTGCTGTACCAGTTCGGATCCCAATAGTCGACGTTCACCAACCTCATCCCAACATAACAGAATTCTGCACTTTCTTCCGTACAATGCTTCATAAGGCGGCATTCCAATACTTGCGTAATAACTATTGTTATAGGCAAACTCGACTAGAGGTAAATGATCTTCCCAGTTACCTTTAAAATCTATGACACACGCTCTTAGCATATCCTCCAATGTTTGAATTGTTCTTTCGCTCTGACTATCGGTTTGAGGATGGTACGCTGTACTCATTCTCAACTACGTCCCCATACAAGCTTGCAGACTCCTCCAAAATTTTGATGTGAAACGTGAATCTCTGTCCGACACAATTGATACTGGAACTCCGTGCCTTGAGATAATCTCCTTAACGTATAATTTCGCCAACTGATTTAGGGTGAATCTGATTTTGATCGGCAAGAAATGCGCTGATTTCGTCAGTTGGTCCATGATAACCCATATTGCGCCATAACCCTTCTGAGTAGTTGGAAGCCTTATCACGAAGTCCATCGTGATATGTTTCCACTTCCATTCTGGTATCTCCAAGGGTTGTAACAAACCACTTGGCCTCTGATGCTCTACTTTGACTTTCTGACAAGTTAAGCACTTCGCAACACACTCAACAACTTCTCTCTTCATATTTGGCCACCAAAAATGTTGTCGAAGATCCTGGTACATTTTTGTACTTCCCCGGTGAACCGAAAATCTTAAACTATGAGCTTCGTTCAAAATCTCTTCTCTGATCTCTTGCACAGTCGAAACCCAGATTCTTCCTTCAAATCTCAGCAACCCTTCGGTATCAATTTTCAATTTTAGCTCCTCACCCTCAAGCACCCTTTTCCGTATTTAATCACACTCCTCATCCTGGAATTATGCTTCCTTTACCTCGTCCACTAGAGTTGGTTAGGTTTCCATCCGAAATAATTTTTCATTCGGCTCTGCCCGATATTTCACCTCTAACTCCAACTTAGCCATTTCTGCTATGAGTTTCTCCTGAGCAGTTAACAAAAACAACTTCTCCCGACCCTTCCTGCTCAAAGCGTCGGCAACCACATTAGCTTTTCTTGGATGGTATAGAATCCCACAATCGTAATCTTTGACCAATTCTATCCATCGTCTCTAATTCATATTTAAATCCTTTTATGTGAAAATATACTTCAGACTTTTATGGTCTGTATATATCTCACATTTCTCCCCATAGAGATAGTGCCTCCAAATTTTTAAAGCAAACACCACGACTGCTAACTCTAAATCATGGGTCGGATACCTTTTTTCATAGTTTTTTAATTGGCGCAATGCATATGCGATAACCTTACCATTCTGCATAAGCACGCAGCCTAGCCCCTTGTGCGATGCGTCACTATATACTATAAAATTCCCTGTATTATCCGGTAAAGACAACACAGGTGATGAACTCAAACGTCTCTTTAACTCCTGAAAGCTTTCTTCGCACTTTTCCGTCCAAACGAAATTCACTGCTTTCCTTGTCAAATTCGTCAATGGAGTGGCTATCCTTGAGAAATCTTGAATAAAACGCCTATAATAACTCGCCAATCCCAAGAAACTCCTTACTTCTGACGGTGTTTTCGGCTGATCCCAGTTCATCACAGCTTCCACTTTCGTCGAATGCACCGAAATCTCGTCTTTATCAATAACATGCCCAAGGAATTGAACACGCTCCAACCAAAATTCGCATTTGGAGAATTTCGCATACAGTTTCTCTCTCCTTAACGCTTCCAATGTCACCTTTAAGTGTTCCACATGCTTTTCCTTAGTTTTGGAATATAACAGAATATCGTGTATGAATACCACAACGAATTTATGTAAAAATGGTTTAAACACTCTATTCATTAAATCCATAAACACTGCAGGTGCGTTTGTTAAACCAAATGACATAACCAAAAACTCATAGTGGTCATATCTCGTTCGGAATGCTGTCTTTGGTATGTCCTCCTTTCTCACCTTCAACTGATGATACCCACTTCGCAGATCTATCTTTAAAAAATATCTCGCTCCCTTTAGCTGATCAAATAAGTCATCGATCCTTGGCAACAGATACTTATTTTTAATTATGACCTTGTTCAACTCTCTATAATCAATGCAAAGATGCATTGATCCGTCTTTCTTCTTGACAAATAACACCGACGCTCCCCACGGCGAAACGCTCGGTTAAATATACTTCTTATCTAGCAGCTCCTGCAATTGCACCATTAACTCCTTCATTTCTACCGGAGCCATTCGATACGGGGCTTTTGATATCGGGGTTGTTCCCGGTGCTAGATCAATTATAAATTCAATTTTCCTATCTGGCGATAGACCTGGCAAATCATCAGGAAACACGTCCGCAAAATCCCTAACTACCGGTATCTCCTCCAGCTTTGCAATCACCTTTCGTGTATCGACTATGTAGGCTAGATATCCTACACATCCTTGTCTCAACATCTTCCTAGCCTACATCATCGTCAGACAACTCGTTTGTCTAGGCGACTTGTTTCCATAAACACTAACTTTAACGGAGTCATAAGGTTCACACACTTCTTTTGGCAATCAATAACTGTCCCATGATTGAACAACCAATCCATTCCCAAAATAACGTCAAACTCCCCAAGCCGAATTGGGATTAAGTTTACCGTCATCTCATGACCCTTAATATCTACCCGACAGTTCTTGTGTACAAACTTAACAGGAATCACTTCCCTATTCGTAATTTCTATGTTCATAGGGTAATATAACTCTTCATGAGGTAACTCTAATTTCCTAGCAAAATCTTCAGATATAAATGAACAAGTAGCACCCGAATCAAATAATACGTAAGCATTTACACTATTGACCAGAATGATACCTAACACCATATCCTTTGACTGCACAGCATCCTGCATCGTCATGTTGAATGTTCGGGCAGTAGGTCGATTGGACGGCGTCGGTCCAGTGATAGTCAAATTGCCACCACTGCTGTTTCCCTTTCCTCCGCTTGCTCCTCTTGTAGCTTTCTTAGGGCAATCTCGAGCAAGGTGATCCTTTGATCCGCAAGTGAAACATGCGCCCTTCCTCGGACTAGGACAATTTGGTACAATGTGGCCCTCTTGCCCACAATTAAAGCATACTTTTTTGCCCTTCAAGCAAACACCCACGTGATTCTTTCCACAAATACTGCATGCCTCCACCTTCTTCTTCTGATTTCCTTGTTGACTGCCACCAGAGGTACTGTCATTCCCCTTCCTCTTTTGATTGTTGCCACCATGGCTACCACTTGCTTTATTCTCATTCTTACTCTTCTTCTTCTTCTACTCTTGGTTGTATTTAGACAGAGCATCATTCTCCCCTTCAGTTATAATCGCCTTCTCTAACACTTCCGCAAACGAATTCAGTTGAAACATCGAAACTCGACTATACGGTCAGGGCTTCGGTTCCTGCTCAAACCTTCTAGCCTTCCTTTCATCGGTATTAACTTGATATGGCGCAAACCTTGCCAATTCGTTAAATCTTGCAGCATATTCAGGCACCGTCATTGTACCTTGCTTTAACTTCAGAAATTGCACTTCCATCTGATTCTGTGCATTCGTCATAAAATAAGTTTCGAAAAACATCTCCTTGAATCATTCCCACTGAATTACACCTTGACCTCCTCGAGTTTTGTTAGCTTGCCACTAGTAACTAGCTTCTGATTTGAGCATAAATGTCGCGAATGTAGTCTTCTGGTCCTCGTTGACCCTAGCGACATCAAATACTTTCTCCATCTTCATAACCTATGTTTGAGCTTCGATCGGATTCATAGACCCTTGAAATTCTGGGGGTCCTACTACTTTGAAGTCTTTGAAAGTTGTGGCTTGAACTCGAGGTTGATTCGCAAATGCTCCTGTTAACAAATCCACCAACTGCTGCATTGGATTAGCGTTAGTTTCATCGTTATTATTTGTGGGTCCTTCAGGGGTCTGTTGACGTGTTGGTGTTCTTCTTGGCGGCATCTTACTGTTAAGAATTCGCGCTATTAGATTATTGCTCAATTACTTAAACATTTAAGTCCTAACTTAAACATTTTATAAACAACATTTAGCACATAGCACATCTGATAAACTTTCGTATCTTATTCATTTACAGCCTCAAAACATAACATAGATAGTATTATAGTTATTTACATCCTTTACCCTGAATTCATAATATTGTAGGATTACATCATCATATTCCCCTATTTATCCCATTTAAGATTTACATCATATTAACTCTCTTAAAAAATAACTTATTATTACTGTTATTCGTGACCTATAAAGACATTCCACGTCGCACGGCTTCTTCACACTCTTGCTCCATGATACGAATCATCGTCCTGCGATCCATCACGTATCAGGTAAAACCTCGAATTGAGTTGGGTAATGATAAACCCGATCCTGAGCTCTATCCATCGCTGTGTGAAAAACATGATCCATCTCCTCCATTTTAATCTTCTTTAATTGGACTTCATCCTCAACACGATCAACATTATCAGCAACTTTCATCCACGCGTCCTCGGCTCTAGCACGCTTTGCAGACTCTTCTCTAAGCTCACTCTTCAGTTTCTCCACCTCAGCTGATAACTCCTCCTTTTGGCTCTCTGCATGAACCAGCTTCCACTCCACGTCCCCAAGATGTATCTCAAGCTCCTCAATCCCGCCATTCTTCTGCTCCAAAACAGCCTGACGCTCAGCCACCTGCTCCTCCAACTCTTCCACACTATCTTGCAACTCTATGTTGCGATCATACACCTGCTCATACATTTGAACACCTAAGGAAAATAGTGGTATCTCCTCAAGGTATTCCTCCTCCTCAACCTCTTCAGGATCCTCCTCAGGATCTGACTCAGGTTCATACTCAGGTTCTACAACAGTGGTCAGTGGGGTTGGTTCTCTCTGCACTAGCTGCTCCCGGACTACATGATCATCTCGGGGCTCCTCCTCAATAACTTGGCTGGACCCTCCTATATCAGTCATCCTGCCATCAAAAGTTTAAATTTCATTACTACTCGATACTACTCGCGAGCACATAAGTTGTAGCTCATAAGTTATAGCACATAAAGTTTTTTTTTATATTATCTTTGATGAATTTTAACACCACTATGTTTACGATTCTTTACAAGGCTAACTCCTGAGGTTCCCCACCTAAGGTTCTTAACCTACGGCTCTGATACCAACCTGTAACACCCCCAAAATTGGATACATAAATCCTACTGATTTGGTGTTCACTATTCCATACATTCATGTCTAACTACCCATGATAAAGGATAATAAAAATAAACTGAATAAATAATCTTCCCACAAAAGGGGTTACAACTCTAATCTCTTAAGTAAATAAATCCCAGGTCATCTAACCTTTATTACATCATTGCGGAATTAAAACATAATATTAAATAAGTCTTATTATAAAAACTCCATAACAAATAACAGCACGCAAGCTACTTCTGCATCTTGCCCTTCCCTTTACTAGTGGATGGCTCATCTGACTTTTTAGTTTTGGCTGCAATGTTTTATGCAAGGGTGAGCA
Organism: Aralia elata; assembly: GCA_034770075.1. Taxonomy (NCBI): domain Eukaryota; kingdom Viridiplantae; phylum Streptophyta; class Magnoliopsida; order Apiales; family Araliaceae; genus Aralia; species Aralia elata. The sequence continues at coordinate 75,794,414 of CM068377.1, forward strand.
AACAATTGCCCATAAGTATATAACAATAACAGTTAAATAATCAATGGAGTAGACTTTCAACTGAGGTATAATATTTTTTCTCAAATCAATTAACAACAATCAAAGAACTGAGAACTCAATAGAAAACTCGGCTTAAGAATCGATTATAGATTTCAAGATCAAAAGTATACCTGAGGGTCATAAGACCTTGAACTATATCCTAGGTTAACAAGTATCTCTACTGTAATCTTTAACAGTCTTATAGACTATGGACTATCCATCTCGTACTCTAGGGGATCAGCCATTTGTACAATGTATTATGCACAAATATTTTAACGTTGTTGCGTAATTAATCCCCTATATTAGGGTTGTTCATCTCAGTTTAATGTCAGAATTCGTACCAAAAGAAACTTGGTTTGGAATAACTTCAAGATATTCTAAGTCTTTAAAACGCTCATCAATTATGGACTAGCTGAATCAATAAGGGTTTGCTAGTCGCTAAAGCATTTGATTCAACAATAAAGTCGTACAATGAGATTTATGTTTGAAGTTTGAATAACGATTCATGATCGAATAACTAATGACTGGAATAAAACATAAACATTTGACATTATAACAACCTTGTTTGAACAATAATAGGCTAAGGTTAATAGGCTTGCTCGATGAAAGAAAGTAAGAACTTGCTCAAGTAAAAGTTAAGTTTTAGGGAACTTGCTTTTAATGGAATAAAAAGATTAAGGGTAGAAAACTTTCCTCGTGCGTAGATTACAGATTAAAATTCGCATTCTTTAATCAACCTATACATTCCGTTTGAAAAGTGGTAACAATAATTAGTTATAGTATTATAAGCACTTTAGGATTCGTTCTTATCCAATTTCATTTTAAATATCTCAATTGTCATTTGATATTCAATAAGTATTTGCTTATCATCCATTGTAGTATCTCATTAATCATTTATTACTTTAGTCTAAGCTTTAAACATGCACATGGCCATATAGCAAGATCACAAAGAAACGGAAAATTTTCATTTCCTGTTCCACCGCCGGGGCGGTGGATTTCTTCACAAACCAGCGCTGGGGCGACAAAACCATTTCATTAATACCGCTGGGGTGGGGACACCGCCGGGGCGCTAACTTTAGTATATTTCCACCGCCGGGGCGGTGGACCCGACTGACGGTTCCTACAGTTCGTGAACCAGTGAAATTCCAGACCAAATTTCTCAAATTCTACCATCCGACTCACAAATTAAACACACCCAGATATCAAACATGTTGTAAAACAAATACTCAACATGTTTTTAACAATTCTAATCCTTATAATACACATAATCAACCAATTAAAAACCAAAAATTCACTGTTTATACAAAATGTTCATGTTTTAGTCAATCTAATGAAATCGAACACTGTGAATTCATCTCCAAACCATTTTAATCCATTCCACTTACATTCTTTTCGTTATTGAACATAATAACAATAACAACAACCAATTTACAGATTATTACATGGATTGAACACTAATTTTAAACCCAAAGTAAGCCATATTCATATGTATAAACCCAATAACACAAAACCCATTTAAAACTTATTTTCGTGGATTCTAGTTACAGAAAATTATTTACAATTGCTATATAACGGTTTATATACTCATACTAACATGCATAATCATCACATAGACAATTTCTAGCAAATTTTGGTTCACCAATATTTCACAGAGAACTAGTTTGAAGAAAATAAATATAAAAAAAAACTAAAGTTTCAGGTTAGATTATTACCTGATAATTCTTCTTAAACTATGAAAAGATAATTATACTAGCTTTAGTAATCCTCTTCCTTCTTCTCAATTCACAGAACTCTCTTACTCTCACCTTCAATTTCTCTGTTAAGCTTTTCTCAACCTTTTTTTTTAAAATAACCTGTTGAACCTTCATGAACACTAACTTTAACGTAACTTGATTTTAATTAGTCAGTTGCAAAAACAAAGGGTTAGACCATGTTTGGCAAACCCAATTAAAAAAAATAGAACTTCAAAAGCCACAAGGCCTTGTTTGGTTGAACCAAAGCAAAATAAACTATTTTTACCAACTAAGGGTCACAAGGACTTGTTTGGTTTAGTTAAAATAAAACCCCTTTTTCCATTTTTTTTTAATAGCTCATTATACTATATAGTTTAATTGTCACACTTTCAACTTAACTAAACCTATTATTAAATAAATTCAATTACACCTTACTAATTTAATTATAGTTTTATTTGGCCAATAACAATATTACCAAATAAATTATTTTATTCCAATAAATCCTTTATTCAAATAAATTATTTTATCATCTAATTTAATTATTAAATTAAATTAGAATAAACACATCAAATCACATTCAAATAACAATTCACATAATTACACTTAAAATGAATTACTCCACAATAACTTTATCAATTATTTATTTTACTCAATAAATACATTAACAAAAATATTTATTTAACTCAATAAATATTTTATTTATTCACAAAATTATATTCGTTACATGTTTTCTTTGTAGATCTCTATTATGTAGCAGTATCACCACACATAAAGAGATAACATGTTTGAGATCGACCTTTATGTGGATCAGATAAATATCCTGCATCAGCATATCCATCTAATTTATGATTATCATTATTTAAATAAAATAAGCTCATATCCATAGTTCCTCGCAGGTAATGAAAAATATAGTTAACTATTCCAATGCCTTCGGGTAGGAGAAGAACTATATCTTGCTAGCAAATTCACAGAGAATGCTATATCAGGTCGTGTATTATTAGCAAGATACATTAACACACCAATTGCACTAAGGTATGGTACTTCAGGACTACGTAATTCTTCGTTATCCTCGCGAGGTCTAAAAGGGTCATTTTTCAAATCAAGTGATCGACCTCCCATTGGAGTGTTCAAAGGATGAGCTTTATCCATGTAAAATTGATTCAGGACTTTTTTTGTGAATGTTGATTGATGAACAAGAATTTCATTTAAAAGATGTTCAATTTGCAAATTGTCTTACCAAGATCTTTTATCTCAAATTCATTCTTTAAATGATTTACTGTTTTTCTTAACTCTTCTAGAGTCCCTACAAGATTTAAATCATCAACATATATTGCAACAATAGCAAATCCAGATTTTAATTTTTTTTTATAAAAACACATGCACAAATTGGATTATTCTCAAATCCTTCTTTCAAAAGATATTCACTGAGGTGATTATACCACATGCATCCGGATTGTTTTAACCCATATAAGGATCTTTATAACTTGATAGAATACATACTTCGAGATGTAGAATTATATGCTTCAGGCATTTTATATCCTTCAGGAATTTTCATATAGATATCATTATCTAATAATCCATACAGATATGCAGTAACAACATCCATTAATCACATATCCAAATTTTATTTTGCTACCAAGCTAATTAAAAATCTGAATGTAATTGCGCCCATTACATGAGCATATGTTTCCTCATAATCAAGACTAGGTCTCTATAAGAAACCTTGTGCTACAAGTTACGCTTTATACCTTATAATTTTATTTTTCTCATTTAGTTTGCGTACAAATACCCATTTGTATCCAATAGGCATTACACCTTTAGGTGCTCGGACTACAGGTCCAAAAAAATTCACATTTACTTAGTGAATTTAATTCTGCTTGAATTGTTTCTTTCCACATTGGTCAATCATTTCTACGTTGACATTCATCAACAGTTTGTGGTTCATATTCATTATCATTACTTATGGTGATATCACAAGCAACTTCATATGAAAATATGTTGTCGACAACAATTCTATTTATATCTAATGCTTCTCCTGTGTATACATAATGTATCGAAATCTCGTTATTTTTAAGTACCTGATCTTCTTTAGGGGATAACTCTTCAAGAGTTTTATTTTCAGGAGATTTTTGTTCATAAGTTTTGGATAGATCAATTATTTTTGTGGTCTATTTCATGGGTATAGCCTCTTTATAGGCTGCAACTTATTTTTCTTGTACTTTTCTCTTCCGAAAATTTTTATCTTTAACACTGATCGATCTTCCACGCTTCAGGTGTGACTTTGATTCATTTGTTACTGTATTAACTAATTGTCCTACAGGGACTTCAATCCGTGCTGGAGTATTAGCAGCTGGAATGTGAAATTTCAATATTCTCTTATTGTCGATGAATACATCCGGTAATTGATTTGTAATTCCTTGCAAATGAATAATCTTTTGAACTTCCAGTTCACGTTGATTTGTACGAGGATCAATATGAGATAACGTCGCAACATTCCAAGTAATCTATCATCGTGCTTCTAACAACGACTTTTCTCCCCCTAATGGTGGGAAGATTGTTTCATTAAAATGACAATCCTCAAAACGTGCCTTATAAACATCATCAGTTAGAGATTCAAGATATCTAATGATAGATAGAGAATCAAAACCTGTATAAATTTCAAGTCTAAGTTAAGAACACATCTTAGTGTGTTGTGGGGGTGCAATAAGTATATATACAGCATAACCAAATGCAATGGTGAGAATTTATGATAAGCAATTGGCCTAATACTAACTAATGATGTAACATGTAAAATATAAGCATGACCCCAAGCAGAAACTGGTAATTTTGATTTCATAAGCAAAAGTCGAGCAATAATTTGAAGTCTATTAATAAGTGATTCAGCTAAACTATTCTGAGTATGTGTATGGGCAACAGGATGTTCAAAATCAATTCCAATTGACATGCAATAGTCATCAAAAGCTTGAGATGTGAATTCACCAGCATTATCTAAATGAATTTTCCTAATTGGATAATCAGGAAATTGTGCTTACAACCTAATTATTTGAGTAAGAAGCCTAGCAAATGCAATATTTATAGTAGAAATTAAACATACATGTGACCATCTGGTTGATGCATCAAGTAAAAACATAAAATATTTGAATGGACCACAAGGTGAGTGTATTGGTCCACATATATCATCTTGAATTCTTTATAAGGAAGACGGACGCTCAACAATAATCTTTGAATATGATGGTTTAGTAATTAATTTACTTTGAGAACATGTACTACATAGATAATCACTAGGTAAAAGAATCTTTTAGTTCTTTAAGGGATGTTCGTGGGAGTTTTCAATAATTCGACGTATCATTATTGATCCTGGATGATCAAGACGATCATGCCAAATCATAAAAATCTTTGGGTCTAAACACTTCTGGTGTATTGCAACATTTGTTTCAATTGTTCTCATTGTAGTATAATATAACCCAGAAGAGAAAATAGGCAGTTTTTCTAATATGAGCTTCTGCCCCGATACTATTAAAGTAATATAAAGAAATTCTTCACTGCCTTCGTTATTAGTTTCAATATGATAACCATTATAATGTATATCCTTAAAGCTGAGCAAATTTATGCTTGCCTCGGAAGAATACAAAGCATCATCAATACAAAGTTTTGTGTCATTTGGCAACATTATAATCGCTCTTCCAGAGCCTTTAATTAAGTTTAATGAACTTGATATGGTATTGACATTGGTTTTGCATATTTTTTATCTTTAAGGATCGCTCTATATGGTAATCGCTCTACCAGAGCCTTCAGTTACCAGTAGGACCCATGCATCTTTATATATATATATAACATAAATTAAACTTTATTACTTGAAACATAAATAAAACATATCAAAATAAAAATACTTATTATAAGGCCATAATATAATGGAAAAAAAATAATTAATTAGTATGGACATTTCCATCTCAAGGAAATAAGAGACATCAAAATGAGTCATATCCACTCAATTTGGAAAGTCAAGATAATTCATAGGATCTCCAAGATCATTATGATCAATAAAGTTTGTTTCAATTCCCTTTCCCTTTTCTTTTATGGATGCTTGGTACAAATCTACCAAATGTTTAGGAATACGATAAGTACGTAACCAATGACCATGCCCACAACCACGAATATAATTTTCTCTATGTTTATCAAATGAGGTTCCATTCGCTTCAAGAATGGAGTAGAACCGGTCGGACAAGATTGGTAGTTTTTCATCAAAAGCTCATTATTTTGTTCAGCCACTAGAAGACGTGATATCTGTTCAGAATATTTTGTGAACTTACGCTCTCGATATTGTTGCGCAAAAATATATTCGAAGCATGAAATGTAGTAAATATTTTTTCTAACATGTCTTCATCAGTGATTTTTTTTCTTTCATGCTTGCGGGTTGGATTTTGTTGATTTTCGTTGTTGTTGGTTGTGTTGAATCTACCATGGAGGTTCTTAAAGAATCTATATAAACCATTAACACCCTCAAAGTGGAACAAAAACAAGGAAAGATCCAAACCTTGGCTTAAATGGTTGATAACTTTGGACATTTTTGCATGATCATGTAGGGATGCATGATTGACAACCTTAATTGTATCTCTAAGGTTCTTTGCCTCTAGATGAATCTCAGCATCAAGAGTCCATGACAAGTAATTCTTGTTCGAAATATCAAGGGCAACAAATTCAAGTTTTGCAAAGTTTGACATCTATATAAATATATAATTACGTAACAAATTAAATAACTAAATATAAAGCATTTCTCAATCAGTTTCACTACTTGGATAGTTGGCTCCTCTTTTGAGTTGAACAAGTAGTTAATTTTTAATGTAACAATCAATAAAATTGAAATATGATTCAGCAAAAAGGCGAAATTCAATTGCACAAATATAATTAATTAATATATAAGTCCATGCATGTGACCATCTCTAAATCCTTTATGTTGTAAATATAAATATAAGTCCATGCATGTGATCATTTGGCAACATTATAATCGCTCTTCCAGAGCCTTTAATTAAGTTTAATGAACTTGATATGGTATTGACATTGGCTTTGCATATTTTTTATCTTTAAGGATCGCTCTATATGGTAATCGCTCTTCCAGAGCCTTCAGTTACCAGTAGGACCCATGCATCTTTATATATATATAACATAAATTAAACTTTATTACTTGAAACATAAATAAAACATATCAAAATAAAAATACTTATTATAAGGCCATAATATAATGGAAAAAAAATAATTAATTAGTATGGACATTTCCATCTCAAGGAAATAAGAGACATCAAAATGAGTCATATCCACTCAATTTGGAAAGTCAAGATAATTCATAGGATCTCCAAGATCATTATGATCAATAAAGTTTGTTTCAATTCCCTTTCCCTTTTCTTTTATGGATGCTTGGTACAAATCTACCAAATGTTTAGGAATACGATAAGTACGTAACCAATGACCATGCCCACAACCACGAATATAATTTTCTCTATGTTTATCAAATGAGGTTCCATTCGCTTCAAGAATGGAGTAGAACCGGTCGGACAAGATTGGTAGTTTTTCATCAAAAGCTCATTATTTTGTTCAGCCACTAGAAGACGTGATATCTGTTCAGAATATTTTGTGAACTTACGCTCTCGATATTGTTGCGCAAAAATATATTCGAAGCATGAAATGTAGTAAATATTTTTTCTAACATGTCTTCATCAGTGATTTTTTTTCTTTTCTTCATGGAGATGATGGCTAATAAAAATCATTGATTTTTGCATGATCATGTAGGGATGCATGATTGACAACCTTAATTGTATCTCTAAGGTTCTTTGCCTCTAGATGAATCTCAGCATCAAGAGTCCATGACAAGTAATTCTTGTTCGAAATATCAAGGGCAACAAATTCAAGTTTTGCAAAGTTTGACATCTATATAAATATATAATTACGTAACAAATTAAATAACTAAATATAAAGCATTTCTCAATCAGTTTCACTACTTGGATAGTTGGCTCCTCTTTTGAGTTGAACAAGTAGTTAATTTTTAATGTAACAATCAATAAAATTGAAATATGATTCAGCAAAAAGGCGAAATTCAATTGCACAAATATAATTAATTAATATATAAGTCCATGCATGTGACCATCTCTAAATCCTTTATGTTGTAAATATAAATAGATCCTTCGTATATTTATGCATTTTTTCATATTGAGTGAGGAAAATCCAATTGATACTCAGATATTTAAACCTAAAATCAAATCTCAGCATATATCGGGATAAACCTTGTCTCTAGAAAATAACGAGCACATGAGATGGTATAAAACATTTGCATGCTTTAACAATCCAACCAAGGGAGCATTTCTCAAATTATAACGTGCAATTAACCAAGGCATTCATCTAAACTCTCAAGTAATAATTAATATCGAGTACTCCTTTCAATAACAACTAAAGAGATGAAAAACATGCTTTCACAAAATCCTACCAACGAAAGTGTTATCCTGCTAAAGATAATATAAAAGAATTGGTCTATCATCATACTTAAAAGAAAAAAAAAATTAAGAGATAGTTACAATGAGTTAAGAGAACTATACAAATAATCTTTGATGTTTGAATAACAATGGGAGGACAACTTCTTTTCCAAAATTGGGTAGAAACTTGTGCCGATAATATATTGTGAAATGATACTAAATAATAAGAACAATAGAAAAATAGAGAGCACTTTTATTTCATGTAATCTTATAATTGTGGTTTTCTTTGTATGTACATCATTCTCTTGACAATGCTCCTATTTATAGGCACATGTACATAAAAACTTTTAAGCGCAAAGGTCATAGGAAGGTGTACAATCAAAAGAACTTGGAGAGATTCAAGTGAACTTGAGACTGATGAATGAACATAATAATGAAGAGGTGTAAGAATGCATCTAGACATCCACATACAATGTATGTTTTATAACAGAACATAACTTTTTCAATAACATATTTTTAGCCTAAATTTTGTTATTTGAAACTTATTGAATAAGACTAAGTTTATGTACGTGATTAATAAACTTCAATGCGCAAGGAAAAAAAAGTTAAATGAGACTCACATTTTTAGACGGAGGCTTTACCAATAAAAGTAAGGAAGAATCAACAGTCCTATCAGAACTATAGGGATGGTAATAACATTTTTCTAAACACACCATCAAGAGGACAATTCTACAACAGCTTTCTCTTCTTACCCCAGCCAGTAGCAATCATGTATAAAGCCAAACAACCTCCTACCGTACCAAATGTGGTTTCCCAGAACTGTCTGGGTTGGCCATCGAAGAGAGCAATGCGAATGTTCATGCCAAACAGCCCCACAACCACAATTCCTGCATTTAATATCATGTTTGCTGTACTGAGCATAACCCCCATTTGAAGGAGCTGATTCTGCTTGTCATCCAGCATAATGTTGATAAAGTCCTCCGTATCGTCCACGTATTCATTCATCTGTAACACAATGAGAAGTAGAATATTTTCAGGTAAATTGTTGAGAAAGTTGCAAGGAAAGGGAGAAAAAGATCACCACTTAAACTTAGGGAATTTGTTATTTTCTCAAGGAAAATTTGGTATTTTCACAAGGCGTTACTCACATGAATGTGGATCCCATTTACTATTTATGTGAGAAGAGTCTTGTGGAACTATCAAATTACCTTGTGGAAACATCAATTCCCTACACTTTTGAGAAGTCATATCTACATTAGACGGACAATCAAGGTCAGTAAAAATTTGCATAACAATGTTTGAGCAAAGAGTACTATGAAATGTTAATGAAACATGACACTGGGAAACTACATTTCCAGTATGGCATAACTTACTACAAACCGATCTTAATTCAAACGTGTACCTCTCAATTTAAAATATTCTAGTATCCCTTGTGGGCACTAAATATTGCTAGACTTAGGCTGCGTTTGTTTGCAAAATTGATGGATGAGATAGGATTATTTGAATTAATTTAACACCATTAGGGACTATTTTGTCCCATGATTAGTCTGTTATTTAATCTCATGAACTATTTGCTATCATTTCTAAGGTAATTTGATACCTCAAAAGGGCATTATTATAATACCACCTTCCCACTTGGGATTATAATCCATCATCAAATGGCCTTAGAAATGGCAAAACATAATCCATAAGATTAAATAAAGAACTAATCATGAGATAAAATAGTCCGTAGTGATAATAAATTAGTACAAATAGTTCTATCTCACCCATCATTTTTACAAACAAACATAGCCTTAGTGTATCCTTTTAGCTTTCTTCTTGTAAATAGGTAAGCTTTCTGAGTTGTTTATTAGAGGCTTGTACGAATCCTCAAACTTAGTAAGCTGTAAGAACCTGATATGCTTATTTATTTAGGAGAAGAAGTACAGAGTGGAAAAGTACATGCATTATATGAACATTACTGAGAATATGGTTCTTGATATCGCAAAGTAGAAGAAAAGGATTCATCTAATGGACCCCAATTAGTTTCTGATTAAGATTTAGATGAGTTGAGTTGTTGAAGTACAAGGTGGTGTGTGAATCTGATACAAGAAACTAGTCTTCACAATGTTTCAGTCTGTTTTTGTATTTCACTAAGCCTGAAAAATTAGGATATACTTGGTGATAATTTTTCTACCTGTGGAACACATTCAACTAACGGATCCCAGATTTTAGTTGCTTAGAAAGATTGCATCTAAGCAAATGAATAACATAATAGAAAGGTCGAGGTTTCATCTCTTGTTATGTGAATATACAACTCTATACTGAGCGAGACTGCATTATCAAAAGATGGCTGGATGTTACCCAGTGGTTTGTAGGCTTGATGTGGGGGGAGCTTTCTTCATTGACTCGATCTTTTTACTGCAAATTAATTCTCGTTCTGCTTTACAAAACAAAAAGATTTACTAGAACCTAGGCGAATTGCTTTAAAGTGGCGCTTTCCATTTTTGAATATGAAAAGACACCAGCCACCTTTTATAACTACCACATGAAGGGAGGGTTATGGACCGACTACAATAAGCAATGTCCTCGGTTGTAGGGTTGACCCTTTAACAGAAAAAAAACACTGGATCAGACGGGTGCAGCTAAGCCACCAGAACGTGCTTGTTTTCTTTATATTATTTATACTATTATTTGCAAACTACAATGCTCTCGCATTTCCGGGGACTGGTCAGATTAACCAGCAACCAGGTTTGGTATAAGAGAATGGGTCCAACAGTATTTATAGTGCTTTAAAAGTTCTAAAAGAGCAATTAACAGAAAGAAAACATACATTTGCTAGCTTTTGTGAGATGCCATCTATCTGTGCAAAATAGGCTTCTAAAAGGCTCTCCAGTTCCTCAATATTTGGTTTAAAACCAGTAGACACCTCAGATTTGTGTTCTGACTCAGATTCTTCATCCCTGGAAGTGGTGAATGAATATTAGTCATTACTTAAGAATAATATTTGTCATTTGGTTTCAATTGTTGGATGTTAATTATCAACAATTCCATGTTTTAAGATTAACTCCATGGACCATGATAACTCCAAGTTATAAGCATTACTCAGTGCTACACAAAAACACACACATCAAGGAGACAAATTAAGAGAAGTAGAGTAATGTACCAGTCGTTTCCATATAACTTCTGTCTCATATACGTGGGGCGTGTTGTGTGTGTGTGTGTCTCTGTGTATATCTCTAAGATGGAGTAAAAAGGTATATTCTTTCTCACACTTTTTATTCAATAAAATCACAAACTGGATTCTTAATGGTTCTTATAAGAACAAAGCCGCCAATGCTGTTTTCATACAGGAAAAAATTCTGAAACTTGTCTCAAATAAGACACAACATAACACCTATGAGAAGTAATGATATTCTTCTACCTAGTGAAACCTCAACTAAAAGCGTAAGACAATTCCCTTTCTTGTCAAATGAAAATCTCATTTCCCAGTAACAATGACACATTGAGAAAAGTTCTCTCAAAAGTCTGTGAAACCAAAACCAAGCTCATCCAATTTTTGACCAGTTGTAGCTATTAGCTGTCTTAACTCTTAACTACATGGTTCTCTGACCAAGACTAATTTTCTTAGAATAAATAGATACAGGATAACTGAATTTTGGTAAATCTCTTTTATTTCTTACTTAAGTAGATGAGGCGTACAATTGAAGTAAAGGAGTTATTTTCCTGACCAATCCTATGGTTTTTCGTTCTATTTTACTCCCTTCTCAGTGAAGGGTTCTGAGCGAAAATCCTAGTGATATGTCAATTGGTTAGTTTTGTATAACGGTTCTCCATTGCTTTACTGGAAAGATGATGTTATGCAAGTTAGAACAGTAACTGAACAAATGCTTTTTTCTAGATAAAATAGAATTCCTTAATAAAAAAGAAGAGAGCAAATTAAGGGAGGAAATGAATTTACCAGCTAAGTACAGAAAAATGAAGGTAAGGAACATGAAGGCAAAGAGCAAGAACAAAAGTCAATTAAGTGTAGATCTCCAATCTCACTAAATATAGGAGCGTCATTCATATTTAGTTAAGAGGTGGAGAGGAAGATCTGATCCTGAAATATCCTGTGAATTTTTCTCTTAACAAATGCCCCATAGTACTGCATAGATAACAGAAAGCCAAAGAATCTGCCTCTCATTTAGCCTATACAAACCCCGAGACGTTTGGAAGATTCAAAAGATGGGTGACAAACACAAGCCAAGTATTGGACACTGCAAAAACAGTGACAGCTTTTGAAAATTATAGGTATAGAATAATAACTTGTACAAAATTTGACTTCTGTTGCTAGATTATCAAATTCCTTTAGGTGTTCATGACATAATTTATATATTGAAGTTAAATTCAAGAAAACGTGCTGACAGTCTTCAGGCCTTCTTGATGTCAAGAAGCATATGACTCGAACAAAATTCAAGACTGATCAACATATTAACTAGCTGTTTTCTTTTTGTCTGGTTTTCTTCTGTGTGCATGTGCATAAGAATGTAATAAGGTATAGATACATTTGGAGAAATTTGTTGTGATATCAAGGCAACTTTTTGTTTGAGAGATTCGCACATAGCCGAATCATTTTAGCTCATACTTTGGGGCATAGGAAAATAGCCTGTTTTAAGTTTCAACTTCATTGATTTATTTTTAGTATACTGGCAGTTTTACCGCCAACAGGCCACATGAATAAGTCTTTTTCTCCGAGAAGGGTAGGTAATACAGAGGCAGGAGAGTGAGAGAGATGATCATCTTACCCATTAATTAAGAAACTTTATATCGAAACAATGCAGATTACCCAACCTCAAAAAAAATGTGGATCTAGTTGCTAAATAATCAATTTTCTTAAATCACTCATAGTTTTTAGTAAGCCCACATGCATTAGATGCAGAATTATAATTGTGCTGAGAAATTCAAATTTACTGCATAAGTAGTCACCTTTCATCATCTACTTCAAGTTCTTCATCACGTAATTCCTCTCTTAATGAGGTCTGATCCACTGATTGACTATCAAGCTTTTCTGTCAAATACATTTCAACCATATCATTGTCATCATCTAACAGATGCTCCAGTTCATCCCTCACCTAACATATAGAAAAAATAACATTATATGCAATTAATGGACATTTTTATCTGGGAGAAAAATCGACAAACCAGTGGAAAAAGTTTTAGCATCAAGTTCATAACATCGATTACATTATACTAATAAAATTACTAATTAAGTTTAGAGGAGATTGTTTCACTGGATGCCTCAACAACGCTCTGTTCAATAGATAGTAGACTCATATTAAAACAAGGAAAAGATTAAAGCAAAAACAAAAACATACAATTGATGAATGTGCATAACAAGCTTATTTTGTTCCCTGTTTATCTATAATATCAGCTCCACATTTGTTACATTGTTTATGGCAATATAGCTGCTAACAATAGTGTATGCCCTTATTATAACCAGAACATCCATCTGATAAGTTTTCCCAAATAAAGTCTATGAAATAATTTTCTGATTTTATATGGGCAGCCCATAAAAGACATATAATATCTGTTTTGAACTAAATGGGAACCAAAGGTATAGTGATAACTGGCAGGTTAAAGTAGGAAACCAACACATCAGACTAAAAATCTTTCAATAAAACAAGATATATTGTAGGCAATCAAGCTAAAGGAGTTGGATGCTATTCTATCTTGGCTGATGCAAGAAGATAGCTTTCTGCCAAAAAATCATGAATCAAGAACCCAGGAATAATCTCCAACATTACATTTGAAGGAGGGATAAAACTCCATGATGAGCTCAAGCAATGTATACAGAACAATTTATAAAGGAAAATGGATTTGTTAACAATATCCAAAACTGCATAATTTTTATACGTCGGCTTCAGAGATTAGTAATATATTTTTATAAGTTTCATATGTTCATGCACTACCAGGGGAATTGATTGATGAATCATGAACTAATCACAGGGTAAGATTCTGTTTAAGGAGCAGTAGGCGGTAAAATCTTTAGTAATAATATAGTCAGCAATCACGGTCCATCAGCAATTAAACATTTAAAGCAAATATTAAGCTTCAGATGCGCATGCACTACCAGGAGAGTCGGATATCAATAAATCATGCACTAATGTGCAAGTTTTAGTGAAGGAGCAGTAAGTTGTAAGGTCTTCAATAAAGGTACAGGCAATGAGTACTATCATCTCTTTTATTTGATAAATATAAGTAAAATCATCTTTGCTTTTGCATTCTCACGAACTTCATAAACAAAATCTTTCACTTCAAGATGACCTACTGGCTTGATGAGTCATATAGGAGAAAAAAAATAATGAAGAAAAAACATTTGGAGGACGACATCTTCAGTCAAACTAAACTAGCTTTCACATTTTTGAAAATTTAAATATTTATCAGTTCAACAACAACAAGGTAAGTGTTTCATTAATTTGCATGGAAGATTACAACTTATTTACAACCATCAGAATCCACACCTCCTGTCATATCAATTAAAACATACATAGTAAATAACATTCATCGCAAAGAGTATAAATACCATCTAAAGTAAAAACTATCAACCGTCATTCCACACAAAAGATGAGCACTAAGTGAATATTCAAATATCCGATTATAACAATCCAAACTCCATAACTTTTGTTAGCAAATTATCATTTACCTTCTGTACACGACCAGTTATAGCAACTAGACGGCTCTTTATTTGTCTCACACGCTCAAGGTTAAGCGTGCTGATTTTAGATGTCAGTTCATCTAAGGCTGGATATGCTTCTTCCTCCAGTGTTTGAGTCTGATACAGATACAAAGAGATCATTTCACTGATTCTAAAACAGAAATGACACTAATCAGATACTTTAAAGAGGAAACAAAATGAAAAGGCCTAACTTGGTTACTGGAATTCAGACACCTTAGTAAAGAAAGAAGAAAAAGGGAAAAAGGGAAAAAGAAAAAAAGAAAGAAAATAAAGAAAAGAATAAGAAGAAAGAAAAACAACTGAAATATTGCAGAAAGCAGTCATGTGAATGATACATTTTTGGTAAGTGCTCAAATAGAGTTCTCACTGATGCTCATAAAAGAAAAAAGGGAAAATGCTATAGAGTCAACAAGGAACATACATAGGGCTATTTTTTATTTATTTTATTTTGTAATTATGTTGCATGAGATTGGATTATTTACACTAGTTTAATACCTTTAAGCACTTTTTTATCCTTTAATTAGTCCTGAGATGACAATCTCACAATTTTTTTTTGTTTTTAAACTCATTTATGAGGGAGAATATAAAGGGACATGGGATTAAATAGTACCCCACTTTGAGATATCAAATGGCCTTGGGAGTAAATATATAGACCATGACCTCAGGGTATATTCATATTAATAGCATAATGGTTTTAGCTAGAAAAGAAGATAGAAAAAGATTGACCAAGTAATGAACTACACACCTCTGATTCAAGACACCTGCCAGCAGACTCAAGACAAGCTTCAAGTGCTTTAAACTCGAAAGGTAACACCTTTGGACCACCAGCTACTGGTAAATGGACTGTGACATTGGAGTAGTCCCTTTCGATATCTGATGCAGCTGAAGCATTTAAGTGTTGAGACAAATTAAGATGGCCATTTGATGATATTGAGCGTAAAGTAGCATCAACAGTATCCTCCAAATCAACATCAACCCCCTGCATTGAAGTCGTAAATAATTTTCAGGAATTATTCTTTAACAGTCCATTTGTTTCAAAGCTATTTTAACTCGATTTTTCATGTAAGAGCTTATAGATGAATGGAATCTTGTTCTCATTTTCCGCTGTTCTTTCACATTCACCAAGGGAATATGCATTAATACACATTTGTATGAAAATACTTGCATGTATTAATACATAAGCATGTGTTTCATAAGGATCAAATCAATTTGTATATTTATGTATACACACAAACTCTACACACACAGCACATACATATTTGCATATTTATGCATACAAACGTGTAGATTCACGTGTCTATTAGAAAGAGACTTGCATTGAATATTTCCACAAATCAGTTTAAGATATTATAAGTCATTTTTCCGAAAATGGTTTATGCTGAATCTTTTTTATGTACAACCAAACACCAAAAAATGCCTGGTAAAAATGTTTCAGGCTACAATAAATGGAACATAAATTAAAGTAAATTGTTAAATTATATGCATTAGCTATTGCTCGAAAACATTATCTAAAAACTCTATTTAGGATTATTTTGAATTGATGATACAAATAAATTTATTTGGATGCCACATACTAGACCAAACTATATGGCAATTGATTTAAATTTATTTGAATTTTACATACTAGACCAAATTATAAGTGGTGAGTCACTAAACTAATTTGGGCCAAGGGTGGTGGCAATGGGCTGACCAAGTGATTGGGAAAGGGGTGGCTTTGAGCCTCACACGTCTCCCCCCTAGGGAAGCCTACTTTCCCCAGAGCGGAAGTAGGAAGTTTTCCCAGGGAGGCCTGCGTGGGTCAATCTCTTCCCAAGGCAACTGAATGGGGGGCAAGCTCCAAGCGTGGATGGTGCAAAGGAACATCTAAGGGTCACCCAGGGAAGAGGAGGAAAGGACTGATGATGTTGACCAGAGAAATGATGGGGAGTGTACTTTCCCCAATCAAGAAAGAGTAACCTCTAAACTTGTCTCTCTAAGCCTCATTACCGAGGGCTTACTGGGGGAAAAGAGATCCTAAGGACGATATCTAAGAGATATTAGTGAGTAGTAAGAGATATTTACCCTCTCCAACATTTAATGTTCTTAGCTAACCTATGTGAGAGGGGCCCAAGGAGTAGGGTTGGTTGGCCAATAGGTGACAGCAGGACTCCAGGGCGAGAGAATACCCAGGGAATCCTCATCACTATTCATCTTCTTCAACTTTGGAATCCCTTTTTGAGACTGAATGAGTTAGTGGGATTCATTCATGACCCTAGTGAAGAACCCATAGAACCTAGGCATGATCAACAAAGTATGAGTAGAGGTCAATATCTCAAGGCCCTCGGATGCTACGGTCCTCCTTCCCTGTGATTTGTGTGATTGATGAGCTATTGTCATGCCCCCACCATGCCTTAGGGTTGAGCCCTTTCCTGATCAGATAACCCACCAGTGGGCCCACCTGATGGCAAGCACTTGCATGCATGTATCTTTCTGATAATTATTATATTACTCACTCTTGTCATATAATCTATGTTTTATCTATTGCCTAATCCAGCTTACACCCCTCCCCAAGTCATAATGTCACTGTCCCATACCTCCCCACCTTACACTGAACACACTCGCTGAGTCACTAGCATCCCACCTCACCTTGTTGACCGGAATTGACAAACATCCCCAACACAGTGTTCTAGGCACCCCCGCCTAGGCAAGTCGGCCGTCAAACGACTGTATTTGGCCAACCCTTCTCCCCTAACTCTCGAAAAAAAGTAGTCCGGCTTGATGGTAGACAACTTCTGTATTACCAATTCTACAGTTCATAATATCAATATATCATAAAGTTAAGCATTCTATAACCCTCCAACAAAAATTTGGTACAGCATCTTGTACATTAATTTTGTCAGAGAAAAAGCAGAGAACTCCAGGAAAGATGATGATACTGAAAGGATAGCTGAAATCTTAGAAACAATAAGAGACAGATACCAATTACCATAGAAGTAAGTGTGTAAGACTATCTTAGTTTTACTATTGTAAGTTATTAGTTCAAATTTGCGTAAATAACATTGACCAATACCTTGAATGGTTGAATGTAAACCACCTTTAATAAAGGTCATATTTTATCAAGACAGATTGCACTTCCAAAATAGAATTGCCGCCACAAATGAGAAATAACAGAATGTTTTGCTTAGTTTCTCTATTAGAAAACCACTAGGCTTTTCTAAGGAGTCATTTGTCTAAAAACGTCAAATAAGTATTTTTGGGTAGAGTCATCAGAAGTAATTATCAAAGAAATTGGGGAAATGGTATTTCCAGTGCATATTTTACCATTGTCAGCGCAACTTACAATTTTGATACATATTTTGCCCAACAAAGTTTGCACCATTTTAACATTGTAGAAAACCAGGCTACCTGCGGTCTGCCTGGCTCGACTAAGCCGGATTCGAGCTCAAACAAGTCATTTGCTCATTTAGTTAAATGAGCTGAGCTCAAACACCACGGTGTCTGGCTCAAGCTCGAGCTCAACTCATTTACTTCCCTATAGACCTAGCTGTTGTCGAAGTTCCATCTACAAATGGATAAGTCTTGGTGTATACGAGTTTTTTTGAAATAAAAAGGAGCAAAAACCTCTTTCTTGTTCTATCAAGAGGGCGGTATTGCTCCTTTTTTTTATTAGTAGTATTTGACTTACCTAGTTTCTTTAAATAAATTTAAAGAAACGTCGTTTTCTTTTTATCGGTTGGTTCATGAATGAGTATCATGCTTTCGTTCTGTATTAATCATTAATCTAGAATTTAGCTACTTCTTCCCAATCTTTATCTTTTGGGAAGTATTTTTTTAAAAGAAAAGATAAAAATGTTGGACTTTTTACTTAGTTAATACTTAATTTTTTTATCTCGAAAATAAGAAAGATAAGAAAGAAATAATGATGAATGGTAAAAATTTAATCTTTTGAAACGTAAGGAAAAGAAATCATTACTTTCTTGATTGTAAACAATGGGTTCAAGTTTAACCTGGTCTAGTTGTTTTATCTATTATACTTATGTATCAAGATTTTATGGACGGACTGATCTTTGGTTTATCTTTTTGTAATTAGGTTATGGTTAATTTCTGAGGGGGTTTATTTCTCATGAATTGGATTCATAATTAATTTGTGATGATGGGTTCCAAATTTCCAATTTAACAATTATCCGGAGAAGACTATATAGATTAGGCTAAAATATTGAAGGCAGAAGAAGAATGTAAAGGATTAAAAATATATTAAATAAATAAACTATAAATACTCATGTGTCATTGCAATGTACAATTTGTACATTAAAAGAACATAAGAGCCACGTCCATATAATTGTTTTTTAAAAAAAAATTATGTAAATATTTATATTTTGTTGATAAGTCTGTTAATTTGATTTTATAATTACTTTTTTTTTATTATAGTTAATATATATTTATGTTGCTAGTTAGCTATGAATATAACAAATTTAATCTAAATAGTTCAAAGGTTAAAGTGGAAAAATCAGTTATTAAAAAATTTTAAATATATCAATTATCAAACAATCTTTTTCAATCATTTTCTTGAATCGCATATGTTTTAAATTAACAAACAAATTAGACCAAAACATCTAAGAAGATTAAAATTATAAAATATAGTCATTTAATCATCAAACTTATTTTTTTATTCCGTATTCTGTTCAATTCATTCAGATTTAAAACTTTCATTTAATTTTATCAAATAACTTCTTGTTTGCAAGTTCAAATTCTCGGTAAGCTACAAACCCCGACTTAGTAAGTCAAACATCGACTCGGCCACAGGTCCATGAGAGAGTGGGTTGGCAAACAATATTACCTCTTGGGGAGCCCCATTAGAAGAAGAAACCCGCTCCTGTAAATCCTGAACAAACTGAGTCACCAAAGGATTCGTAGAATTAGCCATCAATACCTCCGTGGCCGTAATAATCGCCTTTATATGCTCCAAATTAACCACAATCGCCCTTTCTCTCCCCAATATCGTCGACGGATACGAAAGCATTGGATCAAGCACCCTTAGATCACGCGCCGGCAGCCCCGTCCGCCGCATAATCGAGTGTTTCCCGACCTCCTCCAGGTGCGACTGGCCGGATTCTGCCACCACCCGCCATACACGCGTCCCGATCCCCTTCCGCCGCGGCGGAGCGGCGTAGGCTTGGGTTTTGGGTGCCATTTTTGACTAATTTTACCGACTCGTTTGTGATTTTTATTGATCTAAATTGGGAATTTGGGATTTTGTAATTAATGTGTTAGATTGTCTAGGTTTTTTTTTTTTTTTTTTTTTTTGGATTTTTGTAGGAATCGGTTAGATTAGTTATAAATTGTTTTGTCGTGTTTTTAAGAAGAAGAAGATACTCTCGCCAAATTCGGAATCATTTGTTTATTGTGCCAAATTTGTACAAATCTGCCCAACTATTATGTACTTTTTCTTCCTCGTACGTTTCTTCCTCATTTATTAATTATTTTATGGTTTTGGCCTTATGACTATTGAAATGTTTGGGGCCATATATAATTTGAAATATTTTTCTAAGAGTATAAATAAACAAAACTATAATATTTCAAAATAACTTAAATAAGAATACCCAAGTACATTTAGAATTTGTTTTGTTTGTATAATTTAAATATGTTTTTGTATACAATCAAATATGTTAAAGGAAAAAATATCATTTATAAAATAGATATTTTAAGTTGTTATGTTGGTAATATTTTAAATTACGTACTTATAATTACCAAACAAACGTGTTCAAAATAATAGAGGTTAAAATGAAAAATACACTCATTTAAATGTTTCAAATAGAAGTTATCGAACACATTGTTTCGACCAGTGTTCAACTTTCAAACAGAGTTTCTACTTTATTCAGTATTCAGAGTTTTTTGTCTTAATTTTTTTTTAGTTTATCAAAATTTATTTGTCCTTTTTTATTTTAATACTATTTTCCCCTTATTTTTTTTAATACTATCTTCATTTGATTTATTAAAAAAATAATTAAAAATTACATAACATACATTAGAAAAAGTGATACTATTAATTTTAACATTGAAAACACAACTATACTCTTTTTTTCTCCTCTCTCTCTTTCCTCTATTTTTTTATTTTAAGAAAAACTAAGAAATTATTTAAAACAAAAAAGATAATAATGAAATAATTAATATCGGTAAATTGGAGATAATATTTTTTAATATAATAAATGTTTTAAAACTAAGACAAATAAACTTGGACGGGAGAGTAATTTATATGTGGATTGTATATTATGATCAAGTAAAATTAAAGATAGAAACATAGAACACTAATGTATGAGTTATTTATTTATTATAGGAAATTATTATTTTAACAACAAAAATTGATAATTTTATAAAATCTCACTCATATGAATATAAATTTCATTTACTATTTACGTAAAATAAATCTTGTTAAATATTAATTTCACTTATAAAAATATCAATTATCTTATTATATTCTAATCTCATGTATTTACATACTTTAGTAATTAATATCGGCGTAAAATTTTTAGGTTTAAATAAATTATTATCTTAAATTATTAACCTTTTTCTAATTTGATAATTGACAAATTAAGACTATTTTTTTTTCAAATTTAGATCATTTTATATTATAGAATTAAAAGGCAGAAACGTAAAAATTAATTAACCATTAAAATATTTAACAAATCCATCAAATTATCTTCATCTTCAACGCACCACCATCCTAACCGCGTCGCCACCAGATTCATAATCGGTCATAGAGGCGAGGAGTTGCCACCGCTGAAACCATACCAAACCTTAACCACCATCATCATATCCCTTGAATACCCAAAGATTTAGAGAAAAAAGAAAAGAAAATAAATGAGATAAATCAAGCAAATACAATGAGATTTCAATACCAAAATCAGTGACAGAGTAGAGGCGGCGACTTTAACACTTCTTCTTCTTCTTCTTTTTCTATTTTGTTTTTTCCTTTTCTCGATCGGAGATGTGGCTTGTGGCTAGCAACGAATGTTAAATCAAAACCTAAAGTTTTAAATCGAAAATTTCTAGCGACAATGAATCCACGGTGACGATCGGAGGTAGTGGTAGGGGGTAGGATTTCACCCTCCTTAGGGTGCACAAGGAACCCATCACATCCCAGATCTGAAAGAGAGAAATAGAAGAAGAAGATGAAAAATCATCCCACCACCATAGCACAACCACAACCACAACCACAACCACTTTCTTTCTCTCCCTCTGCAATAATTTTGGAAAGTGAGCAACCCAAACACTTTCCCTTTGTTTTGATGATCCAGGTGCAAAAATTTTCAGATGATGTATTTGGATTGGCTAGTTAGTAATAATATGTTTTAAGCTTAAGGTTTTTGACTCCCAAATTTTTAACTTCAAAGAGAGGGCGAGCAGGAGGATTATGAAGAAATGTGCAATGATCTTGTCTCAGTTTTATTTTGATTTTGTTTTTGTTTTTCTGCTTAGTTATTAATTTATTTATTTTTGTTGTTAAAGAAAGAATGTTTGATTTGATTTAAGCTTAATTGATTAAGGCTTGATTCAAAAAAAAAATTTATCTAGATTAATTAAATAACTTTATTTAGTCTTGACTAAATGTTTTAGCTGTTTTGATTTTATTATTTTTTGCTATGCTTTATTACTTCTCTCTCATTTTAAAAATAAATATTTTTAAAAACACATCAACAGTAATATCCTACGTGTTCTAACCATGTCATCAATTTGTGACGTGTTTGTTTTAATTAAATCAAAGTGAAAAAAATTAAAAACTTAATCATCTGATTGTAAAAATTAAAAGGTCAATTACCAAAGTAAAAAAAAGGTCAATAATTTAATATATGTTATAAAACCTTAGCATAGGATTTTTAATTGCAGCAGAAAAATAAGTAACCAAACATTCTTGTTACTGCATATGATAACTTGTTTGGAAAGGAGAAAGAGGTGAGAGCGAGAATAATCAAAACTAGAACTCAGAACTAACTCCTTCAATTGGCAAACATTGTTTTATATAAGCAATGAGTAGCACACCAACATAGACTTAGGAAAATCATATTATAACACTCCCCCTTGATTTTCTAAGATAGAAGATTATGTCTCATTAAAAACCTTATTAAGAAAACCCAGTGGGAAAAACTTAACGAAGGGAAAAAGAGTACATATCTTTTACATAAATATATTATAAGTCTTTAAGTCGACGCATTCCGATCTTTTGCCGAAGTTTTGCAAACGTTGCATTTGGTAGTGACATTGTGAATAAGTCTGCCAGATTATCACATGATCGAATTTGATGCACATCTATATCACCTTTCTTTTGCAGCTCATGTGTGAAGAAGAATTTAGGTGAAATGTGTTTTGTTCTATCGCCCTTGATGTATCCTCCTCTAAGTTGAGCAATGCATGCAGCGTTATCCTCATACAAAATTGTAGGAATGTCTTTGATTGATGGTAATCCGCATGACTCTTGAATATGCAGAATAATTGATCTCAACCAAACACATTCTCTACTTGCTTCATGTATAGCAAGAATCTCTGAGTGATTTGAAGATGTAGCTGTCATGGTTTGCTTTGTGAATTTCCAGGATATAGCTGTGTCACAATATGTAAATACATAACCTGTTTGTGATCTCCCCTTGTGTGGATCTGGTAAATATCCTGCATCGGCATATCCAACCAATTGTGACGTTGAATCTCTTGGATAAAATAACCCAAGATCTATACTTCCACGGAGGTATCTCAAAATGTGTTTGATCCCATCCCAATGTCTTTTAGTCGGAGAAGAACTGTATCTTGCCAACAAGTTGACAGCAAAAGTAATATCAGGTCGTGTACAATTTGCAAGATACATAAGAGCACCTATTGCACTTAGGTATGGAACTTCAGGTCCAAGGACTTCTTCCCCACTTTCTAGAGGCCGAAATTGATCTTTATCAACTTCTAAAGATCGGACAACCATCGGGGTAGTCAAAGGGTGAGCTTTATCCATATGAAAACGACTTAGAATCTTTTCAGTATATGTGGATTGATGAATGAAAATTCCAGATGCTAAATGTTCCACTTGTATTCCCAAACAGAATTTTGTCTTTCCAAGATCTTTCATTTCAAATTCATTTTTTAAATAAGTAGCAGTTCTTGTGAGTTCTTCAGGAGTACCTACAAGATTTAAATCATCCACATATATAGCAATAATGGTAAATCCACTTTGTGTTTTCTTAATAAAAACACATGGACATACTTGATTATTTATATACCCGTCTTTTATTAAATAATCACTAAGTCGATTATACCACATACGACCGGACTGTTTCAATCCATATAATGAGCGTTGCAACTTGATTGAATATATATGACGGGGCCTTTATAATTCAGCCATTTTCAATCCTTCAAGGATTCTCATATAGATCTCACTATCAAGTGAGCCATATAGGTATGCTGTTACAACATCCATCAGACGTGTTTCCAAACCTTCCATGGTTGTCATACCTATCAGAAAACGAAAAGTGACTCCATCCATTACTGGAGAGTATGTATCCTGATAATCAATACCAGGTCTTTGTGAAAACACTTGAGCTACAAGTCGGGCTTTATATCTCACAATTTCATTTTTCTCATTTCGCTTTCGTACGAATACCCATTTATTTCCAACCGGGATTACGCCCAGCGGTGTTTGGACTACTGGTCCAAATACTTCTCTTTTCAATAAAGATTGTAGCTCAGTTTGAATAGCATCTTTTCATTTTGGCCAATCTTTTCTTTTCCGACATTCTTCCACGTTTTGTGGTTCAGGATCCGTGTCAGGAATCAAAGTAATATCTGATGCTATAGAGAAAGCAAATATATCATCAATCATGACTTTGCTTCGATCCCATATTTTCTCATCATGTACATAATTTATGGAGATCTCTTGATGTTCATCTCTTATTCCTTCGGTAAGATTTTATACCTTTTCTGGGGGTTTTCCCACTTTTGGAATAAGTACTACTTCTGGAGAGGGTATTCCTTCTAGGATTCCCTTATTTGCCTTTTGTTTGCGAGGTACGGTGTCTTTTGCACCGACCGGTCTTCCACGTTTCTAGCGTGGTTTAGATTCTTCTATTATCTTATTTGTCAATTCTTCAGGAATTGACTTTTCGATAGGTATTTCTATCTTTGCTGGAGTATTCACTGCAGGTGTATGTGACTTTATCACTTTTCTAGCATCATTAAATGCATCTGGCATTTGATTTGCAATATTTTGTAAATAAATAATTCTTTGAACTTCAATTTCACATTGTCTTGTGTGAGGATCAAGTGAATTTAATCCTGATGCATTCCATGATATTTCAGAGGGTTTTTTATTTAAAAATTTCTCTCCCCCTAATGGTGGAAATACAAATTCATTAAAATGACAATCTTCATAACGTGCAGTAAAAACATCTCCAGTTAAAGGTTCAAGATATCTAATAATAGAAGGAGAATCAAAACCAACATAAATACCAATTCTTCGTTGGGCTCCCATTTTAGTTCTTTGTGGAGGTGCAATAGGAACATATACTGCACTTCCAAAAACTCGAAAGTGTGATATGTTGGGTATCTGACCAAGAACTAATTGTATAGGAGAAATTTATGAAGAGCCGTTGGCCTTACTCGAATAATGGCTGCAGCGTGAAGAATTGCATGACCCCAAATCGAAGTAGGTAAATTAGCCCTTAATATTAATGGACGTGCAATCAGTTGAAGTCTTTTTATTAAAGATTCAGCTAAACCATTTTGTGTATGTACATGAGGAACAGAATGCTCAATGGAGATTCCAATAGTCATACAAAAATCATTAAAAGTCATTGATGAAAACTCAGCTGCATTATCAAGTCGAATTGATTTGATTGGATGATCTGAAAACTGAGCCCGTAACTTGATTATTTGAGCAAGAAGTTTAGAGAAAGCAAAATTTCGAGAGGAAAGGAGACAAACATGAGACCATCTAGTTGAA
Source organism: Aralia elata (assembly GCA_034770075.1). NCBI lineage: Eukaryota > Viridiplantae > Streptophyta > Magnoliopsida > Apiales > Araliaceae > Aralia > Aralia elata. The sequence continues at coordinate 75,820,298 of CM068377.1, forward strand.
GCATCTATTAAAACCATAAAATATCGAAATGGTCCAGACAATGGATGAATGGGTCCACAAATGTCTCCTTGTATTCTCTCTAGGAATTTTGGGGTTTCTTTATAAACTTTTGTTGGTGATGGTCGAACAATTAATTTTCCTCGAGAACATGCAGAGCAAGGAAAGTCGCTACTAGGAAAAATCTTTTGATTTTTGAGAGGATGACCAGTAGAATTTTCAATAATGCGGCGCATCATTATCGTGCCTAGATGACCGAGTCTTTCATGCCAAAGCATGAAGGATTTGGGATCTATGAATTTTAGAATCATAACAGTATGAGACTCAATTGCTCTAATTTTCATAATATATAATCCAGAAGAAATTGAATGAAGTTTTTCTAGGATGTTCTTCTTTCCAGAAATAGAAGAAGTAATGAGAAGATATTCATTATCATTTTCATTTGTTGTTTCAATATGAAAACCATTTAGTCGAATATCTTTAAAACTAAGCAAATTTCTTCTTGATTTACTAGAATATAGAGCATTTTTGATAAAAAAAAATTGTGTCTCATTTGGTAGCATGAAACTAGCTTTTCCAAATCCCTCGATTAAATTTGATGTGCCAGAGATAGTTCCTACGTTTTCCTTAGCTTTGATTAGTTGTGAAAAATATTTCTCACTTTGAAGGATTGTATGAGTTGTTGCACTGTCTGCTAAACATATATCTTCCATATCCATTAAAGTTGGTCTGACACATAAAAAAAATAGATAAGAAAAGTTACATATCATTTATAATTTTATTCATGAGAAATACATAATATTATTCGTACAAAATGAAAACTAATAATATTATACATGTAGAGTGCTTAATTAAAACAAGGAATTAATCGATATCCCAAAAGATGCTTTCAGAAGGTCCAGTAATATCGCCAACTTTTTCCTCATTGTTGGTCATTGGTGGAACATCAACAATATTCAATTGATGATTAACAAAGTTTGTTTCTGCCTCCATTACTTTGTTCTTTTGAGACTCCTGATATAAATTAACCAGATGTCTCGGCGTACGACAGGTACGCGACCAATGCCCATTCATCCCACACCTGAAACAAACATCTGGTTTATTCTTTTTATGTGCTGCATTTTCTTTATTTTTACTAGGCCCAGATACTTGCCACTTCTGGTAGCCTGAATTATTGCGGTTTGGAAATGTGTTGTTATAATGACCTCGTTTATTTTTTCGTCCCCAAGACTTCTTATTATGTTGCCATTTATTGTCACGTTTATTCTTCTGGAATGACGTGATGTTAATGTCTGGCAATGGAGCAGAACCCGTTGGTCGTACTTGATGGGTTTTCAACAACAATTCATTATTCTTTTCCGCAACAAGTAGGATAGACAATAATTCACTAAATTTTGTGAACTTACTCTGTCTATATTGTTGTGACAGAATCATGTTGGTGGGATGAAAAGTTGAAAGCGTCTTTTCAAGCAATTGAGGTTCAGAAACTGGATCTCCACATAAAGCCAAAGTAGAGGTTATTCTATAAATATTGGAACTATAATCCGTAATCGATTTAAAATCTTGTAGCCTTAAATTAAGCCACTCAAATTTGGCATTAGGGAGAACAACCAATTTTTGGTGGTCAAATCTTTCCTTTAATTGTGTCCATAAGTTCAAAGGATCTTTGACTGTTAGATACTCAGTCTTTAATCCTTCATCAATATGATGACGAAGAAAAATTATGACTTTTGCATTTTGTGTCGTAGTGGTCGTGTTTCCTGATTCAATAGTCTTTTCTAACTCATTTGCACTAAGATGTAATTCTGCATCAATTGCCCAAGCCAAATAGTTGTCTCCAGAGATTTTCAGAATTGAAAAATCTATTTTTGCCAAGTTTGCCATCTATTCTGAGTTAAAACACAATTTCATTATTTATTAAAACAAGTAATAAATAATTGCATGTATGATATGGAGAAGATAAACTATGAGATAAAATGCAACATATATATATATATATATATACACACACACACAAAGCTGTAAATAGATTTTCACCCGGCATGCGATAATCCGCGCAAGACAGATTATTCCCATAAATATATAAATGGTAAAAGGTTCCCACCAAATCTTGTAATAAGGATAGGTGGTACCATATGTAAATAATAAATTCAAATATGAACAACTAAACATGAATATAATTAAGCATTAAAGAATACCAATTATAAGAATAAAATTATATTACGGTTGGGCAAAGCCAGCTCGTAGTATAATAATTAATAGAAGGATACCAATTATAGGAATAAAATTATATTACGGTTGGGCAAAGCCAGCTCGTAGTATAATAATTAATAATTAGAATTTAAATTACCGTCTCAGTTGGTTAGAGCGTCGTGCTGATAACGTGTTATAAAACAGTGTTATAAAACCTTAGCATAGGATTTTTAATTGCAGCAGAAAAATAAGTAACCAAACATTCTTGTTACTGCATATGATAACTTGTTTGGAAAGGAGAAAGAGGTGAGAGAGAGAATAATCAAAACTAGAACTCAGAACTAACTCCTTCAATTGGCAAACATTGCTTTATATAAGCAATGAGTAGCACACCAACATAGACTTAGGAAAATCATATTATAACAATATAATAATTTTATTTAAGCCAAATTTTTATTTTATGTAACAACATTCTTTGGGTATATTTTTTCCCCCGTAAATTTAAAGTTTAATCACCTTCCTTTTTTTTTCGTACTCTTTTCTCGTACTTGTTCTCTTATTTGGTCATATATTTTTTTCTTGTATTTGAGAGTTTGATTATTTTTTCTTTTGAGATTTTGTTTTTTCATAAGATTTATCTTATTTGTGGAGAGTTTTATCACCATTTTTTTCAAGATCTTATTTGTTCTGTTTTGAATATTATTTTTTCTTGTTTATGAGATTTGACAATGATAAATTTTCTGTGGTGTTATTATAACGACTTATTATTCTGTTACTCGTGTTAAAGAACGACTTAAATAAAAATATGATTATTTAAGAGTTTGACTATATTTCAGATATACGTGGTGTTTATTAGTGTTACAATTGACTATCTTCTTAAAATCAATTATTTAATAGAAAGAATTATCATTAATTTTTTTGGCTATCGTAATCTTTCACCATTTATAAAAAAAGAAAAAGAAATATACAATAATAAAAATCATACTACTCCAATAAGTAAATAAATTAACATAAATAAACCAAAACTTTAATGTTGACAATAACCGGTTATCCCAACTCTTATGTTCCATACGTAAGAACAACCAGAAATAAAAGACAACCAAATCATTAGTTACAAATTTTATAAATAAATATTAGATTATAGAAATCTAGCAGGGCGGGTAGATTCATAGAACATTAAACAAAATCCAAGGCATGCTCTTATTTATTTATTTATTTTCCCAAATGATATTTACTTACCAAGTATTTTTTTTTCTTTGAGTTGATTTACTTAAGTTAATATTTAGAATTTAGTCATAAACTTAAGAGGGTACGAGAAGTAAGGACTAACGGTTACCTTACGTTCTTGCATTAGGTGTCCCCTTTATAATAACAATATTTTTAAAAATTATAAAATATATTTTTGTACATAACATGAAATATAGTATATTCAATTATATAAAACGACATCGTTTTGAAGATTACATCACCTCTCTTTGTGCCTAAGCTTAATAATGCAAATCCACATTTGCAATAATGCGATTTTTGCATACCTACAAACAAAGAAAGGGAAACACTATTTCCGCATGCGTTTTTGATATTCTCACATGAAGGTGGTGAGACCCATTTTATACTTATGCGAGAGAGGATCATGTGAAAATATTTATTTATTTATTTTCCCAAACGATATTTACTTGCCAATTATTTTTTTTCCCTTGAGTTGATTTACTCAAGTTAATATTTAGAATTTAGTCATAAACTTAAGAGGGTACGAGAAGTAAGGACTACCGGTTACCTTACGCTCTTGCATGAGGTATCCCCTTTATAATAACAATATTTTTGAAAATTATAAAAATACATTTTTGTACATAGCATGAAATATAGTATATTCAATTATATAAAACGACATCGTTTTGAAGATTACCTCACCTCTCTTTGTGCCTAAGCTTAATCATACAAATATACAAATCCACATTTGCAATAATGCGATTTTTGCATACCTACAAACAAAGAAAGGGAAACATTATTTCCACATGCGTTTTTGATATTTTCACATAATTCTCTCTCACATGAAGGTGAGACTCATTTTATACTTATGCGAGAGAGAATTATGTAAAAATATCAAAAATACATATAAAATATCAGTTCCCTAAACGAATCCTCATTCACAATAATGCAGTTTTTACGGACATGCAATGTGAGCAAGTATTAAAATGCAAAGTTTTGGTCTCCCCTAATGAGACTACATTCCATAACCATTGCCCAAAACAATATAACCACAATCATTTTATAAGTATAATCCATCTGATTACATGCAAATTCTTTTGTATAAACATCATTACAATTTGCGAAAATACCAACCCTTGCAGCTGCGAAAAACCTCTACATTACGAATTTTTATTAGGAGGTTCAGGTCTTCTTAGGACCTTTCATTATATTTTCGACACGTGTAATGGTCATACATAATTAATACAAATTGGCTCCCACATGTTATGGGCTATTGGTGAAAAAGAAAATTATTGTACACGTGTCGAAAATATATAGGAAGGTCTTTTTCTTAATTGAAAGACCTTGACCTCCTAATAAAAACTCCTACATTACACATACTTTACTAAACGGCCAAGCAGTGAAAAATAAATACAAATAGACCTCCTCAAAGATAAATGAAATACTCTCTATTCCAAAATATTTTTATATCATTATTATTTGACTTTTTAAAGTTAACTTGAAATATTTTCAAATTCAAAATTGACATAATTTTTTTTAATTTTAGTCAATACAATAATGAATATTATAAATTATCTAAAAACTACTACTCATTGTAAGATTTATTGATTAATAATCTTTGAAGAATTATCTCAATTTTATATTTGAAAATATCTCAAATTCACTTTCAAAAATCAATAATCTTATAATTTAGAATGAATGAAGTATATATTTGGTTCTCTTGAAAAATCTCAATTATGACTAGTTCGACCAAAAAGAGAATTGTGAACCTAATATTTATAAGGTAAAACACAAATAAATAAACAAAAAAACAACTCTCTTTAGCAAATAACAGGCTAGCCTTGCACTTGAGGAACTACTCCTCTTTAAAAAGGTAAACTTTATGATTAGAACTAAAACACTACCCTTTATAGCAGTAAACTACACGATTAGAACTCAAGAAAAGCTTATGTAGATAGTGTAGCTGAGAGTCCATTAACTTCAGTACTTCACAATTGGAAAAAGATATCTTAGAGCATAAGGAGCGGCTACTAGCATGGTTCGCCTCTTACTACGAGTAGGTACATTTTGTTTTGTCTGTCGCCGCCTCATGGATATCGCTACAAGACTTCCTCTTACTATGAGTAGGTACATTTTGTTTTGTCTGTCGCCACCTCATGGATATCGCTACAAGACTTGAGAGGAATGTCGGTTCAAAGAGCCAGCTGACTAAAACCAATATATCAGGATTTTTGCACCTGAGGTGTCTGCATGAAGAGGTACTGCACAGGTACAGTTGAAAAGTCATCTTTCTGAAATTTGTTCTCTCGTATAACCAAGATGCACTATATGGTTTAATAGTACCCAGAAACTCGGCCTAATAAATTTAATGGTTCAATGTTTGTTTGCAAAAATGATGAGAGGGATAAGAATATTTGTACTATTTTATTACCACTTCGGACTATTTTATCCCGTGATTAATCCGTTATTTAATCCCTAGACTATTTTTGATCATTTCTAAGGTCATTTAATACCTTAAAAGGGGATTATGTAATACCACTTTTCTACTTGGGATTATAATCCCTCATCAAATGGCCTTAGAAATGATAAAATATAATCCATGGAATTAAATAACAAATAAAAGACTAATCATGGGTAAATAGTCCGGAGTGGTAATAAAATAGTACAAATAGTCATATCCCACCTATCATTTTTGCAAACAACCATAGTCCAAAACAAAGATGCACTATATAGCTTTTCTTTGAATTACCTCAAATGATTTCCCCAATTTTTCGAATTCCAGCATGCTGCGAGAAACTTCACAGCTCTGTGAGACAATAAGCTCAGGATCCTTTGCAAATTCCTCAAGAAGAGCTATACTTTGGTCATCTATGAAAATAATGAGAAAGTATAAGAAACCCTACAATCCCGACATTTTGGTGCTGCCACAAAGTACAAGGAGGAAAGCAGGATTTGGATGTAGTAAGAACAAGAAGAGCATCTGAACGCTTGGGTTGCAGAGCATACAGCCACTGAAATCACTCAAAACTTTGGTGAAAGCAGGATTTGTGTCACCAGTATGGATGCAGCATAAAAAATGACGCCATTAAGAGGCTCAGATACTAATAACGGAACGTGATTCTATAGAGGTCTTTAAAAGCATCAACAATCTATAGTAATTATTCGGTCATTAATATAATTGATACTGCTTTGTCCAGCCATAGAAAAACTTCCACAATACAAGGAACATACTTCGGATAATGTCATCCAAACTCATTTTTAGGAACTCTTACTGTATTGTTGTCAACTAAATAACTAAAAGCACATTTTCATGTAAATATGCATATAGCCACACTCAGAACTCTTGGAGCCCTTTGAGATAGCTGGAACTGAAACTTCATAGGTATTTGAAACTTAATCTCACAACTGTTTGGCACAGCTGAAACTTAAATGCAAATAAGGATTAGACTCGATAAATTCAAGAGCAAAATGCTAAAAGCTGACCCCACCCAGCTTCTCAACTTATTTCATTTTAGCTTTAAGCATTATCCAAACAATCCGGTTCATTTAGTTTTTGAATCAAAAGCTAGAATTTGACACGATAAGCTATCCCAAACAGCCTCTCAGTCCTAGTTAACCATATTAGTCTGACAACATTTCTGCTTATCCAGTGTAAAAAAGGTCAGCCGAATGTATTAATCTTATAAAAGGTCAAACCTGCAATAGAACCCAGAGCTTCAGCTGCTTCGTGCCTAACCATTGGATGCTCGTGAACATTTCTAAGTATTCCGGAAAGCACATCTGATGCAGTTTTATTTTGCAGTTGGCCCAATACATAAGCAACCTGCGAAGTAAGAAACAAAATCCAAAACAATGGTTACCCTTTTGGGTGAAGACTTTTAGTCTAAGAGATTAATCCCCTATCAGATCCATCCAATTCAAACCATAATGATACACTACTATTCCATATGTAAAGGGACGAGGGGTTGAGGGAAAGGACAGAGGAACCCGCCTTTCCCAAATGATGGTCGTGAAAGTATTTACTCAATAATCAATCTACTAGCATGTGCCCCTCGTGCAAAGCACGGGGTTTTATTCTATAAATATGATATTGTTAAATTTTTATTGTACTTTTTACAAATATGTTATTGGGTAAAATAATTAATTTTTAATAATTGAATCATATAGTTGGTCAATATATTATATTTATACTTATATTTTAATTAATAATAGTAGTAATTTAACACAAGGTAATGATCTAATAAGAAAATAGTTTCCTTCTAATATTATATTATCTTACATTTGGAAATATAATTATTCTTATATATTTTAATAATAAAAAAAAATTTAAGTTAGGTAAGACGATCTTTGTGAAAAAATTATTTTCTTCTTAAATTGTATTATCTAAGTTGTAATAAAATATTATTTATTAGTTATTACTCCCTCCGTCTCAATTTAAAAGTCTCTTTTTGACTTTTTGGTCAAATTGACCATTTTTAAAACTAAATTTTGTGTCATTGTTGATAAAGTTTAGATTAAGAGGTTATAATTATAAGAAACTAGATACAATTTGTTACCAATTCCAATTTTTATATTTTAAAAACGTATTTATATATGCTTAATTATTAATTCTAAAAAAGGTCAATTTGACCAAAAAAGTCAAAAAGAGGCTTTTAATTTGAGACGAAGGGAGTAATATTAAATAATATAATCTTATTATCTATTTACTTTTACATCATTTTTTTACTATTTAATACTTGAGTAATAGTGTTTGTACAAATTTTGTCCACGTAAAATTACTCTATAATATATTGTTGCATCTAAACTTTTATTTTAATAGTAGTAACAATTTAATAAGGGTTAAATACACTTATGTCCTTCGAAGTATGACTTTTTTTATACTTGTGACCCTAATGTTTAAAACCTTACATTAGTATACTCCAAGTACACTTAAGTAAACAAAAGTGACCGCAAAAATTTTTTCGACAAAAAAAACACGCCTGAATGCTGACGTGGCACCGGAAAGGCTATTTTATACAGTTTAAGTGTATATACTATTACAATATACTGAAACATTTACTAAATACATGTGAAATACCATCTAAGGCCATTTACTTCATTAAAGCAAATTTGAAAACAAAGTCCGGTCCCCAAACATCGCACTTTTGCCGCTTTCCTTTCCATAAACATCGATCCTTTTTGTGAAGAATCACTTCCCCTTTTTTCTCTACTTGAATCTGTTCACATTTTTCTCTTTTTATTACATAGTTTTGAGCAGTGAAGCTTATTGTTGAGACTAGTTTGTTGTTTGTGTCATTATTTTTACTTGTTTTCGTACTGGGTTCTTCACAGATCGTTTGATTTCAAGAGGAAGATCGGATTTAGGTATCTGGGTTTGAGAGATTCTGGTTTTCTGTTAGTGGGTTTGGATTTGTTTCATCAATTTTAGTAGGGATCTATCGCTTCAGCTGGGTTGGTGTTAGGTTTTCAAGCAATCGCATATTTGGGGTTAAAGGATCAAATTGAGGATTGAGATTGTGAAATTGAGGTGGGTTTTTGACTTTGAAAATTTGATCATTAAAGGATTGTTATATTACCACAGAAAGAACTAATTTTCCATCTCTGGATTTGTCTAGCTTTAAGTTTGTGGATATTTATGTGGTTTTTAGGTGAATTTCATGATAGACTTGGTTGAAATTTGTGTGAATTTTGGAGAGAGGGTGAGACAGTTTTAGAAAGAGAAGATGAAGAGAGGCAAAGATGAGGAAAAAAATATGGGACCTATTTTCCCCAAGCTTCATGTTAATGATATAGAAAAAAGAGGGTCGAGAGCACCTCCAAGGAACAAGATGGCCCTCTATGAACAGCTCAGTATTCCTTCGTAGAGATTCAATACAGGGTCGTTGCCCCGTAACCCCAACAATACTACTAATTTGACTCTCCATCATCAAGTCAGGTGAGGTGAAAATGCATAGCAGTACAAATTTTTGTTTTATATTAAAGGTAGCTTAGCATATCTAGTCACATTTGTAGAAGGTTTTTTGTTGTTCTCCAAAACACATTTCTCTAACCAATTAAGTTGAGAACATACAACTTAATTGGTTATATTAAAGGTATTTTCAGTGGATTTTTCAGGTATGCTCTTTCTCTGCACCTTCTCTTTCTCCTTCTCTTTCTTCTGTTCTTCTACTCCTCTTTCTCTTTCCACCATGAGAGCTGATATATAGGAGATGGTCAACACTGTCTGTTGGACTGAAATGAATGGAAGGAAATAAATAGTATTGGAGTTGGAGGTAAAATAATAGGGTTAGTTGGAGGGAAATACGTATATACATGGACTTATTTGGTTTTATTGACAAAATACATTGAAAATACATTATAAATTACAAATACAGTGAAATACACTCCTTCTCCGGTGCCACGTCAGCATTCAGGCGTGTTTTTTGGTCAGAAAAATTTTTGGGGTCACTTTTATTTACTTAAGTGTACTTGGAGTATGCTACTGTAAGGTTTTAAACATTAGGGTCACAAGTGTAAAAGGGGTCATACTTCGAGGGACATAAGTGTATTTAACCCATTTAATAAATATTAACCAATATAAACACGAATATATAATTATAATTATATTTTGATAAAAACAGTAACAAATTCATTTTGTGAGAAAATTATTTTCTTCTCGAATGTAGGAAAGTTGAATTAATGTAGGAATAATAAAAGTTGAAGTAACTTGGGAAAAGTAAAAGGTCTAACAAAACCAAAGAAAAGGAGGACGAACCAAATTGTTTATTTAATTATGGTATAGATTTATACTTAAAAGATGCAAACATTGAGACTATCACAGACCTCGTGACGCAGAAGAGCACTATTTGCACCTAAAGATTCGATGATAGCAGAGATAGCTTCATCTCCCCCATGGTTTCGAAGACCAAAAAGAGCTGCATATCTCTCATACATGCCCTTTTCTTCATTCAAAAGAACTTCCCTAAAACCTATAAAAGTCAGTCAACCAATCAAAAAAATCATGTGCAAGAAGCTTTGCATGAGTTCATATATTAATGTAAGTCAACAAACCTTAGTTGCTGTACAGAAGAACCAGAAGCAGCAGCGGCTGGGTCAACTGATAAAAAAGGTGATGCTTCCATTACTGATGATTCATCTTTGTCACCAGAACCACCATTGCGCAGTCCTTCAATTCGACTAAGAGCCAATTCACATGTCTCTCGAACCTCCTGAGCTGGATCTCTAACCAAACTGTTCCTTAAAAGAAGGACATTACTCTCTAAACCAATTGCACCAAGAGCTTCCGCAGCCTGTGCAATCATAACAGAGGAAATTTGACCAACAATGATCAAAGAAACAATTATATTAAACTTCTATGCATGAATATATCAAAAACCTAACAGCACCTCGTATGCATGAACATAATGAAAGATAATGGTACCTAACCTCATGGCGGACAATGGGATGCAACGAGAGATCATTAAGAACTGTTTCCAGAGCAGGGATGGCATCAACATCTTGCATTTGACCAAGTGCAAATGCTGCCTCATGCACCAACAGATTTGAAGAATCCCTCATAGCTGCAAGAAAGGTGGGGTGGGACATCATGTTCTTTCACCTTTATATGAAGTTTCTCAGCTAAATTTCTAATATACCAACAAAATTAATAAACAGGAAATGCAAGGCTTTACATAAAGTAGATGAAACAACTAAGACATGAGGTCAATGAGAGATAAGCTTGACTATGTTTTCGAAATTTTCTATAAGGGAGCTAAAAATCAACATTGATTAGAACAGAGCTTAGCTGGAATAAACAACAATAAATCATCTGAACTGAGAGTAAAGTTCAGGTTTTTAGGGAAAGCCATTTATCTTTACATTTTGTTGGGAGATAGAATTGTTCTTCGCTTCTTCATAGGCCTCCGCCATGAGTGTTTCTAGGGAAATTTGTATTTCTGATCTACCATTTGAAAGCTACTCTTTTTTGAGTATTTTCTTTTTTCTCCCACTTCTTATAAGGTGGGTGGAAATATTCTCTCTTTTCATCTAATAAAATTTCACCTTTATCTTAAAAAGAACAGCACCACTCCTTCTGCCCGCTTCAAATAAATGGCTTGCTTATGTGCAATCTTTATCACAAAATTAATTATTTTACAAAAAGTTGGAGAAAATTATTAACTTGCAAATGGTTCTTCTCCATCCTTTAATGTAATCAACTTAAGTTCACAAGAACCAAGTAAACATATTTCCCTTACACATTGTTTGTGAGTTTATAAAACCAAGAAAAGAATGGGAAAGCTAAGGAAAGGACTTACCTATAATTTCCTAAATTAAAAATCCTTAAGGATTCCTCGTCTGGAAAACTCACAAACCGATAATTTGAGATAGCTAGAGTCGGCTAAACTTTTGACATTAAGAAAGATAAATTTCTTAACGAGTTCGAAACACCAAATTGTGGTCCAATTGGGGTCAAATCAGGAACAAAAAAAGTAACAAATACATAACCTTAAAACATAGATTAAGCTAGGGGTATTTAGAGAGAGAAAGAGAGATCTGACAAACCAAGAATAAGAGCGTTTCTGGGGCGAGGGCCTTTGAGATTACGGAGAGAGAAAAGGGCTCTAAAACGCTCCGAAATTGGTTGATTTTGATCCAGTAATCGCTCAAGTAGAAATTCCTGTGTCTGTAGAGATACTTTGAATACACTTTCACAAGACTCCATTTATTCACTTCTTAACAACAATTGAATTGAATTGAATTGAATTTTACTTTGTAAATAAGGAGTATAAATTCGTGAAGTAGCAGAATTGAGCTGCCAAAAACCCTAAATTAAAACAGATCAATAGATCATGTTTGTTTGTTTTAGGGCTGACAATGGGGTTGAGTCGGGTGCGGTTTTACATTACCCGTATCCGATTTAACGGGTTTGGCTAATATTTATATTCGCCAAGTTCTAAACAATTATCTAAAATTTTAAATATTTTCACCGTTTTAAAATATAAAATTATTATTAACATTATAAATTCAAACTTAATATATTTTTAAACTTAAAATTGACATAATTTTTTTAATTTTATGCAATAGAATGATAAAATTTATAAATTATCTAAAAAATACTGCTTATTATAATATTTATTATTTCATAATTATAGATAAATCATGTTAATTTTGAGTTTGAAAATAATTAAAATTGACTTTCAAAAGTCAATTGAAAGTCATAATAATCTTATAGTTTAGAACAAAAGTAATATATATTTTGACGTGTTTTCCAATTGTAACGTGTAAACTAAATGTCTTTTAATATAAATACCAACGGTAAAAAACATAATAAAATAAAATCTTGATATAGGTTAAAATAATTGTAATATGGGAATAATAGTTTCCTAATTGCTATTTGCTCCCTCCAATATATATACAACAGTGTTAGTTTCCAGATGCACAAAAAATATCTAGAAGGGGAGTTGAATAGATTCTTTTAAAAGTTTTCCTTATTTTGATTTCAAAAGAATGACTTAAAAGATTAGTTAACAACTAAGCACATCGGAATATGATTTATAAAAACCCCTTGTAGAAATAGAACGGTAGTAGAGGATATACTAAAGCAGTGATAAAACAGTTATAGCAGTTATGACACTTAAGAAATGCAAAGAGATAAAGACAAGGCTTTAAGTGGTTCGGAGCACACAAGACTCCTACTCCACTGTTCTACTCCTCGAGTAGCAAATCCACTAAGGATATCGTTACAACTGAATCACAAAGATTCTTTTAAAACCCGCAGTCTTGGAACTCCAGTACACAACGTACTCTTCAAAGCCAGCAGCCTTGGAACTTTGTAAACTAAGATCAGCAGCCTTAGAGTCTCTTGTACCCTTTGGTACTCAGCAAGTCCAACAGACTTGACTTAGGTTGGTCACCTGTTGACCCTTTCACTTGATAGAGAGTGAATGTTTTGGTTGCTACTGAGTTGCTTGAAGCATGTGGTTTGATAAACTCAGTAGCGAAGCAAGATGTTTTCCTTCGGATTGCAAAATGATGTTTCAGATATTATCTTCTTTTTGTTGTACTTGCTTAATCTGAAACTTCTATCCGTCTGCCTTTTGTAGATGTTTCTAAAAAATCTTTCCGTTGAAATGTGGCAGTTGCATCTAATCCTTCCGTTGAGATGTGTTGCTGAGTTTAGGAATAGTTTATTCCTTATTGACTGCAGTAGTGGGGTGAGTCAGCTTCCATTAGCCTGTACCAAGATAGTGGTAAGGATAGTGCTCTGAATGTCTGCAGACTATAGCTGTTTGCTCCCCATTGATTTGTTTAATATTCAGCAACTGTCTTGGGCAGGTCATTCTATTGTTTAATCGTTATGGGCAACTTTAGAATATTCACTCCAAATCTGAGTTGCTCGTCTGACGTGTTGACTCTACGATCTTGCTAGTTATAGTGTCGCTAGTGTGTCTGTAGAGTTGCAGCTCTACAGTTATTTGATGCCAGTTATCGTTTCACTATGATATTCATACTTTATTTTGATCATTCTGGAATAGCATCAATACTTTTGTCTTTATGTTCTTCAGAGGTGCTGATTTAGCTTGTGAGTACTTGACAGAGATTACTCTATAGTCTTGAGATGACGAGACATTCCCTACGTTCTGCCGAGAGAGCTCTACGTCCTGCTGAGGCAGCTCTACGACCTGCCGAGGAAACTCTTCGTTCAGTCAAGGAAGCTTTATGACCTTCTGAGGAGGCTCTACGTCCTGCCGAGGAAGCTCTACATTCTGCTATGGACACTCTTCGTCCTGTCGAGGAAGCTCTACGATCGTATGGCAAAGCTTGAACTGGCATACTTTGACTCTGCGAAGTTGGTTGATTGCTCTACGATCCTTTGCTGGGATTATGGCAGAACTCTACAATCAACACACAAGATCAACCTAACAAGTTTTGATCTTTTCTATTCTAAGTCCTTTGTACATCACCTTCAATAAAGGACTTTACAATGCTTTACAAATATGCTTAGATCTGATAAGATATTCAATACAATTTAGATCAACTTAACACATTTGATCTTTTCTATTCTAAGTCCTTATACAAATCTTTCATTAAGGACTTTACAATTCAGCTACTGATACACATATTCATTTGGAGCACAACATCAAATTCAAACCATGATTCCTAACAATCTCCCCCTATTTGATATTGACATAACCAGTAGTTGCATCATATCATCAGTTCTAATGCAGATGCTTATAAAAGTAAACATGCCTTATAGTACAGTGAGCAACTGTATTACTAGATGAAATCATGAATTTTATTGATAATAAAATGAATATTACATTATATGGCAGTTTCATCAATAAAGATAAAGAAAATTACAAAAGATTTTAAACCTCAGTTTCTCCTTCCTCTAGCTCCTCTTTTGGTCCTTGGAGGATTGGCTCTTTTATATACAACTCTTCTTCTATAGTTTTCCCTGCCTTCCTCAGTCATCCGTTAGAATTCTTCAATCTGTTCTTGACTGAGGCCAGAAGAGGGCATATGACTTCCTCCTTCACCATAGGGGTGCGTCCCATGTAGGTGTCGATTTAACATTGCAGGATTACTTGATGGTATGTAGACTCCTGTTGGAGTTAAATCAGGCATTCTTCTGTAAGATCCACGGACTTCACTTCTTATGGGAATGGCATTGATGGGCTCCTCTTCACCTAGTATTGATGATTCAGACTGCCTAGACTGCCTTGGTTGTTGCTCTCTTCCCCTGCTATTTGATTCCCCCTTTTTTTGCCTTTTGTTTTCTCCCCCTTTATGTTAGCATCTAACCTTCGAACCTCTTGGGAGAGCTTCTCAACACCTCGCACCAATTCTTGCATTTGAGATCGAGATTGAGTGTTGTCAGCTCTTTGCTCTACGAATTGAGCTTCAGTCCTTTCTCTTTGCTGGTGTATAAAGGCGAGAGCATTGTCGGTCCTTTTCATTTGTTGGAGGGATAGGCGTTAGAAGTTGTTGATGGAGGTGCTCAAATCAAAGAGTTTCTCAGTTACCAGTTTGTTTTGAGCTGACTGGGACTCCTGAAGGGAGATAACTGCTAATTTGTGATCAACAATTTCCTTTTGATAGAATTTGTCCCTTCTATTAATGCCGCTTATTAATTCTTTGATGATATCCTTCAATCTTTTGGTTAATTCAGTACCAAGATTGTTGGTGTGAGCATTAGCCGCATCAACAAGCTCATTGAATCTTCTATGGAGGGCGAGAGAATTTGCTTCAAGATTTTCCTCCATGTGTTTAGCCATTTTGATAGTGAGATCAGTTAATTCTTCTGTTGTGGGAATGAGTTTGACACGCTCAAGAATTTGCTTGATCTCATGTGGAGATTCTTACTTGTTGCTATCATGGAGATTTGCCAAAGCAATGGTCAGGTCAAAGTATTCATTATGGGAGGAGGATAGTATGTCAGCAGGAATATTTTGGGCAGTTGTTTGAAGTGTGGGAGAGGAAGCAGTTTGATTGACATTTGTAGGGTCAGCACACTCTACGATCATAGAGTTGATCGTAGAGTGGGTTGACTCTATGTTTTGTGTTTGGATGGTGAGTTGAGCGTCAGTCATAGAGTTTAGGGACTCTACGACTGGAGATGGTTGGGCATCTGGTTCATCAGAGATAGAGTTTTGAGACCATGTAACTGGAAGTGGACTCCTTGGGTCAAATATGACCTCGTTCCATCTTAGTATCTCATCAAAGTGATAGTAGTTTGGCAATGGAGAATGATTCAACTTAAATGATGAGGGAATGAAGTATACCTTTTGCTCGTTAACTTGAGATGGGTGGTTGGTTAATAGCTTCTGAGCAAAGGAGCCAATGCTTAGGAATTCTTGGGCAAGCACTGAAATGGCTGGATAGGTCTTGAAGGCCCAGAACATGTGATCCCAAGAATTGAGCATTAGTGCTTGATGGAATGTCATTCTTGGTAAGTAGGCAAATAGGCAGTTATAGATGAAATGTCTTTCTCCATTTCTGCCTTCAGCGATAATTTCTAGGCTTTCATCATCGTCTTCATCATTTGATCCATCACTGATTTTCACAGCCTCTTCATCTTTCTCAACATGAGCATTAGCTCTTCAGGAATTGATGCAGCTTCATAGTGATCTTCAGATTACTCCCCCTCAATCTGAGCAGTGTCAGGTTCAAGAACATCAGGTGTCTCCGCCTCAACGCGAGCACCTCTTTGTTCATCAGCTTCTTGTTGCTCCCCCTCAGTTGGAGCGACAACTTGATTGGTCATTCATATTTCTTCTTCTTTGATCCTTAACATTGCTTCATTAAGCTCTTTTTGAGCTAAGGACATCAGCTCCTTCTTTGTTTTCTTTGGTTTGGGTTCAGCAACCTTCCCAACCAGTTGTTCAGTAATAGTGGCCATAAGGTCAGGCTGGCCAACATCTTCAGCAGCTTCTTCTGTTCTTAACTCTACGATCGTAGAGTGATGATTCTCAGCGATCGTAGGGAGGCTTTGCTTAGAGCCGCGTTTTCCCTTCTTATGATACACCTTCAAACTTGGTGTTGTTTCTTCAGAGGCTTCTTCCATTTGTTTTCTCTTTTTCTTCTCTGCTTCAGAAGATAGAGAAGGCCTTGATTGAGCAGGAAAAGATGCAGGTCCTTTATTTGATGACCCTTGAGGTTCCTCTTCAGTCTGAGATGCCACCTTCTTTTTCCCTTTGCTCTTTCTGGTTAGAGCCGACACCTCCTGATCTACCTCATCAGTTTCTTCTGCGACCACAAACATATTTTTCATTGAGGGCTTTCTGACTTCACTCTAAGTCTTCTCACTATCTTCTGGCTGAGCTGATTTTAAATTTCCAGCTGGATTTCTTTTTTAGTTTACAAATAACTTTTGAGTGATCCTTTTATGGAAATTTATAGCTTCTCCTTCATCATCCCCAATTCGGTCTCCCAGTACTTTTTGAAGAACGATGCTTATGAACCTGCCATAAAATATTTTCCTTGTCCGTTTGATCTTTTCATCATTTGATACCCAGTTTCCAATCTATTCTAAGAGAAGGGCACCATAGTTCAATTGGATCTTCTTCACAATTGCAGTCATGATTCGAAGCTGAATGTCGTTGACAAAATCATGAGCTGAATCTTTACACAAAATGCATTTACCAACTATGTCAGCAAGAAATTCATACTTCTGAGAAAATTCCTTTTTCTTTAATCCCTCAGCCTTGGATTGTCTTCATGGTGCATTCGCTTCAGCCCTTCTTTGGTGTTATTGAATTGGAGAGTTGTGAGCCCGTCATTGTTGAATCCTAGGGCTAAGTTAATTTCTGAAGCACTCAGCTGTAGCGACACCCCTTTGACCTTTGTGGACAGGATTCTATTCCCAAAAATCCCATTTGAGTAGAATTCACTCACCAATTCTGGATACACTCGAGTGTTGGTGTCGAGGGCTTCGTAGAGTCCAGATCGCTGTAGCTGAGAGATGATTCTCTTATACTTCGTCTCAGCTGTGGTAAAATCTTCAAAATCAAGAGAATTGCCTGATATGACTGGAGAGAATGCCATTATTTGATTTTTGCTACACAAGGACGAGATTTGCTCAAAGTTTGATTTAGGCAGAGAACTAGGGTTTCAGCGAGAAGGAAGAGGGAAAGTTTTCAGATGAAATGAACAATTTGAAATACGTTAGTGAAAAGCTTCCCTCTTATTTTGTTGAGTGGGCTACGTGTCTGGTGCACGTATTAGGTTAACGGAAAAGACTATTCTGCCCTTAGCTCTTTCTAAGCTCTACATTTCATTTTTGAGTCTTTTCTACTCTACGATTTCCATATTGCTCGACGAACGTAGAGTAAGTCTCGGCAGTTTGACTTCCTTTGAGCTCTACCTTTTTCCAATTTTCATTCGACGATTTCTACGAACTTTCTTTCTGCAGAGTTAGTAGATTTTAAAGCATAACATTATGGATATAGATTTAGCATCCCAAGTTCACTTATCAGCATGTTGAATCTAGATTCATCTAGGGGTTTTGTAAATACATCAGCAAGTTGATTTTCAGTAGGAATATAATGTAATGATATATTTTCACTTTGCACATGATCTCTAATGAAATGATATCTTATATCTATGTGCTTGGTTCTTGAATGCATGACAGGATTATGAGTTATAGCAATTGCACTAGTATTATCACAATAAACAGGGATAGATTTAAACTCAAAACCATAGTCAGCTAACTGATTTTTCATCCATAGGATTTGAGCACAACAGCTGCCTGCAGCAATATATTCACCTTCTGCAGTAGATGTTGAGACTGAGTTTTGCTTTTTGCTAAACCAGAAGACAAGTCTATTTCCAAGAAATTTACATGTACCACTTGTGCTTTTTGTGTCTATCTTACATCCTGCATAGTCAGCATCTGAATATCCTATTAGTTCAAAGGGTGACTCCATGGAATACCACAGTCCCAAATTTGGAGTACCTTTAAGATACCTGAAAATTCTTTTTACAGCTAATAAATGAGATTCCTTAGGATTAGCTTGAAATCTAGCACAAATACAAGTGGCAAACATGATATCTGATCTACTAGCAGTTAGGTATAGGAGAGATTCAATCATACCTCTATATTGAGTAATATCAATACTTTTACCTTTCTCATCTTTGTCAAGCTTGGTTGTAGGTGTCATGGGGGTTTTCATGATGGAGGCTAACTCCATGCCATACTTATTTAATAGATCTTTATTGTATTTGGCTTGGTTGATGAATATACCTTCATCAGTTTGCTTTACTTGAAGTCCAAGGAAGAAGTTCAGTTCTCCTATCATGCTCATTTCAAACTTGCTCTACATTAGCTTGGCAAACCTCTCACACAATTTTCATTAGTAGAACCAAATATAATATCATCCACATAGATTTGAACTAGAAGTGATTTATCCTTATGTTTCCTTAAGAATAAAGTGGTATCTACTCTACCTCTAGTGAATCCTTTTTCAGTGAGAAAGTTAGTGAGTGTTTCATACCATGCTCTAGGTGCTTGTTTTAATTCATATAATGCTTTGTCTAATCTATAAACATAATCAGAAAGAGTTGGATTGATAAAACCTGGAGGTTGTTCCACATAGACTTCTTCTTGAAGTTCTCCAATGAGAAAAGCACTCTTGACATCCATTTGGAAGACTTTAAATTTCATGTGAGCTGCATGGGCAAGAAAGATTCTGATTGCTTCCAATCTTGCTACTGGAGCAAAGGTTTCATCATAGTCAATCCCTTCTTCTTGTGAGTAACCTTTAGCTACCAATCTTGCTTTGTTCCTTGTGATAACACCATCTTCATCCATCTTGTTTCTGAAAACCCATTTGGTGCCAATGACTGGATATTGTGTTGGCCTTTCAACTAGTCTCCAGACTTTGCTTCTTTCAAACTAGTTGAGCTCCTCTTGTATGGCCTCTATCCAGCTTGAATCCCCTAAAGCTTCTTCTACCTTTTTAGGCTCTATTTGAGAAAAAAGCTTAGGTAGATACATTCATTCTGAGTTGCTGATCTTGTCCTTACTCTTGCATTAGGATCTCCAATTATTAGATCTTCAGTGTGATTCTTTGTCCATTTTCTCCTTCTTGGAACATCAGTTCTGGTGCCTTCTTGTGTGAGTTCTTCCAGGTTGATTTCTGGTTTATTTCGTAAAGTCTCATTGTCTGGCATAGTGAGCTCAACGTTTGTTTCTTCTTGCTCGGTGCTTTCTGCTTCTGGCTCGACGATCGTAGTGCCTAACTCTACGATCTTAAACTCAGTGATCGTAGAGTCCTTTTCTGCTGGATCGTTGAGTGAAGAAGTTTTCTTCTTTGATTCTGACTCATCAAATGTGATATGAATAGAGACTTCAACACTTAATGATTCCTTGTTGAATACTCTGTAGGCCTTGCTGTCCATAGCATAGCCGATGAAGATTCTTTCATCTGACTTGGATTGGAATTTGGTTAGATACTTCTTGCCATTGTTGAGGATGTAGCATAAACATCCAAAGGCACGAAAGTAACTGATGTTTGGCTTTCTTCCTTTCCATAATTCTTAGGGAGTCTTCTTAAGGAGGGAGTGAATGAGAGACCTGTTCTGAGTGTAGCATGCAGTGCTGACAGCTTCTGCCCAAAAATACTCAGGGAGTTGAGCAGCTGTCAGTAGTGTTCTCCCTGCTTCAATCAATGTCCTATTCTTTCTTTCAGCTACTCCATTTTGCTGTGGAGTTCTTGGGGCTGAGAAGTTGTGATTGATGCCATTTTCTTCACAGTAAAAATCTACCTCAGTGAAATCAAATTCTCTTCCATGATCACTCCTAATAGCCTTGATCTTCTCCTATTTCTCATTCATGACAAGTTTGAACAACTTAATAAGGTGAGAGCTAGTTTCATCTTTAGAGCTCAGAAAGAATACCCATGTGAATCTGGTGTAGTCATCCACTACCACCATAGAGTATTTCTTTCCACCAAGGCTTGTAGTTGGGATAGGCTCAAAGAGATCCATATGGAGTAACATAAGGGGCTTATCATTTGTGTTGATTGCTTTGCTTTTGAATGAGCTCTTTGTTTGCTTTCCAAACTAGCATGCTTTGCAAGGTTTCTCTTTGATGAAGTTCAGCTTTGGTAGTCCTGCTACAAGTTGATTGGAGGCAAGTCTTGACATGCTTTTGAAGTTTAAATGAGACAACCTCCTATGTCATAGCCAACACTGATCTTCAGAAGCTTTGGCAAGGAAACATACTGCTTCATCAGGTCTTAACTTAGCAAGGTTGACTGTGTAGACATTTCCTTCTCTGGTTCCTATCAGCTTTAATGAGTTGGTCTTCAAGTCTCTGACTTGACACTGATTGTTGAGAAAGGTGACTTGATGATTTTTATCACACAATTGGTTGATGCTGAGAAGATTGTGTTTTAGTCCATCAACGTATGCCATCTTGCTAAAAGACACTGCACCATTTCCAGCAGAACCATATCCTCTTGTCTTTCCCAAATTGTTATCACCAAAGATGACTGCAGGACCATCTTTTTCTTCAAAGTTTGATAGGAGAGCTTTGTTACCTGTCATATATCTTGAGCATCCACTGTCAAGGTACCATGTTGACTCAGGGGAGCTGAGTACCTGCAGAGAGGATCAGCTTTCATTTTGGTACCTAATATTGCTTGGGTGCATATTCATTAGTAGCCTTGGGAACCCAAATCTGTTTGATTTTGGGTCTGTGCAGTACAGGATAAAAATAATTAAAATAACATTCTGCAGCTTTATGACCATGTTTATGACAAGTGAAACATTGAATATAATGCATGCTTGTGTGTGAGTGAGGATTCCTTCTAGTTTTAAACATGCGTGAGTAGTAGTGGCTCACATCTTCTCCTTTTGGCATAAACTCCTTCTGCCTTCCCATAACTCCATGATTCAAGGCTTTCATCAAGTGGAAGTTAACTTTATGTTTCCTGCCAGGTTGGTTCGTAGAGTAAGTTTTGCCATACTCTACGATCCTTCGAGGCTTGAGTGCAGATGTTGACTTACTCTTTGATTTCTTGAATCCTAGATTTGTTGGGGATTCAACAACTTGATTTGCAGAGTTTGGATTAACTGTCTGTGAAGATTTAATAAACACAATTCCCTTATTAAATTTAGGAGAACTATTATTATTTGTTTCTATAGGTTTGACCACTGAGGTTTCTGAAGGAGGATTGCAGAAACCTAGTCCTGATCTGTTAGCTACTGATCTTTGGCTAGAGATCATGGTATCCATAGATAGAGAGGACTTGTTTCATGAGGAAATAGTCTTTTCTAGTTCCTGAATTTTGGAAACTAGAATCAGCTCCTTCTGAGTGCTAAGCTTATTTATTTGTCTCAAGTTAGCATTCTCAGCCTCAAGATTGGTACAAGAGTTAGCGGTTCTTAGAGCAGTTTCCAACTCTACGACTGCTTTATCTTTTTCCTCTTGAAGAAGAGAACGATCCTTTTGATAGAATTCTAAACAGTTTCATATATTTATGCAGTTCTATCATAGAGTCATGCATTCCTTCTCTAAGATCATCAATAGTTAAATCAGGAGAATAAAAGTCAAATACCTCATCCACATTGAATTCTCTCTTGTTTTTTCCTTCTTTGGCCGTTAAGCATAGGTTGCCTTTTTGAGGTTCTTCATCTTCACCTGATTCAGGACTTGAGTCGTTGTCTGAATCACTCCATGAACTTTCAGCGACGAAACCTCTTTCCTTCTTCTTAGCCTTGTAGTAGCTTTTGAGTTCTGACTTTTTCTTGTCCTTCTTTGGATCATTTCTTGGAGGTTTGGGACAGTTTGCAATGAAATGACCTGGTTGTTTGCAATTGTAGCACAAGTAATTAATTTGTTCTTTAGAGCTACTGCTGAACTTCATTTATCTGCTATTGCTGCTTATAAACCTTTTGAAGTGTCTGACCAGCATAACAACTCCTTCATCATTGAGTTCATCATCTTCATTATCATCTGAGTCAGCTGTCTTTGAAGTAGATGCCTTTAGTGCAATTCCTCTTTCTTTCTTCTTTCCTTCTGACAGAGTTTCTGCTCGTTGGGTCAGCTCCAGTTCATAAGTAAGAAGATTGCCATATAGCATCTGAACAGTCATTTCATGAAGATTCTTTGACTCTCTAATGGTAGTAGTTTTGGCATCCCATTTTCTTGGCAGTGCTCTCATGAACTTGATAATGAGATCTTTATTTGGATAGATCTTACCATATGAACAAAATGTTTTTGACTTTTTTGTCTAACTGAACTGTTTTCTTCTCTGTATTAGTACAATCTTTCTTTAGTTTAATTGAGACTTTATTTGGATCTTCAGTAGTTGGTGTCGGCTTGGTTGGTACATAAGGCCCATTGATGATAACATCAAATAGATCCTTGTCAATGGCATCCATGAATGCCTGTATGCGAACTTTCCAGTTGACAAATTTGTCCTTGTTACACATGGGTGGTTTGTTTCCTCCACCTTGCTCAGATCTATTTCTGGTTTGTGCCATTGATCTACTCAAGTGGGTTAAACTTTAGATAAGAGAGCCTGCTCTGATACCAATTATTAGTTTCCAGAGGCACAAAAGATATCTAGAAGGGGGGTTGAATAGATTCTTTTAAAAGTTTTCCTTATTTTGATTTCAAAAGAATGACTTAAAAGATTATTTAACAACTAAGCACAGCGGAATATGATTTATAAAAACCCCTTGTAGAAATAGAACGGTAGTAGAGGATATACTAAAGCAGTGATAAAACAGTTATAGTAGTTATGGCAGTTAAGAAATGCAAAGAGATAGAGACAAGGCTTTAAGTGGTTCGGAGCACACAAGACTCCTACTCCACTGCTCTACTCCTCGAGTAGCAAATCCACTAAGGATATCGTTACAACTGAATCACAAAGATTCCTTTAAGACCCAGAGTCTTAGAACTCCAGTACACAACGTACTCTTCAAAGCCAGCAGCTTAGAACTCTGTAAACTAAGACCAGCAGCTTTAGAGTCTCTTGTACCCTTTGGTACTCATACTTCATTTTGATCATTCTGGAATAACATCAATACTTTTGTCTTTATGTTCTTCAGAGGTGCTGATTTAGCTTGTGAGTACTTGGCAGAGATTACTCTATAGTCTTGAGATGATGAGACATTCCCTACGTTCTGCCGAGAGCGCTCTACGTCCTGTCGAGACAGCTCTACGACCTACCGAGGAAACTCTTCGTTCAGTCAAGGAAGCTCTACGACCTTCCGAAGAGGCTCTACGTCTTGCCGAGGAAGCTCTATATTCTGCTAAGGAAACTCTTCGTCCTGTCGAGGAAGCTCTACGATCGTATGGCAAATCTTGCACTGACATACTTTGACTCTGCGAAGTTGGCTGATTACTCTACGATCCTTTGCTGGGATTATGACAGAACTCTACTATCAACACACAAGATCAACCTAACAAGTTTTGATCTTTTCTATTCTAAGTCCTTTGTACATCACCTTCAATAAAGGACTTTACAATGCTTTACAAATATGCTTAGATCTGATAAGATATTTAATACAATTTAGATCAACCTAATACATTTGATCTTTTCTATTTTAAGTCCTTATACAAATCTTTTATTAAGGACTTTACAATTCAGCTACTGATATACATATTCATTTGGAGCACAACATCAAATTCAAACCATGATTCCTAACAAACAGTATAATTTAACTTGGAATAATTGTATGTGTTATATTAAATTTGATAATTGGGCTTCCAAAAAGAAAAATTCCTAACACACTTAAGTAGAAAGTGTACAATCTTTACCATATTTTGATGAATTCTTAGCTATATAAAACTATAAACGAACACTTAGTTAAAAAAAATTAAATGTAATAATTAATAGCAAAATATGATATTTGATTGTATTATTGTATTTGACTAAGTTTTATTTATTTTGCCTCTAAAAATAGATGTAAATAAATTAAAAAGAAAAGAAAATTATTAGTTAAAAAGAACTTTAATATTTTGACTCTAAATATATAATTGGTGATTGAATTATATTAATACTTATATCTTAATAATAATGAATATTAAAAAAATGTTAAGAACAAATTTGGTGGCTTCGTTCACCCTATTTTCGTACTTCTTGAATTTTTATCCGTCCTAAAGAGTGAGTTAGGTTGGAAGGTAAGGGGTCTTGTAGCTCTCTTGTTCCCCAACGGCCCTTCCTCTCGTTTTCTCTTGCTATATTCAAATCATCTATTTCTTTTTCTCTATCTACTCAATCAAAAATCATTCAATATCCATTTTATATGCATTTGTCTATTATTTTAGAAAAATCAAAAGAATTCATAAATCAAAGAAATGACTAGCACGATTCGAAAGAACCATCGGGCGCGATTTGCACACTTAACCCAAGGAATCACTTTACGGTTAACAAAAACTCTATGTGGACATAAAAATTGGACATGAGATTAGGGGTCAAAATACAGATAAGTGAAATTCAAATATACTCATATCCAATTTTCATGTCCAATTTTTATGTCCACATAGAAGAGCTCTACGATTAATCACCAGACACGACCCATTCATCTATTGCCTCGCCTCTTCCATCATTCTCTTTCTTTACAGCTTCGTTTTTTCCCTCTTTATTATTTTTCGAGGCTTCTTGGTGTCCTTTGTCACACAGTTGGCTGATACTCAGCAGTTTGTGTTTCAATCCTTAGATAAATGCTACTTTGCTAAATGAAACTACACCATTCCCTATCGTGTCATAGACCTTTGTCTTTCCTGAATTGTTATCTTCAAAGATAACAGTTAGTCCATCTTTTTCTTTGAAGTTTGACATGAGAGCTTTGTTGCATGTCATATGCCTTGAGCAATCACTGTCAAAATACCATGTTGAATTGGTAGTGCTCTTTTCCTATAAGAAAGGTTAAGTTTTATTTTGGTACTCAGACTTGCTTGGGTCTTGATAGGTTAATGTTCTTAGGGACCCAGATTTGTCTAATTCTGGGTCTCACACAGAGAGGATAATAATCAAGGTAATACATAGCTGTAATATGACCATAATGATGATAATTATAGCATTTAATATGATGTATGCTTGTGTGTGTATGGATTCCTTCTCATCAAAGACACGTGTGGAATATAAGAACCCACTGCTTTTCTTCTAGGCTCAAACTCTCTCTGACTCCACACTGTTCTATGATTCCGAAAGTTCGTAGAGTGAGAGCTAGTTCTACATTTCTAGCTTGTTGGATCGTAGAGTGAGTATACCTTGACTTTACGATCCTTCGAGGCTTGAAGGCTATTCTAGCTTTACTCTGTAATTTCTTGAATCCTAGATCAGTGTGTGATCATTTGTTCTCAAGGATCACAATTTGATCAACAGAGATTGTAGAGCTTTGAATAATCGGCTCTGCAACCTGTGTAGATTTCACAAACGCAGTACTTTTATATGAGGTAGAAGCATTGTTATTGTTAGCCTCTAATAATATGTCCACACTACGATCAGAGGACAAATCTCCAAATCCTAAACCTGATTGGTCTGAGACTGATCTCTAACTGGTGACTAAGGAGTCCATAGAAGAAGAAGACATGTTCCATGTAGAAAATGTCTTCTCCAATTCCTCAATCTTAAAAACTAAAGGTGACTCTCTTTGAGTAGACCGCTCAGTTATTTGTCTCAATTTCTCATTTTCAGCCTCAAGCTTGGAGAGAGAACTAGCATTTTCTTGAGTTGTTTCCAACTCAAGTTGTACTTTTTCTTTCTCTTCTTGAAGAAGAAAATAGTCCTTTGATAGAACCCTGAACCACTTCATGTACTTATACAATTCAGATGTAATATCATGTAAAGCAGTTCTAAGGTCAGAGATATCTATATCAGGGGAGTTGAAATCAAATACCTCATTGATATCAATCTCTTGATGATTAGTGGTGTTGCCTGTAAAGACTTCCCTAGCCATGAGACAAAAGTTTTCCATTTGAGGTCCTTCGTCATCACTTGACTCGGAATCTGAGTCATTGTCAGTGTCACTCCACGATCCCTCAACTATATGGCCTTTATCTTTCTTTTGATATTTCTTGTAGCCTTTGTAGTCCTTCTTGGAGTGTTCTTTCTTCTTATCTTTCTTGAGCTCCTCCCTTAATGGCTTGTTGCAATCAGCTATGTAGTGACCTGGCTTCTTGCCGTTGTAACACAGGTCCTTTAAGGAGTCTCTTTTGTTGTTGTTATTGTATCTTCTGTTGTTGCTGCTTCTGTCTTTTCTCATGAATTTCTTTAATTTTCTTGCAAAAAGGGTTAGATCTTCATTATCAATTCATCATCATCAATATCAGAATCATCTTCCATGGGGGCTTTGGAAAGATGTCTTAGAAGCCTTTAGTGCTACATCCTTTTTTTTCTTTGTTATTAAAGTTGTTTCAACTCTTTGGTTTAGCTCTAGCTCATAGGTTAAAAGATTACCATATAACTTCTGCACTGTCATCTTGTGTAGGTTCTTTGATTCTTTAATGGCAGTGGTTTTAGCATCCCACTTGCTTGACAATACTCTCATAAACTTGATGTTGAGGTCTTTGTTGGGATATATTTTTCCAAATGCTCTAAGTGAGTTCAGCAATACATTAAATCTTTCATATGTTGCTATGATGTCCTCTCTAGGGATGTGAGTGAACATCTCGTACAAAGATGCTTGTTCTCCCTCACTTTCTTTGTTCCTTCGTGCATGACTAAAAGAACTTCCCAGACCTCCTTTGTAGTCTTGTAGTTGACTACGTTCTCAAATAATTCATCTTCAAGAGCCATGAACAGGATGTTCTTAGCTCTCTTGTCAAGTGCAACCAACTTCTTCTCATTTTCTGTCCACTCCACTCTCTGTTTTATCTGCATCTTGTTGGGATCATTAGGAGTAGGCACAAGCTTTGTGGGAACGTATGGGCCATTCAGAATAGTATCAAATAGTTTGACATCAATAACATACACATATATATATATATATATATGTATACGTACTTTTCAGTTAACAAATTTATCTTTTTTACACATAGGTGGCTTGTTTCTACCACCAAGCTCAAAATTAGTTTTAGTTAGTGTCATGGATTTACTCAAGCTGTAAAACTTTGTTTAAGAGAATACTGCTCTGATACCACTTGTTATTCCTAAAGGCACTGAGAGATCTAAAAAGGGGGTTGAATAGATCCTAAAAAAATTTCTTTTTAAAGATTTATTACCAACTTTTAATTAAACAAGTTAGTTAATTAATTATGTACAACAGAATGATATTTTAGAAACCTCTTCAAGGATTATAAGAAAATTACAATTCAAAATTTAGTGAATTAGTGTATAAACAAGTCATAGTCACAGATCATAGAGTAATTTAAATACAAACCATAGAATGACTTGAAAGCGGAGAATGCAGAAAATTAAAACAGAAAAGTAAATGACGCAGAGATTTTTAAGAGATTTGAAGCACAAAAATCTCCTAGTCTTCTCTTCTACTCCTCGAGTATGAATATTCCACTAAGGAAAAAAGGGATCACTAAGATCACAGTTCACCCAGAATTATCGTACAACTGGTTCACAAAGAACCTTTCAAGTCACACAGACTTGGAATTACAAGATGATCACTAAGATCAAAATCACAAAGATAAATGAGAGATGTCACATAATATGACTTAGCAGCAGAATGAGTTATTCGGGATCGTAGAGTATCAGTTTTTAAGAACTAGAACTTGTAACACTTATACTTGATCTTTTTCGTTAGTTGTTGTTTGTTTGAAGTTGCTTGCCTTTTATAGACCTTCATTGGAATCTTCCCGTTAAAAAGTTACCGTTGCTCCATTCTGTCTTGGACACTAGTCAATATTCAATTATTTGACTTTAAAAATGTTGTCAAGTTAGTCCACGTCACGTCGCTTTATCGTACTGTGTCATTGTGCAGAAGTTGGCGCGTGCTTTTGTCTTTAGCTAATATAGCTATTAGACACATTTTTATAAAGGCTTTATCCTTATCCTCAAGTGTTTGGACGAATCACCTTGGGATCTTCATCCTTGATGTACGACCTTGTCATACTTTGTCAGAGATGATGAACTCTACGATTTTACTTAATCGTAGAGTTAAGTGTCTAGTCGTAGAGTTTCTATCTTGGCAGACTTGACTCTACGTTTTTCACTTGATTTCAATATTCTTCACTCTACGATGCTCTTAGTACCTCAGTAATCTTCCTTTGAACTTAATAAGAATACTGAGTTCTTGTCTTACACTTCACTTGATGAGGTCCAATTTATTTTGATTCTACGATCAGTTCTCATGCTCTATGAACTTTGAGTACTTGTTGTTGTAACTCTACGATCTTCAGAAGTATGTTATGTGCTCTACGATCTTTGAGGCATATTCAGTGAGCTTTACGATCTTTGAGCGCTTCCTTGTCTTCACTCTACGAACTGTCTTTTAGACTTGAGATTTTACAACTCATTTACTCTACTAAATGGATCAATTAAACAAATTTGATCTCTACACTAAGTCCTTTTAAATCAATTGCCTTTTAAAGACTGTACAAAAGTTGATGGTTTTACAAATATACTTTAGTTTCAAACTTCATCATCAAATTTAAATCATGCATAAATTTATGTACTAACATATCTATCTATTTATAAAGCGGAAGGATGGAAGGCGGTTATTTTGTGTAAACAAAAAAAGTTTAGTTTTTTTGTGTTTTCTTTTTTATCCCTAAAACAAATTTTAGTGATAAACAGGAAAACTAATATTATAGTTTTAGTTAAACTGCATCTCCACGTCCCTTGCAAGTTTTAATTCATTCCAACTTCTTCTCTTACAACTCATTCATGACAATTTGCGCATAATAGTCTTTCAATGAAAAAGTAGATTAAGTGAATTCACTCTCATTATTTTACCCAAAACAATGATTATACCTTCAAGAAACCCTTTCATCTCATACCAATTCTCAAAAACACTTTACTATCTTTTTCTGTCTAACATACATGATACATGTGTAGAAGGGGTAAAAAACACATAGGTTTACTCATTCGAATCACATTTATGTACCGTAATTTGGTAATGAAAGGTATTTTGATCATCCCTCTGTTTTACTTTTTTTTATGTAAATTATGTTTTGCTCTATTATTTATCTTTTATATTTTTATTTTAAATTGTAATTATAATTTTTTTATTCACACACATCACGTGTGCCCTATATACTAGGGAGAATCTTGGGTGTAAGCAACTTTTTTGAAGCTTTTTGCCTTTTTCAAAAAAGTGTCCTTCGACTTTTAATGTAATTTTTGTTTTATCCTTTTTATATTATTTTTTTATCTTTTTATTTAATCCTTCAAATTTTATATAATTTTTATTTTATCCCACATAATTTACACGCACAACGCATATATCACCGAATACTAATAATAACTTAAAATATCACATATTATATTTTAGACGGTCAAACATTATTACCCAACGTCTGTTAATTATTTTAGGAAAAATGAATTCTCTCCCCTTAATTAATACTTTAAATCGAAAATAAATAAATTAATCAATTATATAAAATAGAAAAAGTTGAAAAGTTTCCCATCGACATAATTTTGTCTATAATAAATAAATTTTACTTGGTT
The DNA here is from genome assembly GCA_034770075.1 of Aralia elata. Classification (NCBI taxonomy): domain Eukaryota; kingdom Viridiplantae; phylum Streptophyta; class Magnoliopsida; order Apiales; family Araliaceae; genus Aralia; species Aralia elata. Next base: position 75,850,753 of record CM068377.1, read on the forward strand.
AAAATTTAGTATATTTCGACAAATTCAAGATTCTGTTTATTGGTTTAACCAATGTTATAGTCAAAAAAGGATTTCGGTTTAAAGGATTTAACACGTCTTCTCTGTCCTACTTCTTCCGCCCACGCCTCTTACCCTTTCCTCACGCTTCTTTCAAATCTCCGCCAGAGAAATTAAATTCGTTCAAATAGATATGAAGATTGCTGATCGATGCTACACAGTCTTCAATACTTTTGATATTCACAACCAAATTCGAAGATTTGATCAAGAGAATGCGGAGATCGAATTTTTCTAGCGAGTTTGATTGAATCTTCTAAACAGGTATTTATCTTCATTCATTGTAATTTCTGTAATTTCTTGAATCGTGTTTGAAATTTTATGTGAATTCGTTGGATTTGGCGAATTTGTGCATGAATACACCGTGTATTGGGTTATTTGTTTAGCCACCTATCGAATTGGGTAACCCTGAGCTAGATCAAACAATCACAGGCAGATTAGTGTGGTTTTCATCCAGAATTATGCATGAGAAATTTAGAAACTTGGGTGTAAAATTTGTCTTCTTTTAACAGGTTTTTGCCATCGGATTTGGTAAACCCTGCTTGGTGTTAAAATATTGAACAACTTAAATGTTTGATCACCCAGAGTCATTAATCACCTTTTAAATTTTATCTAGAACTAGAAATATTTTCGTACGATACCCAATGAATGCTCAGGGCCGGATCTAGAAATTATGGTCACTTCAAGTGAGTTTTCAGGTTCAGGTGAGGTGTTCAATGGTGTTGGCATTTACTTTACCTTCTCAATTAGGCATCACATCCAAATTACATTTTTTTTTGACAAATGGCTAAGGAATTTCACGATTGAATAGCTAATATCTTTAGAAACTTCAAAATTTTTTATACTGCATGTTGTGTCCATTGTTAATCCATAATCACATATCGAATTAGGTAACCCGGAGCTATATAAAACAATCACAGGCAGATTAGTGTGGTTTTTATCCAGAACTCTGCATGCGAAATTTAGAAACTTGGCTATAAATTTGTTTTTGTTTTAATAGGTTTTTGCCATCAAATCTGGTAACCCTAATCCAGGTTAAAAATTTGAACAGCTTAAATGGTATTTTCCATCTTGTGCACCTGATCACCCACAGGCCACTGTCATTAATCACCATAAAAATGGTTTTAACTAGAAATATTTTCTCAGAATACTCATGGAACTCATTGGAGGGTGATACTGATATTTCAAATCTGTGGGTCGAAGTCATGATAGTTTTAATTCTACCAAATCAGCTACTAAAACTTTTAGATTTTCTATTTATTATAAATGAATTGGAGTCGAGTATTCTACTCAGTTGTGCAATACCTTGGTTATGGATTCTTGGCGGGTCCCATTGAAGTCGGGCATGGGAACATTTTTAAAGTGGTTGTACCAGGACCATACTATTATTTGATTATTGAGGGACCTTAATCAGAAATACTCGATTTGCATATGGATTCGTTTGGCAACATTTTTTTACAGTTGAATAATGCTGGAGATCCAGAATTTTCTACTAGAGTTTAAACACCATTTGATGTAGCACTATCACATTATATCACCACATCAACCACAAATAGACAATGTGGTCGATATTATTAATATAATTTTTTGGGTATAACAAATTTGAAATCTCTCGCATTTCTCTTTCTAGTTTAAGAGCCGTGTGGAGTCTTCTGGTTTATCACATATAGGTTGATAAGCTTGTAGAGGTTTTAATTTAAATATGAGTGTATACTGTTGCATGTCCTGAGTGATCCTTGTCATATATGCTTATATCTTTTAATTCTCTTTTTCTTCTTAACTGATGATAATGTTTCTTTGTGGTTCAGGGCCTTTTTTTAGAACCTGCTTGGTTTTGGCCCTATAGGGTATTATCAAATTATAGGCTGCCAAACAGAATTGAGATATATATATGAAAAATTAGGTTCACCATGATGGATTTAATTGTTTTGGTAAGATTGATTACCAGCTCAGATTCTTATGGTCCAATTGTTGGATGTCTGGTTACGGGCTCATTTGGACTTTTAGCCATTATATATGCATTTCTTAAGTGGCAGAGAAATACATCTCTTAATTGGGTTAAAGCAGCTGCTAGAGAAAAGAAGAAAGCCTGGAAGAAGCTAAAAGTTCCACTATCACGCCATACGTGGATGGAAGATTTTGCTTATGGTGGGCAGCCATCTACATGCTGTGTTTGCCTAACTTCCCTGGTATCTCCACAGACCATGGGTACAAAGTCCACTTCTCATTTTCCGGTACATCGCTGCTCTGTTTGTGGCGTATCAGCTCATTTTAATTGTTCCCAGTTTGCAGCAAAAGATTGCAAGTGTATTGCGCAAGCTGGTTTTAGCCATGTACTACACCACTGGTCAGAAAGATGGATTAGCATGGATGAAAAACTCTGAAATGTCTGCTTTCTGTTCTTATTGTGATGAACCTTGTGGTATTCCTTTTCTTGATGTCTCCCCAACATGGCACTGCTTATGGTGTCAGCGTCTTATACACGTCAAGTGTCATGCCAAAATGTCTGAAGAGTCTGGCAATATTTGTGATTTGGGTTCTCTTAGAAGGGTTATCCTTTCTCCGATATGTGTAAAAGAAATTGAATGTGAGAAAAATAGAGGTGGTATGCTGAATTCTATCACGGAAGAAATTATTGCTTCCTCTGTTCGTAGTCAAATTAGAAGAAGGCGGCACCGAAACAAACACGGAGGTAGTCATTCTGTTAACAGCAAGCTAAAGGATAGTTCAGCTGCTAATACAGCACTGCAATATGTTCTCAATGGCATTGCTGGTTTGAAGGATGGTGGGGTGCTCAGTAAAAAGGGTGCACAAAATGGGATAATCCATAATTATCAGGAACTTTCTGGCCACGGTCAATTCAAACAGTATACACTAATGGACTTGCCCGCAGATGCAAGACCTCTTCTGGTCTTCATCAATACCAAGAGTGGAGCTCAAAACGGGCCATCTCTTAAGAGGAGATTGAACACGCTCTTAAACCCTGTGCAGGTAAGTGTTATATTACTCTTTTGTACCAATTAATCCTCATGCGGATTACATAGAGCAGTGTTTTTACACTTTTAGCTATTTACTCTCCCCCAAGAGCAAACAAAGGAGAAAACGCCCAAGAACAATGACCGATGATGTTGAATACTTTGTCAAGACAAATAGTTACTTTCGTTTTGGGATTATTTGGCACGGATTTTAATGTGTCAAAAATATATTTATTACATTATAGTATCAGTATGTTTTTAATTAATATGTATATATATGTATGCATGTATGTATAGATATACACATATTTATTACACGTGTTTTAGGCACGTCTTAAATCCATGTCAAAAAATCCCAAAAACAAAGTGACTATTTTCGTAGGGGGGAGGAAGTATTATAATCATTTCAATCTTTTTATAAAGAACATCGCTGGTAGTTCAGTGGTCAGTAGTTCAGCTTTAAAGGTCTGTTGGAGGGTTCAGCACAATGGGCGACTTTGAACCCTTGGTGTTTGTAAGTAGCTCGGAGGTGTTGGATGGGGGAGGGAGGGGGGGGGGGGTACACATATCTGGGTTTTACAATGTAGCCTCGTTAGTTAAAAAAAGGGTTAATTGCAAAAGTGTCCCTCAAAGTTTCACAAAATTCTATTTTTTGCCCCAAAGTATCAACTTTCTCAATTGTGTTCTTTTAAGTTTAAATTTTTTATAAAATTGTTCCCTTTTAACATATTGGTGAAATTATAGGTTAGAATCCTTCACATAATGTCTGAAATCATTGGTAATTATATTATTTACGTTTCATATAACATATATATTGTTGTATTCATACGTTTGGAATGGGTCACATGTATGTTCAACTATATAAAACGTGAGTTTTGACCTATAATTTCACTAGTATGTTAAAAGGGAATAGTTTATAAGTGGAATTTTGTAGAACTTTGTGGGACACTTTTGCAGTTAACCCCCCAAAAAAATCCTTTTTTTACAAAGATTTAGTAGAACATTGATTCTCTGTGGCTGTCACCTCTAAACTTTTCAGCATATGTAACTTTCAGTACGCATTCCCTGCCTTTTTTTGGGCTTCTTCAACTACAAAACTATTTATAGCCCTAAATTCTATTTTAAATGAAACTGTTTATATTATGTGATTTTTTATACTTCATGCCGTGTACACTGTTGATACAAGTGATATTACTGTTCTATATTAATGATCTGGTTAATTGAACTTGCATGACCTCATGTTTTTCAAGTTCTCATAATCTTCGTCTTCTTGCCCTTCCACATACTTGCTTTAAGATTAGGATTTGTTCAATTACTAGCATTTGCAGCGGTAGCGTTTGGTGCGGTTAGACTTGCATTTAAATGCACCATATCATTTTTTGGTGCGCTGCATTTGAACCCTAAACTCTGCATTTGTAATTTGAATAAGTTTGCGTTTGAAATAAGCTGCCTCTAGACAAACAAGATTTTCAAGTACGTTTGGACTTTCAAACGCTCCTAACGCTACGTAAACAAACATGCGCCAAGCGTTGTTCATTACACACAAAAACAAAAACAAAAATGCTACCTCTTTCATGAGCAATTTATCATTACAAGTGTCTTTTGCATATTAAGTTCCCACCAAAATGTTCGTTTCAATTCCTGTTCTAATAACTGGTCAATTTAGATTGTTTCTTATATCCTAGTCAGGGTAGCTAAGTTGGGCCATTGTCTGTTGCAGGTGTTTGAACTCAGTTCCTCCCAAGGGCCTGAGGCTGGTTTAAAGCTGTTCAGCAATGTGCAATATTTTAGAGTTTTGGTTTGTGGGGGAGATGGAACTGTTGCCTGGGTGCTTGATGCGATTGAAAGCCATAGCTTCGAATCACCTCCACCTGTTGCTATTCTTCCGCTGGGAACAGGAAACGATTTGTCAAGGGTTTTGAAATGGGGTGGAGGATTCTCGACAGTGGAAGGACAAGGTGGCGTAAGCACTCTTCTGTATGACATCAACCATGCAGCCGTTACAATGCTAGATCGTTGGAAGGTTAACATTATAGAAGAAAAATGTGATGGTGATTCAGATAAAGTACAATCCAAATTCATGATGAACTATTTAGGTACATATACCATCCTAGGAAATGCCGGCTTTTATATGAATCTCTCTCTCTCTCTTTTGGATATTGCGAACTCTGAATTCTTTTCTCACTATTCTTTGTATTTTTTAAAACTTAAATGTTTTTCTTTACCTGTTCATTTCTTATTTCATAGGTATTGGATGTGATGCCAAGGTTGCATATGAATTTCACATGACCCGGGAAGAAAACCCTGAGAAATTTAACAGTCAGGTAGCAATACCTTTTGACTTATGTTTTTAGTAGCTAATCAGCTTGCAGTTATTGATAGCATGTCATTTTAGTCTTTTTGACCTGTAGTTCTGATACCCGTTTTACCATTTGCATGCTTTTATTTTATCTAACCTGGTAACAGAGAAGTGGAAGTTTGACAAACACCATTAAGTAGTTCTTTTGATATTATTATAAAAATATTTATTATTTCTTTATATTGATTTTTATTATTTTGACCTGGACTGGGTATGCTTGGGTGGGTTGGGTTTTGGAATAGCGGCCCGTGTAATTGATGGGTTTAGGTTGGGCCATAAAATCCCTGTTACTTGCCCACTTATTTTTCTCTGAGAATCCGTTAGAGAGGGATGAAATAGTTTGAGTTTATCCTCAATGGATAGGAGAAATGGGAGAGGCCTCGAGGAAGAACCTCGAGGTCACTGGTTCCATTCCTCACAATTGGGGGCAATATTACTAATAGAAAAGAATAGTTTGAGTTAGATAAAGCTTATATGGATGGGTTAAAATTTCCCTCTCATCCCACTTTCTATGTCTAATAATTTTCTCTCATCTTTCACTTTCTGTCTGAAATTTTTCACTTTTCTCCACTTTATCCCTTTAAAATCTAAATGTGAACACCTTAGCTAGCTTTGATACAAAATTTGCATAATTTTGAGGCCAATTATGATTTCTTTTTCCTTCATTTACATCTGTCATTTTGCTCCTATTGTCAATCTGTATTTCTTTTCCAGCACATATCTCTTCCCACCTCCTATCACATGAGCTTTCAGATTACCCCCCTCTGGATAAAATCCAGGTTCAGGTAATCTTTCTGGTACCGAAATTGGTTGATGCTGCTCCATATGCACCCATTATGTCCACCCATTTACAGCCCAGTAACTTTAGCCCACATAAGCCAACCCATTTCAATCGCAGCCCATTTTTATCCACCCAAGACCTCCATTTTCCAGGCCTAATGCTGACATATGTATACAGATATTGGAATATGAAAATGCTTCAGTCATGGTTTACATTTTCTTTTGCCTGGATAAATATGTGCACTCATGCATGTTAGATATTGCTTTTAAATTCTGAACCTCTTTCTAATTTAATCTTTTAGGTCTCTCATTATATTCCTTGCAGCATACTTATTAGATTTACTTGTTCTCTATTTGCTGGGGAAGCATTTACGTTGTGTTAACTAATGGTTCTGGAACAGTTTGTGAATAAATTGCGATATGCAAAAGAGGGTGCCAGGGATATAATGGACAGAACATGTGCCGACTTACCATGGCAAGTTTGGCTTGAAGTTGATGGAGAGGATATCCAGATTCCAAAGGTACCCTATTAAGTAGTAATGGAGGATAAATAAAAACTAAACTCCAAATTGCACCCTTAACTTTAACCCTAAAATTAATTTGCACCATAAACTTTATTTTGAATTAAATGCACCCCCTCAAAACAATTTGCACCCTTCGTACTAAAGTTTAGGGTACAGATTGTTTTGATGTAGAGGGTGCGGAGGGTGTATCTAATTCTCTCACTAAAATTTAGTGTGCATTTAATTCAAAATAAAGTTTAGGGTGCAAATTAATTTTGGGGTTAAAGTTTAGGGATCAAATTGAAATTTAGTGATAAATGATAAATGAACTTTTCCTTATTACAGTTTCCTAATTTTCGTTACTTAATCTTTGTTTTCCATTTTCCCCAGGATGCTGAGGGTCTAATTGTGCTTAATATAGGCAGTTACATGGGTGGAGTAGATCTTTGGCAAAATGATTACGAGCATGATGATTATTTTAATCTTCAGTACATGCATGATAAAATGCTAGAGGTTGTATGCGTTTCTGGAGCATGGCATCTTGGCAAGCTTCAGGTGTGAGATCTGCTTTCCTTTTCTCTGTTGGTCTGTAGGTTTATGACTCAATGGATTTGGATTTTGGCTTAAATCAATGCCTTCCACTGCTGAATTGCTTCTGCTGTGATACTTATCCATTTCTTGTGTTTTCTATGTGGTGTATTTTATCGTTATCATTCACTTGCATAGACTTGAAATAGTTAAAAAAATAGTGACCTCTATGTGGAAATATTATAAGCAACGTCGAATCAAAGCATTGCAAGAGAATTTTTGTGACTATTCTCTTGAAAGTTAGTTGGGATTATCCACCAAGGATGAGTCCAAATACTTATGACAGTGAGCATGGAGATCCCAGTTTTTTTGTTTTATCTTTAAATTTATAGTACTGTACTTTGAACAATAGAATACTTTACTTCTTTTGTGAAGAATCTAGCATATGGTTATAACCTTAAAATGGTAACTTACAATCAAATCTTCTTTTGTGCATAAAATATAATTATGTTGACTTTACATTACAAAAAGTATACTATTTTGCATTTTGCAAGGGAGAATGTGATTTATGCATATGGTGTATTGTATGATACTTGACTATGCTTTATATACTTGCTTATATGCTAAAAGCTCCTCTGCTGATAACATGTAGACCTTGGGTACCTACTCGGATAGTCTTAAGCAAAACATTTCAGAATTGGAGGATTATTTTTGCTTAACCCATACGAGGAAATGAGCAAAAGAAATTAATGCTTTTGTTTGCCTGAATATTACCATTACGCAAAAATTGGTCACGGAATTTAGATTAGCACTTGTTTGTTTTACAGGTTGGACTTTCACGGGCAAGGAGGCTAGCCCAAGGAAAAACCATAAGAATACATTCTTCTAGTCCTTTTCCAGTTCAAATAGATGGGGAGCCCTTTATTCAACAACCAGGATGTTTAGAAATAACACATCATGGACAGGTATCATATATTATCATCATGGTTTTTTTTATTTATTTTGTTTTTGTTAAGTAGTGGTATTATAATCAAAAAGAGTCACCATGTACAAAAGGAGTCTCAAAAATCAGGCAAAAAGCCACTCCGCCAAAACACAAAAACTAAATTCTGTTCAAAGACAAAACTCCAACAAAATGTCCACAGAAGTAACACATTCCACTAAAAACAGCTCTCTGCCAGTTCAAGATGTCTCTAGAATTCTGCTTCTTGCCACAACACCCACCATAAGCAATATCACATAGAGCACGTTTCCTCTTTGAAACATGCACCCCCTCCAACCAATCCCCCTCCCCTGCCAAAGAATACAAATTCACCGCTGATCTAGGTATCACTCACCTCGACCCCCATATGGATTATATCGACAACCAAGAAGGCTAACACAATCACAATGAAGAAGCAAATGATCAACTGATTCCTAATCCTTAAAAGTACCTCCTGTTAACCAAAAACATACTACTCATCCATAATGATTCTCGAGTCAAAATGTTCCCAAGAACTGCTGTTTACGTGAATGCGGCCACCGTATGAGGTAACCGAATCCTCCAAGTACTCTGCCATGGAAAAGTCAATGCACCAAAACCACAAAAGACTCCATTTACACTACTTATCAGTAAGTTGTCCACTACTGTGATGTTCCAAACACAGAATCCAGACGAGCTAATAACTGCCCCACCTCCTCCAAAATCAAAGTTCTGTGGGGAAGTCGGAAAGATTACTGTTGATTTGGTAGTAGGGATGGAAATTTGAAGCACAAGGAAATTGAACAGATGGACTTTCTGCTCTCTTCCCTATGGAATGGAAGCTGCCTTCAATTGTGTTGTTTCTAGAATTTGATAGAAGGCCACTTTTGAAAATCCCTTCCACACTCACCATGGGGATTTACACTTCCGTAGTAACTATTTAGATGTGAAGAAAATAACTTGCTATAAATGTTTAAATGTTAACCAGTGTAGTATATATTATAAGATTCCAATTACCCTACAAAATTTGTCCCCGCTTCATTGGTTTGTTCATTCAAATTATCAGGTGTTCATGTTGAGGAGGGCTTCAGGCTCAGAGGAGCCAAGAGGTCACGCTGCTGCTATTATGACAGATGTTTTGGTTGATGCAGAGTGTAAAGGCGTTATTAATGCATCTCAGAAGAAATTGCTTCTCCAGGAGATCGCTCTTCAGCTTTCCTGATTTCATTACCTTTTTATTGCCTGCATTTGCTCACCATCAAATAATACCATTGAAGTTTTGCTAACTCGACCTAATTCAGATGCTCATACTTTTTCTTTTCTTTTCTTTTTTTACAAAAAAAGAATGTTAGTACCGAGAAACCAGCATTTGTTGTAATATAAGAGGGAGAGAGTAGTGATATAGGAGGCATCATGCTGGTGATATGTAATTAAGTGATGTTTTTTGAATTTGGAATGAATCCAATGTTTCAGCTGAGATTTATTTTACCCATCTTGTAACATTCTCTCATCAAATACACAATAGGGATATTATATGTTGGTTGAGCATTGGAATCTATCTTCACTATTAAATAGACAATTTGGTTGGTCTTCTTTTTCTTTGGTTCGCCTTTTCTTCGGTTTACGTTTTTTTTAGTCCGACCTTTTACTTTTCTTAAGTTGAGTCAACTTCTATTATTAATCTATCGAAATTAAAAATTAAAATTGGTGACATAATTTTATAAGGAAACAAAATTAGTAAAATAGTTTTACAAGGAAATAATTAAAATAAGTTATTTTATATAATATTAGTTGATTGCTTTTATTGAAATATATATATATATATATATATATATATATATATATAATAGGAAATGATTAATCCACAGCAACCGGTTGCTGTGGAGCAACCGGTTTTTGTGAACTGCCGCTACATGCTGTAGCGACAGGGCCTTTGAAAAATTACAAAGGCCTTGCTGCTACATGCTGTAGCGGCAGTTCACAAAAACCGGTTGCCCCCAGCAACCGGTTGCTGTGTATTGCACCCCTATATATAATAGGAAATGATTCATAATAACTACTTGTAATGGATCAAAAATTTGGGTACATCATCTCTATCATACATTATAGGAAGAAACGGGCAGGATTAAATCTGAAAAAAATCAGCCCCATGGATTTTTTGTAACATACGAATTTGGTCCAATTTTGCCCCTGATGCCAACGGAAATTTTAAATGGTCCACTAATTCTAGCTAAACATACTACTCATGGTGTCGATCTTGTAGTTAGAATTGTTGGCGTATCGGAGCTTGCCGTCGAGTATAAATTCAAATTCCAAGAATTCGTGGCCAAACTTTCCCTTATGTCCTACATAGTACCTCAAATAGAACTCTCCTCCGTTCTCCTCTGCCATCTCTCTCCACCGACTTTTTACAAATTTTATTTTCTTAGTCAAATCGATAACAGGTCAGGGTTTAAGAAGCTTTGAGGAGCTACTATTCTAATCTCCGTCCGCTGCAACTAGTAGCAGATGTCTTCTTTTATTTTAATCCATCCCGGCATTGACTAGGATTGACCAGGGGCAGTTAAGTAATTTTTTCGTTCTCTACAGCTATTTGTAGCTGATTTTTTCATATTTAATCCTGTCCGTTCTTTCCTATAATGTATGATAAAGATGTTGTATGCCAATTTTTGATCCATAGCAAGTGGTTGTTATAGATCATTTCCCAATATATATATATATATATATATATATATATATATATATATATATATAATTATGTAACTATTTAGGTTATTTAATTAAAAATTCACAACATTTATAATGCAAGGTGTTGCTAGTAATAGGAATATTTCATATTGTTTAATTTAAACTAAAAATAATTATATAAAAGTAATACTCCCTCCGTTCTCAAAAGATGAGTAAAGTATATTTTTACACATATTAAAAAAATGTTTAAGTAGAAAAAAGAGTAAAAAAAGTTTCAAATTTATCCTAGTGACTCTACAAGATTACTAAATGACGCACTCTTCACTTTATGTATTTTAATTCATCATTTTAATGACACAAAAAATTAAACATTTAGTTATCTTTTTAAGAACAGAGAGAATATAAAAATAAAGAAAATTAATACGAGAAAAAAGGAAGAATTCTCGTTTGAGGACGGAGAGAGTATAAAAAGAACTTGTAAGAAATTAATATGAGAAAAAAAGGAAGAATTCGAGAAAACGGGACAGGTATGAGATACTCCCTCCGTCCCAAATTAATTATTTTTCTAGGACTTTTTAAAATCAAATTGACTATTTTTAAAATTAATAATTAAACATATATAAATATATTTCTAAAATTATAAAAATTGAAATTAGTAATAAATTGTACATACTTTCTTTTGGTTATAATATCTTTACCTATATGTTAGCAAAAATAGTAAAAAAATTAGTTTTAAAAATAGTCAATTTGACTTTAAAAAGCCCTAGAAATGCAATTAATTTGAGACGGAGAGAATACTTGTTTTCGAGAGCGGGTTAAGTTCAAGAAGAATGAACTCATTGGTGGGCAATGGGAAAGGCCAGACCTAACAAAAATATTTGAGTAAATAAAATTTAATATATTTGATGATGTCAATCAATAACCTTCTATTACCAAAGAGTGCTGATAAAAATCTCAAATTTTCTCAAAAAAATATTTTAAATAATGTATCATCAGAACGTTAGTTAGATAAATCTCATATGACTATATCATAAATTATTATTAAAATAATTAATACCATATCATTTAAAATCCATTTGAAACAAAAAATTTAAGACCTAGACATTACTAATTACTAAAAGTTCAAAACATCTAAGTCGTCAAAATATTTACTTATTTGGCAAAGTTATACTAACGGTTCGATACAACCTCGAGTTAATAAGAATTTACCTTATCTCACATCCTCGTATCATCTTTTCTTCCGTATAATTAAACTTGGTTAAAAGATTAAAATAAAATTATTTTAACCCTAGAGAGAGAGAGAGAGACCAACTCCATAAGAATTTCTTCACACCCAATACTCGGTTAGTTATTCGAAACTAAAATCTGTAGAATGCACAACAGAGAGTTGATCCTATAATATCATCCAAAAAGAGAGAAGCAAAAACATCCAGAATGGCAACATGATACATAATTTAGGGGAATGACCTACAAAGTAATTCTGAGCGAAGAATGACAAGCAACAGAGAATTCTCAGTAACCAGGTATTTTACTCGTAAACATGATAAATCGCAAGCATCAACAACGTAATTACTGACATTCCCAATGTTTTGTTTCCTGAAATGGAAATCTGCAAACCCTTGCATATCACATCAAAAGCCTAGGTCATTAAAATCTCCTCCGGGGACTTCTTGAACGATGCCCACGTGGGGATCTGCAAGGCAAAGAACACCAAAAGCATATTATATGACGGAAGAATAACTACGAAGCTTGCTGAACTATAAAACCAAGAACTCTTGAAGTTAAATACTACCTCCGTTCCAAAATATCAAGATAATTATTGACTTTTTAAAGTCAACTTAAGACATTTTTCAAAAGTCAACAAGAATCTTAATCTTTGGAACAGAGAGAGTATCAAGTTTGCCATTGGATATTCAGATTTCTAGCTGATGAATAATCAGTGAGAGCTTAAAAGACATTTCACGTGATATATCCAAAGAGAATCTTCCCTTACTCCACGATGCATTCCAACATACATTTTAGGTGCATTATAATTTTATACTCCCTTTATTCCACAAAAAAAGTTGCATTTAAATTTTTGTAAATATCAAGGATATATATTCCTTTCATATTTATTCCTAAAACTAGTGAGTGTTGGTTTAATAGTATGGCATGATATGATGTAATTGTGATGGAAAGGTGGAGGACATTGTGTCATTTAACACTACAATCAATCAAAATGGTCCTTTTTTGGATCAACAAAAAAAAAAAAATCTTTTTGCAGGATGGAAGGAGTATCTAATACGTCGTCTGCTGCTTAGCAAAATGGGATCTTTTTTGTCAAAACTCGGGTTTCTTCTTGTTGGTACCTCATCCTCCTCTAGCCTTCCATATCTTACCCTAGCACCATGATAGTATAGAGTCCTCTTTCCTCTTCCTCATGGTTAAAAGGATTGGTGAAAACTGGTTTAACAACCCAACCCAACCCCCCCCCCCCCAACCAAAAAAAAAAAAACAAAAAAAAACCACAAACAATTAGGCCTTCGCCTTAACAAAGTCAGTAATATGGGTCATCAAATTTTCCAAGTTGAACAATGATGATAGACCAGTGTCAACACTAACCTAATGCTGAGTAAGCAAACTTGGGTGGCTATGTATGGAGTGAAAAATAGAGATCACACTGCAATTTTCTGATGGAATAATGGAGCACACAAAAGACTAAGCACCAAAGGAATTATATAGTGACACTACAAAGTTATCAGTGTAAAGACTCATGAGGCAGAAAAGCGTTCATGGAAATGAGGAACAAATCGGGAAAGGAATGATGTAGTTAATGTTAGATGTTTGTTTAATGAGAAATGATGTTACAGGAGTAAATTCGCACAAAACAATTGCTAGCGAACATATCTAACTACTTAATTGAACAAAATATGAACAATTTCTTGGTATGAACTTGGAAATGATTTGTGAATTAATCAGTGATGCAAATGATAAATATTCCGGAACTGATGCTTGGGGGAATTGAGAATGCTTGAAACAAATGTGAGGGAAGTGTTTTTACCTAAATTGACCGAGTGGTTTATGGTATGGAGTCGCAGGACTGAATGGAAAACAGAGTATTGTGATGCTGAGTTTTCACTTCTGAGTTGCTGAAACTGGTTGTCTCCTTCTGGGCTTGCTTCTAATAATTTTATGAGGATAATTGCGATGCAGATTAATAGTGTTTGGGGCTGAATTGATGGTTTATGGATGAAGCAAAATCTAGAGTGAACTATGACGAAAATGATGAGGAAGATGAGTTTCCAAGTGAAGGCAAGCTCTGATACAAAATTGTCAAGCCCCTAAAGACTTGAGCAAACTGATATGGACAGATTTAAAATAAACAGAGCGAAACAGAACAGCGGAGCTAAACGGGGCAAAAAATAAGGAAGAAATTTGGAAAAGAAGATGAGTAAAGCTCAGTTTTCATATAATTCTCATTGCTTCAAATGTATTATTTCAAACAATATATTTCCTCCATCTCCTCCGTTCCAAATTATAAGATAACTATTGACTTTTAAAAGTCAATAGAGACATGGAAAATAATATCTATTGCGACTTTATGTATTGACTTTTATATTACCAGTTACGTGGATAAACTATTAGTGGTAACTCTTTTTAATCATATATGTAATATGGTGGACCTACCTTATAATCCTATCAAATCCCATGTATTGATGTACGTCACAATTATAAATCGGTAGAAAACTTTTGCAATACATAGCAGAACTCTTGAGACATTTTCAAACTCAAAATTAAAAATAATTATTAAAAATTATAAAATAATAAATCTAAAAAATTAGTATTTTTTTAAATAGTTTATAATAATTCGTCATTGTATACCTAAAAAATTAACAAAATCCATGTCAATTTTGAGTTCGAAAATGTCGTAAGTTGACTTCAAAAAGTAAATAATAATCTTATATTTAGGAACGGAGGGAGTATATAGAAGATACTCTCCATTGCTATGCTAACATAAACCATACGCCTATCCTACACCATTAGCCCAACCAACTCAAATGTTTTGAGCTTATTCTAGTACTTAGAACTGGCTTTGCAAAAATAACCTTAGCTCCTACGTAGAATTTATGGGCTTGACACACACACACATAATATAAAGAGGATCGAGGTAAAATTCAGATTTCCCTAAAAAAATTCTATAGAAAAGAGTTCGTGAACAAAAGGAAAAACAGCCGAAGTATTACTTTGAAGTTTAAACTCACAAAACTAAGTGACAGATAGGTTTTACATAAGCAAATGGCCTATTCATAAATACAATATAATTGCGAGATAGGTTTTACATAAGCAAATGGCATATTCATAAGTACAATATAATTACGAGAGACGTACCTCCTCCTCGTATTCCTCCTCTTGAAAGGACCTTTGCTAAAAGCCCAATCAACTGTGATTGTTTTGAGTGAGCAATTCACCTCCGTCCATTTCCGCTATGGCTTTCTCCGCTTCTTCAAAGTTCTCATATTCAATTAATGCATACCCCTGTAAAGCAATATTTCATGCTAAACAATTTAGCAAACAGACATCAACAAGCTTAAACCCCAATTTTAAAAATATATGTACAATAAACTACCAATTACAAAAGGCACAAATAGCCATATCACGCAGCAATTATATCAAAATTAAAGCCACCACACAGTTTCAATTTAAATGTTTTTCAAACTAAAAAATTCAGCAAAGCAGAATTATAAAAGAATAAATAAATAAATAAACAAAACTAAAAAATGTGTGTTTTATCTTCAAATAAGGCAAAACACAGAGGCTAAGTTATACAAGCAAGTACCTTGTCCATTTTTTCCACAGTATACACCTTCCGAAACTTAGCCTCTCTGTGAATTGTCCCCAATTAGTTTCTTAATCTAATTATCATGCACACTTCTTCAAGAATACTTCTAAAGTTCACTCAAAT
The DNA here is from genome assembly GCA_034770075.1 of Aralia elata. Lineage (NCBI taxonomy): Eukaryota > Viridiplantae > Streptophyta > Magnoliopsida > Apiales > Araliaceae > Aralia > Aralia elata. The sequence goes on from CM068377.1 coordinate 75,866,543, forward strand.
ATATAGCCCAAGTCGCATAATGCATGTTATATTATTCTATCAAATTGACCTCAGATTCATGTGGGCCAAAGAAGAAGAAGAAGAAACCAAAAAGATTGTAAGGGCATCCGGTAGACGGTTAAAATGACTCTAATAATATAATCTATCATCTTAGTTTCATCTTTTTTTATTCCCTGTTTTATTTTCATTATGTTTTATTTTCATTATGGCATTGGGTTACCGAACTTGTCGGTTAACTAAACAGGCCCAAAAGCATATGCCACAAGAAGACAAGAAAACTTGTTCAAGGAATCTATTCCTATCTATAAAGGGAGGATTGCCAAACCATGTAGTGGTTCCATTCATTTAAAAACTCTTAAATAACCGAGTCATCTCAGTTGGAATTTTAGAAATTGGTTTGTTTAATAATGTAATTTAGTGACCATTGGTTTGCCATCTATAATCTAAGAATAAGCGGGTCAACTCGGGTAGTCCTAAGTTGTCTTAAATTGTTAATTGAGTCAACTTGGATAGTCTTGAGTTATCTTGTTTTTCAGGTGACAACCTAATTAATTCATTCATTCATTCATTAGGTCTTAAATCTAAAACCCACATTTTACCCTTCACCTTCCAACCATTATTGTCTTCTTAGGTTACTTTTACAAGTTTCCTCTTATTTTGATAATTGTAAATTAAATGTGAGTTGTCTCACATGTTTTATAATTTTGAATTAAAAATAAGTTGCTCATAAATAATTCCTTCATTTTTGGATTATACAATTAAATATACATAATCTATGCTACTTAATTGGGTGCGTATTTAACCTCTAAAACCATACAACATATTACATAAACGTAGTACATATACCAGAGACCAACTCTCAATTAATAACCGAGTGATCTCAGTTGAACTTTTATAAATTGATTTTTTTAACAATGTAATTTAACGACTTTTGGTTTGCTAATGTCTGCAGCTTTTTCATTTTTTCATGCACACCTCTTAGATTGACGTGTTGTGAACCTAATTAATTCATTAGGTTTCTTTTTTTGTTATTATTTTTTTATTCCTCATAAACTTTATGATTTTATATAATGCATTTTTCGCACTAGCCCGTGTCTCACACGGGTTTAAAAACTAGTTGGTAATAAAGACAAAAACTCACTCAAAAGGATGAACATCTACATATATCATGGTTGGGCCAGTAGAATTTGATCTACTATTTATGGGCCACCTGCAGGGAACTGCTCACACACAAGGTTGTTATCATGATTTTCATCCATCCCACCACCACGGATTGACGAGGATATTAAGTAGCAATCCTTATCAAGAGGGAAGAAAAATGCTGACATATAACAAGGTAAAAGCAACATTCCACGTGTGAAACTAGTTTCATGTCAATGATTCAAATTTTAGCGACACATAAAAAATGTGAACATGTATATTGTATCATCACCGTTTTTTGTTTGTTTCTTTGGATATCGTCAACTTTGTTACATAATGAATATAATACCCAATCTTACCTTAACAAATCCAGTTCGACGATCAAGATTCAAATGTAAATTCTTAATCTCCCCATATTCCCCAAATGTGTTCTGAAGGTCATCCTCTTGGGCCTCTTCATGAACTCCAGTAACCAAAATAATCCATCCTTCAATAGCTGTAAAAATGATCTTTAATTAAAATAAGAGACTACAATACTTATAGGAAGTCTGCATAAATCATCTTCATATCTTAATATCTCAGCAAATCTACAAATCTCAGATCTTTCACCAAGGCCCCTAGCCTTACAAACTTCTATTATATTATTTTAAGCTAAGATTCATTTGAGTATCTAGAATGATCAGGAGTATTTTTCTTCAACCAAGTCATCAAATGCAGTCATTTCATAGGTAAGTTACAAATCATAGAAGTTAATATTCTTCCCAAAACTTAAAAATGTGGTAAGATACGAGATTCCAGCATGGGTTAGATAATTTCCTTTCAAGCAGTACTGGGTTCTGTTTCTTTCCAGAAATGTTTCAGTTTTTACCACTCCCTTCTAAGTTTCCACTGTCTCATCCACCAAACAGAGTTCTGCAAAACCCCACCTAAAATTCAGAACTGGCTTTGCCATTCTTTCCCTCTAGAAACTCAAATTATTTTCTTTCAAATTCAATCACTAATTTTTCAAACAAGTAAAGAAAAAATATTTACACAATATATGTGTGTGTGTGTGTGTGTGTGTATAGAGATCTAAGGTCGTTAATTCTCTACGAATTACAGTTAAAAGACATTGTATATAAAGTTTCAATTTTTCCTACACGAATTGTCATTCTTCCCCCCCACCCCCCACCCCCAAAAAAAAAAACAAAAAAAACAACCACACCCCAGAAATTAAAATTATTTTCTTTCAACTCAATCAGTTATCATCAAACATGTGAGGAAAATAAATACATATTATATATAAATAAATAAAGTAGATATAGATAGGCAGAGATCTAAGGTGTGGTTTAGTCTCATACGATTTACAGTAATGAACCTCACATGTATAAAGTTTCAATCTTTACTGCTTTTTCCTAACTTTAGGTTGTCTCATCCACTAAAGAGAGCAATTTAGCTTCTTACTCCCTTCTATTAGCAATAAAACAGACCCAAAAGCAAATCCCCCACACCTAAAAACCCTAGATTCCTCAGCAGCACCAAAACCCTAAAATTTCAAACCTCAATTAACTTTCTTTCAACTCTATCACTATTTAATTATCCCGGGATCAACCTAAACAAATCTTCCGACCCAATAGGAGAATTAATATTCAAACGCCATCTCTAAAACATTAAACACTATCTCTATAAACTAAATCTCTGTGATTTTTGTGAGTTTATATTAAGCATAACTTGAAAATAGAGGGAGAAAACTGACATCGTTCGGGGCCAGGGCCGCCATCGGAGTCAAGAGAGTCGAATCGACCGGCCATACGATTGTTTCGTTCCGCATCGGTTTCCTCACGGAAGCCACGGCCTTTGGTCTTCTTTGGCAGTATACCGCCGCCAGTAATGGCGGACTTGAGCTTCGGGATTGGTGCCCTCGGCGAAGCGTCAATGTCTACGCCGCCGTCTTCGTCCATGAGATCATCGTCCTCCGGCTCGAAATCCACCGCTTCCACATCTGTATTTGCCATTTTGTCGCACAAAACTCACACTGAAACCCTAGACCACTGTTTGCGAGTTTGAGAAGAAAAAGAAACGAAGGGATTAAAATATATAAGAAAAAGGAAAAGAAAGTAGACAGAGTAGAGTCGGGTTCGGAAACAACTTTGTTTGAATTGTTTGGGATTACTTATTTTTTGACTTACTTTTTAACTTATAAGTTAGTTTTGATAAGTAAGAAATTTTGATTTATTAAAAAATGATTATAAGTTATTTTAAAATAAGTAAGTTTGATTAAATATAAAGCCTGTTTTGCTCTTATTTTAATAGTCTTTTACACCTTATTTTAACTTATAAATCATTTTAGCCAAACACCTTCATATTTTATTTTAACTTAATTTTTGACTTATAAGTCAAAAAGATATCAAACACTTTTGTTTATAAGTTATCACTTAATATGACTTATAAGTCATTTTAAATTTTAATTTATAAGTCATTTTAAAATAAGTCATCCCTGAACAGGTGCACAAAAAATCTAGGGTCCTTTACATTAATATACAACAATTAGAAAATAATTACAACATTAGTGCATCCACAAAATAATTACAAAAATAAAACAATAATTTCAAACCATTCAATTTCACATTAATAAAGAACCATAAAATCAAGGAGAAAATAACTGTCATAATTAATAATAAGTATACTCCATTCCAACGCATCGATTCGACGTTACCTCCTCCTTCGTCAACAAATAACCATCATCATGTACTGTACATTTAGTCAGAAATCGGAATCCTCCACTATTCAAAGGGATGATAATATAATAATACGATACAAGCATTACAATTACAAAGACAAATTCAGAACAAGGGGTCCTTGTGTTGCGTCCCTGATTGATTGAGGTGAGCAAAACTAAAACTTAAGATGTATAGTTGTTACGTAAGCTATAGATTGGAATTAAAAATTTAAAAAAAAGTAATATTAAAAAAGTAATAGAAATGAAAGAAAAAGAAAATAATCTTGTCCATAAGTCAATTCAGAGGAACAAATTAATACGGGATCTTTCTTCTCCCACAAGGGACCAACAATAGATTAATCAAAAGAACAGAAATGCAGGTTTGGTATACCTTGGTAATAAAAGTTTTTGGGTTACCTTGGGGGGGTATGAAGTTTGGGTTGCCCTTGATATGAAGGATTTGGTTACCAACTGCACTATGACGGTAACATAATAAAACTGAATTGAGTTACTTTGGTATGAAAGTTCGAGGGCTATCAACCAGGCATGAAGGGTTGGGCTACCAACTGCATCACATTTCAAAAAAAATTGGGTAACCTAATAAAAACTGAATTGGGTAACCTTGGTTACTTTCAAAATACAGTTGGTAAACCTAATAAAATACTGAATTGGTTACCTTGGTTATAAATGTTTGGCTACCAACTGCACTAATGAATAAAACTCGCAATTGGTGGATGTGGCTTGGTTTACTTTGGCATGAAAGATTTGGTATACCTTAGATATGAATGTTTGGTTGTTACCTAGGTATTGCATGTTTGGTTACCAACTGCACTATGTAAAAAATTATGCAGGTGTGGATGTGGATTGGTT